>SRMA01025117.1:0-55146 GCA_007224835.1 Danionella cerebrum
TGCAACTCCTGACCGGAGAAGACAGTCCCGAGTATGCCATATCAATATGCTTAAAGGTTTTAATGCAAGAGACTCAGCATCTGTTACTGTCCCTAGTGATGAGAAGAAACCATTGCAACCTGTCTCCTTAGTTGCTGTGTATGACGAAAGCAACATAGTAAACGATGTTGATGAAAGTGGACTCATTTTAAGGCATGTCACTCAAGTGACAAGTGAAAAATTGAGAAACTCTGAGGTCTTAGAGGATCTAGATTCTCATCTGTCTCATTTAACTGTGGTGCAGAAGGTGGATTTAATTGCTCTCATAAAGGAGTTTCCTAGCTTGTTCCACGATGTTCCGTCACGTACCACTGTGGTGGAGCATGACATCAACGTTGGAGACACCCGCCCTATTAAGCAACATGCTTACCGAGTCAATCAACACAAAAGAACTGTGATGCAGACAGAGGTGTCTTATCTATTGAAAAACAGGTTGGCAACGGCCAGCATCAGCCCATGGAGTTCGCCCTGTCTACTAGTGCCGAAAGCTGACGGAACCTTCAGATTCTGCACTGATTACAGGAAAGTTAATGCAGTTACAGTTCCTGACAGTTTTCCATTGCCTAGAATGGAAGATTGTGTAGACAATGTAGGCTCTGCTGCTTTTGTCAGTAAGCTTGACCTTCTTAAAGGTTATTGGCAGGTGCCCCTTACTCCTCGTGCCTCTGATATCTCTGCGTTTGTAACCCCAGACAACTTTCTACAATATTCTGTCATGGCTTTCGGGATGCGCAATGCTCCAGCTACCTTTCAACGCCTGATTAATATTGTCCTTTCTGGTGTCCCCAATTGTAGTGCCTACTTGGATGACCTAGTTGTCTACTCTAGCACTTGGGTGGAACATCTCTCCTCACTACGGGCCATTTTTGATCGTTTGGCAGGGGCATCTCTCACATTGAATTTAATTAAGTGTGAGTTTGGCCAAGCTACTGTTAGGTATCTGGGAAAAATTGTTGGACATGGTGAAGTACGTCCTATTCATGAAAAGGTGGTTGCCATCAAAAACTTTCCTGTTCCTCGTTCACGTCAGGAACTGCGACGTTTTTTAGGGATGGCTGGCTACTATCGGGGTTTCTGCAATAATTTCTCCACCGTAGCCTGCCCTCTTACATCGTTGGTTAGTCCAACTAAACCTTTCAAGTGGACATTGGAGTGCCAGTATGCTTTTGATTCAATAAAAGCTCTATTGTGTAGTGATCCTGTGCTGAAAGCTCCTGACTTCTCCACACCTTTTAAACTGGAGGTTGATGCCAGTGGTGTGGGAGCTGGCGCAGTTCTGCTACAAGAAAGCACTGATCATATTGACCACCCAGTATGCTACTTCTCTCGAAAATTTAGTAAAGCTCAGCGCAATTATTCCACCATTGAGAAGGAGACCCTAGCCTTACTGCTAGCCTTACAGTTCTTTGAGGTCTACCTTGGCTCCAGTACATTGCCAATTCATGTATTTACTGACCACAACCCTATCGTATTCGTTGCCCAGATGCGCAATCAGAATCAGCGCCTGATGCGGTGGTCCTTGATCTTGCAGGATTTTAATATAGAGATCAAACACAAAAAGGGGAAGGACAATGTTATAGCTGATGCCTTATCTCGAGTGGGAGAGTAGTATGATGTGTAGAACTCCAACCATAGGTGTTACGTTTATGGTTGTCGTTTTCTAAGGGTGGGAGTGTTACGATTCCTAGGGTATCGTATAGTTTTGTTAATATTATTTAGTATGTGTATTACACCGTGATTTTATTATTATTTTGCATGTTTTTGTACTCACGCTTGTTTCCTTGTTTATGTTTATGTGTGGGTGGATTGGAGGTTTGAATGGAGACGGAGAGCTATCTGCCAATCATGAGAAGGGGCGGGCCTATAAAACGCTGCCGGCTCAACACACAGGCCCCGCTCTCATCTGAAGTGTCCTCTGGCCAATGAATGCTACGACTCGTAATTCCTGCACACTCGCTCATCCGCTCCGTCTCCCTGGACTCTCTCTCACTCTTTGGGAAACTTGATTTCCGTGCTGCTCCGGACTCTGACGTCAGCGTGCTTGCGCGCTAGTGTTAAGTCTCAACCCATTTATTTTTGCTCTGTGGCATCACTCCGCAAGAGACAATAATTTCCCTTTGTGTATCCTATTGTTTTTTTTTACCAGTGTGTATATAAGCAGTAGTGTGTGTGGGTAATTACTGTCAAAATTGAGTGTGTCTTGAGCGATTGGGTTTTCTAGTAGCTTTAGTTAAGTTGAGTGAGTGAATCCTTTGTGAATCTCCTAGTTATATTATTTATTTGAGTTCCAGTGTGTGCAGTGTGCTTGGGTGTGTGTGTGTGTGTGAATTTATTATTGTTTATCGTGAATACTTTAGTCAAGTTTTATTTTAGTATTGTTTGGGGATTTAAGTAGCACTGTATATATGTGAAGCACCATTAATAAATGTTTGTTTGGAGTTCAGGTCTCTGTTAATGTTCCTCTTTTAGTCACTCAAAACACCACAACCAGACCTTTTACTCTCATTTTATTACTTCTCACTGTGCGCTCCCTGAGCCATCTACTTACCATCCAATTTGGGGCGTAACATGCAGAAATAACAGCTTCAATGTGGCGTGGCATGGAGGCAATCAGCCTTTGGAGGCTTTGTTATGGAGGCCCAGGATGCTTCGATAGCGGTCTTAAGTTCATCCAGAGATTTTCTCTTCACAATATCCCACAGATTCTCTACAGGGTTCAGGTCAGGAGAGTTGGAGCACCAGTAATACCATGGTCAGTAAACCATTTACCAGTGGTTTTGACACTGTGAGTAGGTTCCAGTTCGTGCTGAAAAATGAAATCTTCATCCCCATAAAGCTTTTCAGCAGATGGAAGCATGAAGTGCTCCAAAATCTCCTGATAGCTAGCTGCATTGACCCCGCCCTTGATAAAACACAGTGGGCCAACACCAGCTGCTGACAAGGCACCCCAGACTGTGAGTACTTGACACTGGACTTCAGGCATTTTGGCATTTCCCTCTCCCTAGTCTTCCTCCAGACTCTGGCACCTTGATTTCAGAATGACGTTCGAGCAACAGTCCAGTGGTGCTTCTCTGTAGCCCAGGTCAGGTGCTTCTGCCGCTGTATCTGGTTCAAAAGTGGCTTGACCTGGGGAATGCGGCACCTGTAGCCCATTTCCTGCACACGCCTGTACACGGTGGCTCTGGATGTTTCTACTCCAGACTTATCCACTCCCAAATGTCTGGAATCGCTCCTTCTCCACAATCTTCCTCAGGGTCCGGTCACATCTTCTTGCTGTGCAGCATTTTCTGCCACACTTTTTCCTTCCCACAGACTTCCCACTGAGGTGCCTCGATACAGAAATTTCTTTCTGTGTCTTACCCTCATGCTTGAGGGTGTCAGTGATGGTCTTCTGGAAAGCAGTCAGGTCGGCAGTCTCAGCCATGATTGTGGTTTTGAGTAATGAACCAGGCTGGGAGATTTTCAAAGCCTCTGGAATGTTTTGCAGGTGTTTACAGTTTAATTAGTTGATTAGGGTAATATCTCGTTTAGAGAACCTGTTCATGATATGTTAACTTTAAGACTTTGGGTTTTCATGAGCTGTATGCCAAAATCATCAATATTAAAATAATGAAAGGCTTGAACTACTTCAGTTCTGTGTACATGAATCTGAAATTTATGAAAGTCTAATGTTTATCAGTACATTACAGAAAATAATGAACTTTATCACAATATGCAAATTTTTAGAAAGACCTGTATTAGAAAACAAATGGAAAGCCAAGGTGCATGTAGTACATTGGTATAAACAGTAAATATATTGAAGCAGACCACCTCCACAGTTATCAAAAGTGAAGCAACACCTGCCAACCAATCCGAATTCAGTATTTCGAGAGATTGTGGCATAATTACAGAACTTCTGCATCCCTCATGGTGGTGTAAAAGTCTTTACTGGTATTTTGCCTTTAATGTTTTACCTGGAGAATCAACGTTCTCTTCCATCGGTTTTCCTCCAGTTCACACTCACATATCAACTGTAATCTTCAGTTTTAAGAACTAGGGTCCCATATGTTTTGAGCAAAACAAATCCCATCACAATTTACGGATCATCTTTTTTTCCCTGTCTCCTTAGATGAGCAGCGCAGCTCTGTCAATGAATCCAGCAGTCTCTTGGGGGGATCTCCGAGGAGGCATTGTAGGAGGAAGAGCTCACCTTACCATACAGGACAGCTCCATCCAGCTGTTAGGGTTGCAGACTTGCTTCAGCACATCAATCAGATGAAGACGGCTGAGGGTTACGGCTTCAAGCAGGAATATGAGGTCAGAGGTTACACGAGGGATGGAGTTTGCCAAGCTCCTTAACAAGTGCTCAAATGGAGAGAAAATTCAGGGATTATTGCTTAAATAGGGTTAGGTGATAGAGCCGCCCCTGACAGTACCCCCCTCTTTCATGAACATCCACAACTCTGATGCGGGAGCACTCAACTACTGGAAGCAGGTCAGTCCAGATGGTTACAATGGAATTCTGTCATGATGGATGGCAAAAATGGAAGATATCGGTGGCCATACTTGTTTTCAGATTGAAGAGAACTATTGCCACAACTCTACGACAACATGATAACGTGTCCTCCCGACAGGAAGGAAAGAACACTGTGTAGTTAGTACAGGGGAAGGTCGATGGGTATCAGTCTGGTTCTTGTGGTAGCTATCCCTACACAAGTGTTCCACTGCAAAAGTGCTTTTTCTGCTCAAATGTACATGGTTTGACCAACCAAATACTGACCCGAAGCAATATAACAAAGACTTTAAGCAGCAATATAAGGTCAGAGATCACACAGGAGGGGTTAGAGTTTGACAAGCTCCTAAAAACGTGGGGTTTAAAAGAGAAGCTGATGAGAGACACGTGTGTTTAGTGTGCCATTATTGTTGACATTATACAGGGATTAGTGCTTAAATTGAGTTCAGTACCCTGACGGTACCCCCCTCTTTATTGAAAAAGTGCTTTTGAGGCTATAAAAGGAAGGAGGGGTATTTATTTTTTAGATTGCTATAAACATTTTAGCAGTTTGTTATGTTTTTAATCGAGCGGTCTAATCAATTATTATGTTGCATTGTAAAAGCCAATATATTGTTACCTGTCTTTTGCATCGGACAAAAAATTAGAAACTCATCTCCTCCTAGACTTGTCAAACTACGGACACCAAGCTTTGCAGAAACATCCAAACTGGTCTGACTCGGCTTGCTATATCTTTTCAGACTGGCACCTTTTTGGGAAATCGCTGAGAATGCTGGGAAATGTTCCATTGACATGTGGCCAAACTTTGTAAAACTCAAACTCAGATCCTCATAGAAATCTCAAACAGACCACAGGTACAAAGGGTATCAGTTTGTGCAAGAATATACCAACCACTGTGGAAAACTAATTGAACCCCAGGGTCTAGATGGTGTTAAATATTTACCAATGAAATATATTGGGTTTTGAAAAATAATTCGGAAACGGCCGCAAAAATGTCTTCAGGTTAAAGCATCGCAGATTTCAAATTACAAATAAAACCGCTCCCTATTATGAAATAAAATAGCTGTCAGAATAAAGCGTACATACCTAATTATTTTTGTGCATGACTCGCATGTTCTGTGCAAAATCTAAGCACAAAGTTTGTGTACGAGTACAACTTCAAAATGCACGACTCTGGCTGTTTACAAATAAATATTTCTCCTGGACCTCACCTTGCTGCTGACTGATTGCGCTTATGCACTCGCTTTCGCTTATCTTCCCTCGCTCAGTACATGCCTGTGTGGGTGATTTTTTTACAGTCCTCTCACAGCGCATTTCGTGTTCGTAAATTTCTGGTTTGTGCGCGTGACAGAATGTTGTAAAACAATGCAAAACAAATAATTAGGTTTGAACGTTTATTTTGACAGCAACTTTATTACATACCCAGTAAACAAACTTTACCGTAGCAACCACATTTTCTAAACTATCTCAGCTTTCGTAAATGATGAAGACTTGAAGGTTGGCTTATGTAACTTATAGTGACAAACTTTGGATTTCTCATCCATAGCAACCAAAAATTCTACCTTAGCAACCAGTCTATTTTGCTTTTGAAAATACTTTTCAATGTCACATTTAGCCATATAGTTTATTCTACTTTACGGTCACTGTTTTTGTTGAATGAGGCAAAGAGACACTGTTAAGTATTATTTAATTCTTTAGACTTTCTGTTGCAATGGTGCAAATGTACCACAATAATTACTTCATATGTATTTCCTTTTTCTATATGTAGAGTTTTTTCGATGGCTGGGATGTAAACGACAAGAAGGACAAGGCCAAAGGCCGACAAGACACACTTTTGGGTCGTAAGTCTAATTTATATAAAGGTTAAATTAGATTTTTCAACTAAAAGAAAACAATGTTGTTAGACATTAAGGTATATTACATTAAAACAATTATAAAAATCTGTGTTGTCATTGTTATTAATATTATTATTATTTCAGAACTGAATGTTTGTTATATTCTCAACAGAAGACCGCCACCGTGTCAAAATGCATTCTCTCTTGGCTGATCCAAACTCGGACTATGTTAATGCAAACTACATTGATGTAAGTAATTTCTTCCTGTGCTTTTCCTCCCTATTATTATACACAGTTTTGCTATTTATCTTGCTTTTCCATTAAGTGATAAGTAGTGATAATCTATGTTTTTTTTAATACTTTTCCAACTGTGGTTGTTTTTCCTTTTCTGTGGGGCGAATAAGAACAGACCCAGTAAAAGTGAGCAAAAATCCTTGAAAGGTGATTTATTAAATAAAAAAAAAATAAGGCATAAACCAACAGCACCCTCCCACTTTACCTCAGGAACCCAATATTGAATTAACAAACTGCACTTCATTGACTGGCCACAAGAGGCTGATTACAGATGGGAGCAGCTCTCATAAAGACTCAATGTTGAATTTTCCTCACACCAAACTAAATAATTTCTCAGGCTTGTTTAGTAAACTCGATCTTTGTGATGACTGTCAAGAAATATATTTACTTATTAACCGTTTTATTTAATGACATACAATTGTGTATAGTCAATTAAAAAAGTCACTTAAACATCTCGCTTTTATTCTGGGTAGATTGTTATATGAAGCAGAAAGTGTGTCAATCTACTGGTTTTACCACTGCTCTCCAGCCACATTGATTACCAGATCAGTATGGCAGCCACCCATCACATTAATATTTATTTCATGAATGTACTTACATTGGTCTACCTCCTTTGCAACCTGTCAACAGTTGAGTCAATTATAAAGAGTGATCCTGACAGTACCCCCCTCTCTAATCTAACTTTAGTGATTTCTATAGACTGTATAATACTACAGACATTGTGTCTGTTATGCCATCTATGGGTTTCTAATGAAGGGACACATGATTTAAGTGTTTTGTTATTGCTATCGCACTTCTGGATTTGGTGCTTCATTTGAGTTGGCCCTAAGGGTCGATCCCTGACAGTACCCCCTCTTTCCTCAAACATCAGCTGTTAGTGTAGACTTTATTAATGTTGTGCTAGTGTCTGTGAATGGAGTCTGTTTGGATGCCCAAATTGAACATGACCATGGAAATGTGTTACAACTGAATGAACATAAATGGGCAAAGTAGGCACAAGGACAAGAACTACACGTAGCAAATGGATGAGTGTTTCAGCTCAATTGTCATTAAATATAAAACCTGTTTGTTTTAACCGTGTGTACCGTTTGCTTTAACCGTGTGAGTTCATTTATTTGAGCACTTAGCAGCTTCCTTCTGAAACTAGTCTTAAGTGGTCTTTTGATGAATTCCCACATCTTGAGAGAAGGTGAAAGGTTATCACTTGGGAGATGAAACGTCTTCACTGTATGTAGATTTACTCAGAACTCTTTGCTTTTGTTTTGATATATGTAAAATACACACATACCATGTATCTTGTGTGATTCAAACATCCTGTATCCAGCTCTTGATGGACCTATTTTACTAAACCCGACTGGAAGTGTCGTCTTTTTTTCCTGAATCACACTTAACTTTAAGAAAAGTAAATTGTATTGAAGAACTGTATTTTACTTTTCTCACAAGCTCATAAAATATTTTACAATATGAGTTTGTACTTGTTTCATATTTTGAAGAATAACATAGCAGGGTTTCATTATAGTAATGTGTTTACTAATATGATAAATGTTCTTGTTTCGCGTTTATAAACTGCCCTGGTTTTTCAATCTAAGAGATAAAAGGAACCCCATAAATAATCAGATTTAAAGGAAATAAAGTTGAAAATAACATAATTACATTAACCTTTAGATGTCTATGCATGCACGGGTATGTGCACCAATCAAATTAGGGATTACATATCATTGTCCTCTAGTGGTGAAAAGAAGGGATAACCTTTGGAAGTACAAGACCTGTGATGTGGCTTCCTTTTAAACTTCTGGAACAAAAAAGCACAATGGCAAAAAATACTTGGAACAGTCTATAAGGTTTTGGAGAAATGCACCTGTTTTTTTAAACAATTTTTAGATTGTTTTCACCTCGTCTTTGCTTTTTGGGAGGATTTATGAATTTGAATCGTAACGGGTGGCGAAAGACACTATTGCACTGTTCCAGGCCGCGCAGAGCTTTTATTAAAATAATGGAGCCATAATAAATGGTTAAACCAGACACTCCGCAGTGGAGGTGAGCAGGTTTGATGAGCAACCCACTCCGGGAAGTCTGCAGGAATACTCCGGGGTGCCTTCACCCTGTTCGATTCAGTGGTGCGAGGGTTTCCAGACCAGAGGGTCCGGCCTTGCTGGTGCATCCACCACTCTCCAGGCTTACTGGATCCATGCCCCCTATCGTCGACTCCTTGGCAGAAAGTAGGGGACAGGAATCCAACTGAGCCCCAGTGACACAGCTAGCCACTATAGATCCGGTCAGTTGGAACCTCCTGGGCCTCTTTGGTGATCCCCGGTGGCTCTGGCGGCGTCCATTAATGCATGCAGCTTGATGACTCAGGCCGATGAGTAGCACCAGGCAAACGCTGATAAACCCCACTACCTCGTCACACTATCTTGTCTCAACACTTTAGACTTTTGTTATAAAACATAAAAACAGTTCGTTCTCAATTTTGACGATTTTTAGAGAACTGAGGTAGATAAAGAGATTTGTGCAAAAAAAGATTGATCTGATCCAAAGAACACAAAAGGGTTGTGAAATTGAACAATGCACAAGGGTTGAATAATATTCGTGGTAAAAAAAAATGTGTCATATAAAAATGCTTCATGTCCTAATTTTGGTTTTTTTCCGCTGAAAGGGATCAAAGCTGTCTGAATTAAAGGTTTTTCACTTTGATTATTTTGAATAGTCTTATTTTCACATAACAAAGGGCTTGCGTAATCTCACTATTAGTCCTAAAAAAGGCCATTGAAACTGTGCTGCCAAGACAGATTCAGGTTTGCAAGGACAATTATTTCTGTCTCATCCGAACTGTAATTTGCAGATAGTTTAAAACGATTTATTCTGTAAAGGTGATCAGTTTGGAAAATCTGAAATCATTATTCAACTTTTCTAAACATCTTAATTAGCTTGTCTCTTTCCTTGTTTCCTCTCTTCTTTCGCCCATCGCTCTCTTTCTCTGTGTCTGGGATCTGTTAGATTCGGATAAACAGGGAAGTAAGTACTTGTCTTTCTCTGGTCTGCTCTTGTCTATCACTATCACATGTTCATTCCTGCTTTTACGTCTCAGTCATCATTCTGTGTCTCCGACCGTTGCTCACCATTTAGTGTTGTGATCTATATTGTCTCATCTCCTATTATCCATGGGCAATAATGCTTTAGGATGTGTGCGTGTGCACATCACAGCGGCTGTTTTTAATTAAGAAGGAATGACACAACCCACCTATTGTTTCATTTTGATGTCAAGTATTATGTTTCAAAAATTGTTATTATCTTCATATTTTTGTTTTAAACAAACATTACAAGAGTTATGACGCATATTTTTGTAGGTTATTCAAATTTAAATATGAGAATATACACCTTCGGTTTCACTTTACAGACCCTAAGTTGGTGCCAACAGTGCCATCTAGTTGTGAAAAGATAGGATTACCTTTGGACGTACAACACCTGTGATATGGCTTGTGTTTTTCAAAGTTCTGGCACTAAAAGTGTTTTGGAACACTGTATAAGGTTTAGGAGTAGTTCACCTAAACCTTATACAGTTTTTTTTACATTGTTTTTGCCTTGTCTTTGCTTTTTGAGTGGATTTCTGAATTTTTATTTTGTCTCAACACTTTAGAATTGTGTTATAAACCATAAAAACAATTTGTTATAACTTTTTTTTATTTTTGCTGAGAAAAAATACATACAGGTTTTATAATTTTTTTGTACAATTTCAGGTTTGTTGTGGAATGATTGTGTAATGTCATGAAAAAATATTTGAAAATAGAACTTGGGGCTGTACAAAAAAAAGCAATGCCACAAAAAACTGTTTTAAGAAAATTTATTAGAGCAAAAAAAGGCCACTGACTTCTAAGGGTTAATAATACAATTTAAATTGTGAAAAGTTTGATTCCGTCATTTCAGAAAGTGAAACTTACTTAGTGTAGGGTCTGAACCACAGTAGCCATGTTCCGGAGAACATCAGTAACTTTGCCAAAATGTGAAACAGAGTAGTACAGACATGTCTGTTCCACCAGTGTGAATAATCCTGACACTTTGTCCGACTCCTGCTGATTGAGAGTCTGCAAGTACAAATATCTGAATGTTGTCTGCGGAGTTTGAAAGTCAGAATTCTATGTTCAGAGCACTGTGTTCCGAGAAAAAGAGATTAAAGAAGAACATTCTAAAGCAATTGCCATCTAAATGCATGAGAAGGGGCACAATACCAGCCCTATCAATCATCTAGTAGCTCTCTAATTTGTAAAATACAAAGTGAGCGATCAAAAGAAAAATCGTTCTTTGGCGTTGCTACCTTTTGCTTTTGCGTCAATTCTTACAAGATCCATCAATTCAACCAAACAGGTGATAATGTTCATCAATTTCATGGGTAAGTCGAAATCCAGTCATGAACTGAAACAGAAACAGCTGTATAGGAGGCTTAAAACTGTAAAAAGAAATAGCCAAACATTGGAACTTTGGTGGTACAATAAGAGTGGAAACAGTGAACTATGGCAGAGGTTCCTTGAATGTTTGGGGCTGCATGTCCGCAAATGGAGTTGGATGTTTGAACAGAATTATTGTTGATTATTTTAAGGCCACTCAAGTCACAACGGTGTACCAAGGCCATCTCATTTTGCCAAAACTTGAAGGGTCTTGAAAAGTCCCCTTGAAATGCATCCTACTTTCTGGCCTCAGACATCACACAATGCTTTGCAGGTTTTTTTTTGTTTTGTTTTTTATTTGAATCAACACAAAACACACTTGAATTTGTATTAACATGTAAGTAACAAGCTTTTTTAAAATAAAAGAACAGTATAATTAAGCATTAAATGGTGGTAGTGATAGGTGAATTGTAAAACATATTTTTATTTTTAACATTTATTGTAAACATTGCCACACACAGCCAAATTGGAAGACGAAGGAGTTTATAAAACTTATGAAAACAGAATGAAGCTAGATCGTCATCCTGGTTTAAATTACACTCAACATAAAATAGAAAATAAATGTGGGAACCCTAAAACACTAGAAAATAAATTAAGCAACGAAAGAACTTACAGTGATTTTACAAACTTATCATACACAAAACATTAATATAAAAGCATCACTTAAAGAAAAATATTAATAATACAAGAATGTTTCATTCATTCACTTCGGTAACCAAACTATTGATCCAGCTGGTGGCGCTAATGCACCATAAAGAAAACTGCCAAAAACAACAGAAGAAGAATGAGAGGCTAGACCGTCCCATTTATGCAGCCTTCGGAGGATCCTCTCAAGCCATAGCCTCAAAGGCTGGGTAGGAAGGACCATCCGGAGACTTTTAGAACTTGAATTGGGTCACAGCCATGGTTCTGTCTAAATCGGACCACTACACGTTACATCCCTACCCTGCCATCAGTTTACACCACCGTCAGACCAAAACTCAAAAAAATAGAGACACAGACAGAATAAAAAGAACGAGATGAAAGGAACCAGAGCGGACATAGACAATCTGAAAATAAAAGGAACAAGATAAAAAGAACAAGAGCAGACATAGAAAACGGACAAAATAAAAGGAACAGGAAAGGACAGCGATCCTGACAGAAAGTGCTCCAGAAGATTTGCTGCTGTTTTGAAAGCAAACACCAAATACTGATTTGATTTTAAAACATTTTTCTTCTGTTCGGTCATTGTATTTTGTTCATTGGTGGAAATTAATTAGTGGCTTTCGTTTTTTTTTTATTTACAGCATTTTCTTACATATGTGTAGTACTGTATTGTTTTAGTTTACCGCTTTTTATTGTAGTGGATCATTGCATAATCTATTCATTATTTATTTACGTGCAGAAGATAAAAAAAAAAGACCATCAGATTTAAAAAATGGTTATATACCTAAAAAAATTATTATGACTCGAGGGCCTATAACGCCTCTATATCGCCACCTAATGCATTTCAGCTTGGTGCACCAACAGTTTGTTGTAGCCAAAATTCCATCCTCAACAAGTCGGTTATTTGGCAAAAACCTCTGAAAATGGGAACTTTTGCTTGTGTCGTACTTTGACGACGACTCCTAGATATATTATATGTTCATCTCCACCTCCATCAGTCTTATATAAAGGCATTTGGGACGTCAAACTGAGAAGCTTTTTTAAATTGTGTGCGAATTTCAAAATTTTACTGTAAACAGGAAGTTGTTGTAACAGCCTTACAAGATCTGACCAATCCCAAATCTAGCAGCTATGCTAACAGTCCATGTCTGAACACATATAAAATAAACTCTGTCATTGCGCCACCAAGTGGCCACAGTAAATATTGATGAAGTGCTTCTTTTATCGATTGTGAATATTGTCTATAAAAATAAGTTATTTGAACTTATTCATAGCGCCCCCTGGAGGTCACAGCACTTTATGTTGAGGATTTCGTTATTTAATTTGATTGTATTTTTCAGTAATTTTGAGAATTCTCACCTGAGTACCTGAGTTAAATTAGTATTGGCCTTAGTTCATAGTGCAACAAACTTGGAGCTGAAGGGGCTGTGATCGCTGCTTGCAGCTGCAATTTTACTGCATTTGAGATCAGCACCATCCTGTGTGCAATTAAATGCATCAATGAAAAAAAATAGGAAAAAATATTTTTTGTAGTTTTCTTTTTCAAGTTTTCGTCAGATATACACAGTAGATGCCAGAAAGATTTTATTAGATGCCATCACAGTTTTAATAATATTTATTGACAAAAATAGACAGTATCTGGCAAAAAGGATCCTAAAGTTCTTGGCATTTTAAGTATATTCACTGTACAATTGCTTCAGGTATAACCTTGAAGTTGCTTTCTAGTGCACACTGGAGCTGAGCAGTAGGTGTGTAGGCGAATTAAACAAGGCGTTTTCACAAAATTGATAAATTTTTAATATATTTGTTGACATTTATTGAGCTCTGGCTGCTATCCCTTGAAATAACATGTTTTTTACAAGGTTTTTGATGTGTCAATTCTTCTAAAAGATCTATACAGCACTGTATTTAGCGACATGGCAAGACAGTAGATGCAAGAAATGAGACTTTCACGTATTATTTCAATAAATATATTTGTATGTTTTTTTAAGTATTTCCCTTGTGAAATAATTGAAAGGGATGTTCAACAGTAAGACAATATTAGAAACAACATTTTTATACGTAATAGTTGAGTTATAGTAGAGTTTACAGTATAAATAGAAATAAACTAAGAGTTTTAAAAAAACTCCACTTGTCAATATTATTATCCCTCTGATGTTAATAGTCAATGATGAACCTCTTTTGTTTGAGAGCAGCCTTTATTCGTCTGATGTAGTTTCAGCAGTGTCCTGAAGATCAAAAGCCCATGCTTGCTGAGCAGATCTCTCTAGCTGCAGATTTCTTCCCCGTAATCTAATCTGGGCTTTGTGCAGGCCATACTCACTTTACTCATTTGGAGTTATTTCTTCTGCTTTGGGTCATTAAGACAAAATGTCGACCCAAACCAAATTTTCTTGCAGACTGTGTGCGGTTGGCTTTCAAAATCTTCTAAAACCTTTTTATTTCATGTTTCTTTCAAACATGATGAGATCCTCAGTACCAAACACATTGAAACATACACCCACCACCATGTTTAACAGTGTTCTTGGAGTTTCCCCTCAATCTCCAAACATAGTCAACACCTCTATAAGCCAAAAAGCTCTAGTTTTGTCAAAATTTCCACAAGTTATCCTTCGTTCTGGCTTTAAGGTGTCTCTTCTTCAGAAGTGGTCTTTCATAGTCGACAACCTTGCGGAGCATTCCTGTGTGTTCTTGGGTCTTTGGAAACCATCTCATACTAGGTTTCTTTCCAGACGATTTATCTTCTTGCTTCTGTTCGTCTTGTTCTGCACTGTGTTGCTCTCTTTAAGCTTCTTGGTAATGCTTCTCACAACATTTCTTCACACTTTAAACCACTTTGATACACTTCCTTCTCCATCTTTCTGAGCATTTACAAATATTTCTTTAAAATCTAAATTCATTTCTTGTCTGTTTCTAAAGCCAAAGTAAAAATTTCTTAATGTGGCTATTAATATTGACCTCAAATGGTTTTATTTTATTTTATTTATTCATTTATTTTTTTAGAATTTCTTTCCTAATTAAATTTTCAAACAAATTATATGAAACAATGTGAAGATATTTACTTGCTCTGTTAAAAATCATTTAAGACATTTTAATAAATAATGTGGATTTATTTAATTATTTATATTTTAACCAACATTTAAATGCTACTAAAAATTACCCCATTTTTGACCCTTTTTTTTTACCCGATTTACACTAACCATTTTTTTGGACCAAGGATGTTAAACATTTTTGTGAATATCCAAAACTGATTCAGAATTCACTCACACTTTATAATTTTTGTTTTAAAAAGTTGAAACCAATCAAATTATATCCTACTAACTTGAGTTATAGAAAGAAAAAAGCGGTTCATGCACCTTTACGTTTCATTGTAACACGTGCTCTAGTACAGAAGGAATGCATGTATTACTTTGTTTAATTACATTTATACAATTTTGTGTGTTGTGAATTAATTATTTGAATATGTAAATGAAACTGATTTTTTTATAAAAGAAGCATTATTAAATAGTTAAAATATCTCTCTTTATTTAGAAATTAATTCATCATTAATAATCTTGATCGATTCGCTCATCAAGTTCACTATTAGATATTTAATTTTATGATTATACATTTTAATGTCAACAAATGTGTCCTTTTCTTTTTCAGGGTTATCAGCGCTCCAACCATTTCATAGCAACACAAGGTGAGAGTCTATGCTCCTTTTGTCCAAAAAATGGTTAAATGCTTGTAAATTGTAAACGTTGTTTATATAAACTTTATATGAATGCATTACATGCTTTTACAAGATTCAGTCAAGCACTCAGTCAGCAAAAGCTGAGATTGAAATGAGCATGTGTTACAAAAAACAGACATACAAACACAAAAGCCCACGGTTAGAAAACCTGGGAAAACTCAGCTTCAACGCAGTGAGACTCATGTTTACCCATGAAAAGACCAGCCCAAGGATTCTCTCTGTAAGGCACAGCCCCACTGGCCACGCCTTTTTGTGTATCTTAGCTTCCCCATTTGGTTTTTGGACTTGTTTATTGTGGGTTTTTTTCTCGGGGTGCTCCAGTTTTCAGACACATCTGAAACATGCACCCTAGGCTAATTAAATATACTTAAACATTGATTTTCCCCAAAACAATATCATTATTAAACCCTTAAACATCATTTAAACATTTTGCGTAAGGAAATGCGATTTATAGACTCACTGATGCGTTGGACTGAAAACCACTAGGGGGCCCTCCAAGCATTATTTATCATTTTTTAAAATTACTTTAAAAAAATATATCTAAAATGAGCAACACGATTAGATGTAAACCTATTTCAAAGAGCAAACTATAACAAATTAAACTAAATGAAATAACTTCTAACTTGAACTGTAACATTTGTGAAATTGTACATTATATGTAAACAACCATATTTAAAAGATTTATTTGTTATCACAGTTAAAAGACTTGTAATAAAAAAATCTGTTATCTGATTCATTTCTGAGATAGAACAGGAAGTTCACAACCAGGAATGTACAGGCTCTGTTGCGGACAGACATTTGTTCTCTTTCCTGCTTTTGGACTCTCTAAGAGCCACTTAGCTCTTTGAAGCCTCTTTTTCTCCCCCCTTCCTCTGCTCCTTTGTTTTCTCTCTTTTCTCGATGCAACATGGTACTTAGCTGGTACATGGTGCTTAAGTTTAAGCTAAATAAGGCCTATTATCTGTTAAATCTTCTTAACCCTTGCTTCCAAAGCACACTTGAAAAATAATAACAAGGAGAGGTTAATGGTCAAACTACACTTTTAGGCACACAGCTTCTTTTGAAAAATACTGGGAAAAGTATGTAATAATTATTATAATTCTATTGCTCTAAGATCTGAGGTCTTTCACTGAGTTAGAGGTGAGGGTGGGGCTTCTTTAGGAAGTCTTCCTTGTGTGTGCTTCTCACTCACTGCCAAAATTATTTAAAGTTGGTCTGCCCTCGGGGGCACCCTTCTTTCAAAAAGTCATAACTGGTTCTGCATGAGGCATTTCCTTAATCATAATCTCTCCATTCCCCTCCTTCGGGGAATGTTACATTGTGCAGGTTTTCTAGACTCATATTCAGAACACATAAATCCTGGAATAACCAAAGCACTGCCGAAAGCAACAAACTCCTACTACTCCTACTAGATCAGGGTGTGTTACTTCTTGTTGTTTCTATATAAAAACACCCTCAGATGAACAACCATTCAACAGTAAAGCATCTCTCAAGTCAAGGGATTAAAGTCTTGTTTTAGTTGGTACCTTCATTGTGAAGATGAGAACCTGACTTGAGGAAACGTATTGAGAATGCAACAGTTTATTCCTTCTTGCATTCCACTATGCTCCTCATGGCATCATCTAAGGTATGCTCACATAGGTCCCAAGTAGGGATGCACCGATACAATACTGAGCTCTTTCTCGTATTTTTAAAAACATTCCGATACCAAAAACCGATACCGTGCGACGTCATCGCAGAACTTTCAGTGCACAGAGACTTTCAGAACTACTGATAACAACCCAAGGGAGGGCAGACATGTTCAGAAAATAACAAGGGGAGGTTCAAAAAGTGTGCTTTAGCATAATATAATACGAATAATATGATAAAATATCTGAAACTAAAACAGAAAAGTGAGTACGAAAAATATATAGCAATATATAGAATAGCTAGTAGTAACATTAGCACTTAGCTACCAACTGGGGGAAATGGCAAGACATAACATTAGACCCAAACAAATAACCGAGGTGCTTACCCAATTCCTTGTTTTTGGCCATAAACTACTTTCAGATGTTGATGATGTGAGATATTGTCACTTTCCTAATATTTTGGAACCAAAGAATGAGATTCACAGTCACTGTTAGGGTATTACTACAAATACATGATACAGCTGTCCTAAAATTAGTGAAGATGTCATTACTTGGAAAACAACAGGTATCAAAATCTAATCGGAGTACCAGAAGAACAATATCGGTACTTGCACTCAGTCTTAAAAAATGGTATCGGTGCATCCGTAGTCCCAAGCCTTAAGAAAGAAAGTTATGGAGGAACATCTAGCTTCACTTTGCAGAGCACTTCACCCTAGGAACAAATACAGTTTGAGTAGCTTGAGTGGACCCCTCTGACCACAAACAAAGACAGGTGGAAGGCAGGTCATTGTTGAGATGTAGCATTTTGGAAACAGGAAATTTGTGCACAAGAGTTAGCTCAAAAAAAAATCTCCCACTCACACATTCCAGGTGCATAACTTCGCATGTAAACAACCGCTGTCTTTCCAACTGCCAATCCTCTGACACTCCGTCTTTGACCTGCTCATTTACACAGGAGGATAAAGTATGCAAAGGCTATAATAAGGAGTGAGAGCATTTCGTTATCTTGTTCTTACTGGGGAGTTGTTTGGTCTTCATCCATTTTATCCAACATCCTTTTCATGGCTGGCAGTCTCTCATTAATGATGTCCATTTTGTGGTCAAAGACCACAGACTGAGTCCTAGCATCTTTGCCCAATCTTTGACCAGGTTAATGGGGTTTTAAACCATGACCACCCTCGGTAATCACTGATAACCAATAATTCCAAATACACCGGATCTGCTCTGAGATGTCATCACAGCTAAGAGTAATTAGAAATCTTCAACGACAGCGCAGCCAGGCACACAATGCGCCACTTCTCCCAACAGTCCATCATGTAGCCAGCCATGAAAGTTCCTGTAGGACAGTTGAGCTCCCATGATCCCATGCTCCTTGTTGAAAAAAGGTTGTCGATTGCATTTAAACGCCAGTTGATCAGCTCTGTGGGGCGCATTCTGAAGAATTCCATTATTCCTCTGTTTTGACATCCAAAAAGATGCTCACAACTTTCAACATCACAGGTTTGGTCGACAGTCAATGAATTCATGCTGGGAATGCCTCCTCCATATGCCCATCTACCATAGATGATAGCTATCCAGTCAAACTAATGACAGAAATTTACCTGCATTCCTGTAAACCACAGGTTAAAGGTACAAGCTGTGCTGGTCATGAAGTTAGCCATCCATCTTTTTGTTTTTTCAGAATCATACAAACATTAATCGACAGTCCCACAAACAAAGGTTTTTCTCCAAAAAAATCTGCTTAGGGAAGATTTGCTGGAATGGTGATGAGTCCAGTTTTGGAACACGAGTTCAGATTTGAGATCAGAGTTTGAACTTGATTTCTGTGAAACCAAGTCCACATGAAAAGACTTTTACTAGTCGTGATTGCTGGGTCAAAAGATCTGACCATGTGATATCTTATCTGCTCCTTTGGTGGTAAGATAATTCAAAGAATACAGAATCCTACGTTGGTATTATTTTACTCTCATCAAGTCTTGGGATGAAGCGCCTCTAGTTTGTTCAATCAAGTCCCTACAGGCCTAGGGGCTGATGCAACTCATTTCTCCTTTGCTCCTTGAACAATATCTTTTTCATCATCTCGTCATCAAAAAACTATCTAAGAGAGAGGGCTCCCCTTCAGATGCATTGAACGTTGGATTTCTGAAATCACCTTGGTTTTGGGGGGGACTGGAAGGTTGTTAGGCTGCATTTTGCCAAAATCAACCATCACTGGACATGCTCTAGAAGCTAGATCTGCAGCTGTCTGAAGAACAGCCTGTACCTCGGTTTGCACATGGTAAGTGTACTATAATGAAGGCACTCAAAATCAGTAAGTGCTGACTTGTGCCATAAACCCAGACACTTGACACAGCAATCATGGGCACCTTCTCATCCAGAGAAACATGCATGAGTTTTCCTAATGACAGAACACATTCGTTTGCTCTTTCTTTGGGAAGCCTGCTTTTTCTTACAATGGTTTCCAAGATGATCAGAATTTTCAGAAAAATTTAAACTCTGAACCAAAAACTGGTTCCAAGATACCATTTTTTGCACATAGGGAGACGTCTTATAGAAGTTTCACACTAAACAACAAGTGTCCTAAATAATATTAAAGGTATACATAACATTAAAGGTACAGCCCAACAGAAGTGGTGATATTCAGTTGCAGTATACCTCAAACAGTGTCCGTTCAAATATCAGCCTGTTGTTGTAAAAACATTTGTGTTTTTAAAGTTTCAGGAACAATGTCCTCAAATTAAAATTATACCATGAACTACATTCATGCCATTTTATTCCTAGGAGTGCCATAGTTCAGCAGGTATTAGTTCCAACTCTGCATCAATACACACACCAGGAGCCTTAGTAGAAGGTGTGCACATGATGTCACCATAGCTGCAATTGAGTATAAAAGGCTTTTTTTCATGCTCCAGCTCTGAATTTTATAACATGAAAAAAATCAATTCCATTTTGTTGAAAGGAGAAGCAAACAGATCGCTGCGATCCAAAGGATTAACTGCATTCCAGTACCTGAAACACGGATTTGTGATCACTTTTCATTATTTTTTGTTATGTGCAATTTAGTTAAAATCCTTGGTTGTAAATTGAGCCAAACTTGACTTAAACAAGACGCTCAATGTTTCGATCAAAAAGCTAGCCACTAGCCATCTCCGGCTGGTAGGAAGAACTTTTTAAGATATTAAGATTAAATTTTATTTGGCATATTTTTCTGCACGGTGGCACAATAAGGAGCATTGTGGCCTTCTAGTTAGAGTTTGAGGCTCGCCGGTGACCTTCCTGGAAGGAGTTAGCATGTTCTTCCTGTGCTTGCATGGGTTTCCTCCGGGTACTCCGGTTTCCCCCTCAATCCCCAAAACATGCGTTTATGTTATTTGAATAATCTGAATTCCCCCTTAGGGTGTGAATGAGTGTGTTGCCCTGCATTGGACTGGCATCCTGTCCAGGGTGTACCTGCCCCTCTCACCTAAAGTGAGCTGGAGATTCCCCTGAAAGGGAACAAGCGAATGAAAGAGTGTTATTCTGTGCCATAATGAGCAATATTTTGGCACTAATAATGTGATGAACTAATGTTGCACAAGGGGTGATGATGTATGTCGGAAAAAAGAGCACATCTGCTGTTAATTTTCCCCTTCTGTTTTGAAGGGGTGATACTAACTAAAAAAGACTTCTCTGCAGCTTTGTTTGAGTGTTCTATGGTAAAGAAATAACTACAGAAAGGCTAGCTAGCTAACAGCTTCTCAAATAAAAAATTGTAAACAAAAACAACAACATCTAAACATGCCTCCGTCACTTTAATATCCCCCAAAAATCCTGCTTAAAATACATGTTTTCAGAACTTTTCGCCGTCTTTTTGCAAACTTTCCCACTATTGTAAATGTCAGGAAATCTGATTTCCGGCAAAACATATTCGGCCTCTCTAATGGAATAGTTGTCCAAAAACAAGTAAAAAGACTCTAAAAGCAAGAGTTTGTGGAGATTTAACACGTGGCTTTATTTAACTTAAACATGCTGACATAGTATAGTCATAAGCACGCTGTCCTTTTCTAAGAAAGCAAAGGGGGGAGGGGGGACAGGCCATGCTTGTAATGGGTGGAAAGCAAACCGGAGAGCGGACCAATCGCGGCATGGTATTTGAGCCTTTGCTTTGTTAGCACTTCGGTTTCAAGATCAACCAAAAAAGCATCATTTTTCTATTTCACCTCTGAAAGCTGGTCGTCTTGTAAATTGTTGGAATCACGGTCAGTTTTAGGGTTTATTTTGCTACTCAATCTCGCTCAGTCAGCGTGGCCCGGTGGGAAAGTGACATCACTGAAACACCTTGATCAGTTGTTCTAGACTGGTGAAACTCATGCCCTTCTTGTCTTAATTCTCCTTTCTTATGAGCACACGGCTGTAGGTTTTTGTTGCCTTGTGCTCACATCTCATTATTTCTTTGCTGGTATAGTTGTCTCTACCCAGTTCAAATCCTCCCTGACCGTGCACCGCTTAAATCCCCTCTTGTTTTATGCATTACTGAATGGATTTTCTACATCTCCTTCGTGTGCTCGTGATTAGTTTGATAATCATCCTGTTCATGAATTCTGATTTCTGGTTATGTTTTCCCTTGCACGGCTGATTTTGGGTTTTCTGTTTATTTTGCTTTAGTAATAAAAGAGCATTAAGGATTCACTAGCTGTACTGCATCTGGGTTCTTTATTCTCTATTTATCCAGCGTTCCCATCCTTCACCTCCACAGTTCCTCATGAAAGCTTATTGCTATGTGTCTTGCAGGGCCCAAGCAGGACATGATCTATGACTTCTGGCGCATGGTCTGGCAGGAGAACTGCTACAGCATCGTGATGATCACCAAACTAGTGGAGCTGGGCAGAGTGAGTACAATAATTCATGGACACCATCTGCAGCCCACAGCTGACTATAAATGAAGATAAACTTTTCAAAGACTTCGAGCACTCCGCCTGATGAATGCACTTATTGACCTACATTTCTCTTGTTCCTTTCCTTCTAAAATATAAAAGATGCTGCAGGTGTTATTACAATTAGTGATGAAATAAATCTCAATGATTTAGTTAAAGGTCTTATATTATGCCCTTTCAATGCATTTAGAGCTTCAATGCATAATAAACTTTGGATCCCTCTAGATTAGCACCTTTTAGAATTGTCGAGACTATATTTACCATGAAGAACATCTTTGAATCAGCTCATGTTATCAGACTTGCCCAAAGTCTACGTTTTACCCTGTTCCTCTACCTCTTTTCGACCCCACTTTTGAGCATACCCCACATCGGCTCTTGCAGATATATCCTTTTTTAAAATCACTATACGTGATGTTGTAGCTCTGTATATGTATGAACCAGGTTTAAAGTCCGCTGACAAACTCCAAAGACCACAAAAGCTCCTTCAGAATGTTTCGATTTGCTAATTAAGAAGTTATTGCTTTTCCACTGCCCTGTGCTATATTGCATAAAATGATTATTGTCTGATATTGTTAATTCTTCATAGATGCACATGTTGAAATTGTCACAAAATAGTCGAAAAAAGCAGACAAGAACATTACAGTAATATATGAGTTTGTCCGGGGCAGAAAAAAAATAGCCGCTGTCATGTCCTGCTAAGCTGGCAAAACTTGATTTTACTTCAACAGTGGAGAAAGTGTCTGAAGGTGAGCTTAACCCTTTTAAGTTTGGGGCCTTTTTGAGCATATTTTTACTGCTTTACACTTGCTGTAATAAAATATCTTACTTTTTGTGACAATGCCTGGTAAAAATCTTTTATCTGTATTTTTTTCATTACTTTGTACAATAATTCCACAACAAACTTGAAATGATAAAATACAATGAAAAAAATACAATTCCAAGTAATCAATTTTATCATGTTTTACTAGAAAAATCAAAAAGAAAATTGAGAACAAACTGTTTTTATGTTTTAGAACACCATTCAAAAGTGTTGAGACAAAAAAAATTCATAACCCCCCTTAAATTCATAAATTAAAGACAAACCCAAAACAATGAGAAAATAAAAAAAACAGACTAACCTCTCCTAAACCTTATACACTGTTCGAAACACTTTGTGCTTTTTTTGTGCCAGAACTTTGAAAACACGAGCCATATCACAGGTCTTATACTTCCAAGGGTTATCCGTTATTTTCCACTAGATGGCACTGATTTTGAGGTCTGTTAATTGAATTAGTAATTGTTGAAGTAGGTTACCCAAAACTGATTCTGATCAACTGTTCACTGGTTCAGTTTAATCACTTATTATATCAATCCGCCATTGGTGGTAACTATAGCAACCCATGGCTTTTATTGAGTGCGAGAGGGCAGCTGCAAACTTTTCCAGATTAGCTGAGATAGGATTACTGGATTCTTTGAGCATTTTCTTAGAGATTTACCATTATCTTTCATGCAAAATCCTGATTTGTTGAGTTTTTCCATTTTCGTATGTTTAAAAATAGAAAACTAAGGGTATAGCAGAGAGATGGACGCCTCCCATTGTTGGATTTTATTTTATTTAAATAAAAAAGGTTATATTGTATTGACCTTTGACATTTATTGAGTAAATGATGCCTCTTTAACAAAGATTCTTGACCACAACATGGGTTTACAGCTTTTGTTCAGCAGCTACAGCTGTATTAGATAAACGTTTTTTATAAAAAAAAGAATTTTTTTTTTAATTATTTTTAGAAAATAAATGCCTTTTCAAATGTACACAAACATGGGACAGGTAAACACAACAATTACACCACAGAACCTATTAAAATACACAATTAACCCAGACAAAGTGAAACCGAGTACAAGTGACATCATTGCCACTCGCCCAAAGAGCGGGAGAATGCAGACTCTCACCTAATCCAACATCAGAATCAGAAGCAGGTGATGATCTTGTTCAATTTTGAGGAAAATAATCGCAGATTTTCATTTTGCAGCAGTTACTTGCTAGTTAGATCTGACCTTCCAAATAACTGGCTTTACCTTTGACCTTTGATTAGCACTTTTTGGTGTCAATTTCATAGAAAATAAATGGATGAAAAACTAAATAATTTAATCAAAATGAAAAAGTATGAAGACTTGACATTATTAAATCTAGTAACTTTCCCTATATTTTAACTTGATCTTGTAAAGTGATTTGATTCGATTTGTAATCTTTGTTTTCGCCATTGTGTGAGATTACTCTTGCTGCTTTGAGTTCATTTTGTCTGTGTGCTTCTCTATTTGTGGTACAGATGAAGTGTTGCAAATACTGGCCAGACGAGAGCGAGCTTTATGGGGATATTAAAATCACTTTGCTGAAAACAGAAACTTTGGCAGAATACACAGTTCGCACATTTGCCATGGAACGGGTAAGAATGGGTTTTTAACAACATAATGAGACGTTTAAAATGATTTACTAATGCAGTTAATGGACCTTTTGTATAGTTTTGATAAAATGCGTTTTTATGGGAATTTTTTAGAGGGGTTACCCAGCCAAACATGAAGTCTGCCAGTTCCACTTCACCTCCTGGCCAGAGCATGGAGTCCCCTATCATGCTACGGGGCTGCTAGCGTTCCTCCGACGGGTCAAAGCTTCCACGCCACCTGATGCCGGGCCAGTGGTGGTGCACTGCAGGTATTCGGATTCTTGCTCTATTCCAATGAAACATTTTATATTAAAGGGATTTTGTTAGAAAGAATAAAACCATAAAACGCCGAACTCAAGTAGCTTTGTGATGTAAATCATCTTGGTTACTAATGTAACCGCTCTGAATGAGGAAATGAACAGTGTCAAATAATCGACATGGGAACATTCATTGAGCAGTAGAATCACTCCACAACTACTACAAAGGGACAAGGGCTTTTAATGTGCAGTGTAAATTCTTCATACAATACCTAATAATCTGAGAGGTGGAAGCCAGAACACTTCCTGCGATGCTGAGGAGCCAGACACCCACATTACCCCCATGTGATCAATGGATATCCTAAGTGCTGCTTTCTGTGTCTGCAGTCACCTGGCACTTCATTAGGTTCTCCATTGACGCCAGTTGCATAGGTGGATGACAGTATTTTCAATGGTTCGCTATTGGTTGGAAAATTTGGTTGGAAAAACTCTCTCTCTCTCTCTCCAGTATGGGTGCAGGCCGCACTGGCTGTTATATAGTTTTGGATGTGATGCTGGACATGGCAGAATGTGAGGGAGTTGTGGACATCTATAATTGTGTGAAGACACTTTGCTCACGCCGTATAAACATGATCCAGACTGAGGTAAGACAAATGGATTGTAGAATGTAATTACATTTATTATTAAGTGCATAGAAATGTGTTGATCCAATAATTTTCACTCTCTGATTGTCGTGCAGTTGTCGAAAATACAGTTAATACACAAAAAGTGAGGAAAGGTTTCTTATGTTTGTCAATTTGTAACATCAATTGAATTAACCAATTACTGCAGTCTTTGAGAAACTGGTTTATCATATCAGCCCTGAAGTGTCTCATTCTTTGTCCATACTCAGGAGCAGTATGTTTTCATCCATGATGCCATCCTTGAGGCCTGTCTGTGCGGTGAGACCGCCATCCCCATTAATGAGTTTGCCCTCAGCTATAAAGACCTGCTCAATGTGGATTCCCAGACAAACACGTCACATCTCAGAGAGGAATTCCAGGTGAGTCAGATACAGCTGTCTGCCTTTTAACCAACCGCTGCATGTCTACATTTAGATAGGTAGGTTGGTAGGCAGGCAAGTAGGTGGCTGGGTTTGGAGAGGTAGGTAGCCTGGTTAGACAGACAGATAGGTTAGATAGGTAGGTATGTACTTTGGTTGGATAAATAGATAGCTTGGTTGGTTGAATAGGTAGGTGGGTGGGTAGCTTATTTGGATAGGTTGGTAGGTATTTAGGTAAGCAGGTAGGTAGGTAGGTAAATTGGTTGGTTGGACAGATGGGTTGATAGATAGACAGACAGAGAGATAGATAGGTTGGATAGGTAGGTTGGTAGCTTGTTTGAATAGGTAGATAGCTTATTTGGATAGGTTGGTATGTAGGTAGGGAAATAGTTTGGTTGGATAAATAGGTGGGCAGCTTGGTTGATTGGATTGATAGACAGACAGACAGGTTTGACAGATAGGTTTGATAGGTAGGTAGGTAGGTAGCTTATTTGTATAGGTTGGTAGGTAGTTGGGTAAGTAGCTTGGTTGGTTAGGTAGATTGGTTGCTTGGTTGGACAGATAGACAGAACGTTAAGGAAAGTGCTGATGTTTCCTTATAGGTGGAAAGAAAACAAGGAGATAGGACACAGGTGTGGGGATAATTAGGCAAATGAGTCCAACATAGAGATTGAGCCAGAAAAGAGAGAAAAGACACAGTACTAACAATTATTTAGTATGTATGCTGTATATTTATATTATTTTTTTTTAATATTTGTTATTTTCTTCTCTACAATATCTTATTTTCTACTCCTTTTTTAAACATCAAGCAGTTCTTTTTCAAGTTGCGTGAGTCCTGTACAAAATACTAGATAAAATATCCTCGATAATCATTTTTGGAATATAAATGTATAAATGTCTAGATTCTAAATCTGGAGGCTGGTGGGTGCCATTTGTTCAAGTACAATAGATAGTCTGAGATCCATTGATTAAAATGACTTCTATTGATTAACTATTACAACTCATGTATATAATCATGTATCACAAGTTTTACAAGGAAGGGCATACTGATGTTTCTGATACGGCGTACTGATCTCAGCTAAGAGCGTGATGCAGTTCACTGACTGTAGAGTCAGTTATTCAGAGAAGCTTGATTTAGTTCTTCCCTCACCTCACAACTGCGCGTATGAGCTTTTAGGATCTAGCTAGTAATGAATTGATGCTGAACACTTTTAAAGATTACACCTGTCCCCCTGACAGCATAGCTTTCAGAGCCAATAACCGTAATTGTAATATACCATTTGTGCTGTCAGAGGCAATCAGGACTGAAGCACTTCACCCATCAAGTGTAATAATCTGCATAATTCTCATTTTGAGTCTTTCACCTCAGGGCTCATAGCAGACGTATTCATATGTGACCAGTCTGCATACATTTTCAGTCATTAGGCTTTGAAGCCATTGTTTGCCTGAGACAGAAACACTTACTTTTCTGCATCTGGTTGCATCAGAGGTAAGAATGTTAGATGTACAATAGTGTAAAAAGGCGGGTGGGTGAATAAACAAAATCGAAATCCAATCATTATTTTGTGTGCCTTCAAAGCAGGTGCAATTCTTCTAGGTACACTTTCACACAGTTTTTGAAACAACTCTGCTGGTAAATATTCGGTAGATGTAGCTTCCTCACATCGGTATGGGAGCACTGATGGTTACCTTGATAAATGAAGATCTGGATTCTGTGGCTCTTCAAGCAGCAAATGTAGCGGCCATGGCCATGTCAGTGTTCAGAAACCAGGACTTGGTTTTTGGATCTTTTTGTCCATCATAGGAATGGATGTTGACTGTCTGGGAGTGCTGATGGTTACCTTGATTAATGAAGACCTGCATTCCTTTGATCTCTAAGCAGCAAATGTAGCGGCCATGTCCATGTCACTGTTCAGAAACCAGGATCTAGTTCTTGCCGCTTATTGTTAACTATCAGAATCGAAGTTGAGGGTCTGGGTGCACTGGATTAATGATGATGCTGGAGGTCCGCACCCTCCACTACCAGCCTGACGTGTTTTCCAGTCAACCTCTAAAAAGGTTTACCTTCTGGTATCCTAGAGGTCACCTGTCCATCGCAGGGCAACCCACACATTCACACTTAATGGGATTTTAGATTCAATTAACCTTACTCATGCTTTTGGTATTGTGGGGAAACAGAGTACACGCCAGCACGGGGAGAACATGCAAACTCCTTCCAAGAAGGTCACCGGTGAGCATTGAACCGGCAACTACTTTAGAGTCTCTTGGCTGTTTTATCTGTTAAATTCCTTAATAATTAATCGGGGATAAAGTACAGTGCCTGATAATATCAGTCTACAAAAATGAACAAGTAGTTTTCTGCTGGCGCTAATATGGATATATTCAATTGAACTGAAATGCTACGGTTTTAATCAGGTTTAGTGATCTATGCAAATAAACTTTCACCAGATCTGGAGAATGGCTGAATAGTTTATGTAAAACACTGTTTATTTAAATAATAACAAAAGATATATACATATTTTTTAGAGTTATTTTGGTACTAGTTGTCAACATAAAGTAAGGACTAGATTTTCATAGGCTCTCAGTTGAACTACACTTTAGTGTTCTTCCTTTTGCACAGAGAGAAGTGCCTGGGAGGCAGATAAAAGGCATCAAAGTCGACAGGACACTTTGACGAGTATTTTTAAGCTGTCCACGAGACAGTGGGAGTCACTAGGGCACTCACAAAATAAATTGTCTCTGTCAGATCAAGTAGGATAATTGTGAGCTTTTTGTTTCTGGGTTATTTGTCAAGGTCAGGTATTCTAAGTCACTCTTGTCTTGTCAGAGGATAAAATACTTTTTAGATAGGGATTGAATTTTTTTTTATCTTTCCCTCCGTGTGTGAGACACAGCTATAAAAACCATTCTTTCAGCATCAGCCCTGCCCAAAGAGTATGAATAGTTTTTCCAGCTCCGATCAGTCACAGTGAAGCATGGTTGATAAACACTAGCATCTTTTCCATTTTGTGGATGTTCTGTAATTGCTTTTTGGGTGGGTTTTATGAAATTTCATTGTTTTCTGAATAAAAATGTCCCAAAATCTTCATCTTGGTCTAGGCTCCTAAAGCTTAAGTTTTG
The DNA here is from genome assembly GCA_007224835.1 of Danionella cerebrum. Classification (NCBI taxonomy): domain Eukaryota; kingdom Metazoa; phylum Chordata; class Actinopteri; order Cypriniformes; family Danionidae; genus Danionella; species Danionella cerebrum. Next base: position 28,861 of record SRMA01025117.1, read on the forward strand.
TATTTATAGACAAAACAACTCTCCAGTGAGAACAAGATAACGAGACACTCTCACTCCTTATCATAGCTTTCACTATTCACCTTTTTGTAAATTGTTGATGCTGGTCAGGCCCTGATTAGGCAAAGCAGCCCTAGATCTGGGCTTCTCGAAAAGATGGAGTTTTGTATTTCTCAACTCATACAATTGTGTATATGTTGGCCTTGGATAGGCCGTTGTTATAGACAAAACAACTCTCCAGTGAAAATAAGATAACGAGACGCTCTCACTCCTTACTTCAACCTTTGCTATTCCTCTTTCCTTAAATAATTGAAGCTGGCAAGGCCCTGATGAAGCAAAGCAGCAAAATCATGATGTGTGCTCTCCCATAATATTCAATCGGGTTGATGTTTTCATTATGACATTCCATGCCTTTTCTAGGCCAGATGTGGTACTGTGTATTGTCTCTACATAATTCCACAAAAAAATTATATCATAGTATCATTGCGCTCTTCTGAATATTCAAGCATGCAGCCACGTTATTTCTAGCACTCAGTGGCTTCCTAGTGGAGTCCTGCCTTGGATCCTCTTCTTGTTCAGTGTTTAAAATAATCTGAACAAAGATTTTGACAAGTTCCAAGGGTGGTTGGCAGAGGCAGTCGCATCTTTCTCCTCTCCCTTATCCCTATTCTCAGCTGGCACCTTTGTGTTGTGTCTGTCCGTCTATGAGAGACTCTCCTGCTCTCAAAATAAAAGAACTATGGATCTGATCAAACTGGTCTCTGAATGCAATCGAAACATTTTCTCAACAAGGAGCGTGGGATCAGAGTAGCCTACCTGCCCTGCAGGAACTTTTGCTGCTGGCTACACGATGGACAGTTGGGAGAAGTGGCGCATTGTGTGCATGGCTGCTCTGTCCCTGAAGACGTTGATCTGCAGTTTCACTCGTGAGTATGTATGCGGAAGCTGCGGCTAAGGCATATGACATTGTGGAAAAAAAAAAAAAAATTTCCGCGTTTCCGCATTTTTTTTAGACACTCAAGACTTTTAAGCTCTCGCGGGCCACATTAGATTACATGGCAAGCCACATCTAAATTTGTCGAATAGTGTCAGTTGTTTTTTGAACAATTTTAGATGTCTTGACGTTTCTCTTTCCAGTCTTCATTTCCCAGAATTTGACACTTCTTTGTTCATTATTTTTGTGCCTCCAGCTATTCCTAACATCATCAAAGTTACATATCGCAGTGTATTCATGCGGCCTGTGATCCCATGTCTTATCTCTTTTGTGTCTATTTTCTCTGCAGACTCTAAACTCTGTGACCCCTCACCTGGATGTGGAAGAGTGTAGCGTGTCTCTGCTGCCACGGAACCGTGAGAAGAATCGCAGCATGGACGTGCTGCCGCCTGACCGTGCTCTGGCCTTTCTGGTCTCCAGCGAGGATGACAGCAGCAGTTATATAAATGCAGCATTGATGGACAGCTTTCTGCACCCTGCAGCGTTCGTAGTGACCCCTCACCCCCTGCCCACCACCACTACAGACTTCTGGAGACTCGTCTTTGACTATGGCTGTAGTTCCATTGTCATGCTCAACCAGTTGAACCAGTCAAACTCAGCATGGGTAAGAGATGTCATTTACTGATCTATTCTGAATTGCAAAAATATTTTTGCCACAGAATATCAGACAGCAACATATGGAAGGAATGCTCTGTTGTTTTGCTGATTAGAGTTTATTTTTCAGGTTGTCTCTGTGGGAAACCACTGTGGTATTCAAAACGATCCTTGGCATCTTAATAAGAATCTATATGGCATATCAAGAATGGTTGCAAACAAATTAAACAAACACCACCAAAAGAGGAGACCTGAGAAATTCTTCCTGACAATAGCTTCCTCCACCTTTTTTACGCATATTTTTGAATATTGCATAAAAACCCTGAATGGAATCGCCAAGATCCACATAATATTTGAAAAAGCACATAAATTATGATAGAAAAGCATTTATCGTATAAATCTCAATGCAATGGAATTGTCTGGGGCTGATTTTATTTAATTTTTTTAAAACAATTTATTTTTATTCATTTTAGCAATCAAGCTTTATTGGCACAAAATTAGTTCCATACATTATCATAATTAAATTATCCATTGTGGTTTCATAATTCCATATGTCCAAAAACTTTGATATAAGTATAATATTTACATAATAAGGGCAGTCAATCCTCATAGTCTGATAATGGCAGATGTCTCTTTTCTGTTTGCCATGCACCTCTCTTTTTGAACTCCTTACGCTGATAATGTCTGAACTGCAAAGGACAAGCTTGGAAAACACCAATCTTCACATCATTTCTACTCCTCATTTCCTTCATCTGAAAGATATTATTCACCGAAATGAACATGACTGCGTTATACCATGTATTGCGGAGAGTTATTGGCATGTGGTTTTCTTTCTTTGACGTATATTCCTATTTCCTGCCTTCAGTCTAAGATGTGTGCGTGCATTATAACACACATTGTTTACAAGTCTGCATACCCTCACTTTACACCTTTGAAGTTATCCCAAATGAAACAGATATTCTTTGGTTTTTACACCTTTCAAATCTGAGATCTCAGTCTGTTTCTAAAAAAATCACTACAGAAAATTCTAAAAATGATTTAGAGTTTCCTTTTGTGTTTAATCTGTTTTATCAAAAAAATCCTGCCTGGCTTGATTTGTGTCCAGCTACTGTCTGTGAAAATGAATGGACACAATACAAAAACGAGAAATTGAAATATAAAATACATGTGATTGATTTATTTACATGTGATTTACTTGTTTAAAATACATGTGCTTTATTTATCTTGTTGAGTTTCAATAGGATTTTCACTGCTGATTAGCCCTTTATTTGTAACTGTCATCCTTTACATTTCACTTAATGGAACGATAGTGAAAGTCAAATGTACAGTTGACTAAAATGAACATGCTCGCACAATTATTGATCTATTCATTTTAAAATGTATATTTATTTTGATTTTAAAATGAAATTCACACTATATTACCAAATACCTTTTAAAAAAGTGACAGGGTTCTAAATGGCTTTAAATTGTTTTTGTCTCATCATTTGAATCATTGAATGTAACTTGTTACATACTACACTCTTTGTGTATTTGATAAAGCATTAGATAGTTACTTGTACTCTGAAGTAAATACTTTGATACTTTATAAAATACTTTATTTTACTTCGGAGTAAATATTTTGATAGTTGTTTTTTCTTCTCGGGTAATTACTTTGATAGTTACTTTTACCCTTTATTAAATATTTTGATAGTTACTTTTACTTTGAAGTAAATATGTTAATGATTACTTTTACTCTTAAATAGATACTTTGATAGTTACTTTTACTCTGAAGTAAATACTTTGATACTTTATCAAATACTTTATTTTACTTCGGAGTAAATATTTTGATAGTTGTTTTTTCTTCTCGGGTAATTACTTTGATAGTTACTTTTACCCTTTATTAAATATTTTGATAGTTACTTTTACTTTGAAGTAAATATGTTAATGATTACTTTTACTCTTAAATAGATACTTTGATAGTTACTTTTACTCTGAAGTAAATACTTTGATACTTTATAAAATACTTTATTTTACTTCGGAGTAAATATTTTGATAGTTGGGCGAGAGGTGGGGGTACACCCTGGACAGGTGGTCAGTCCATTGAAGGGCAATACAAACTCATACATTCACACCAAAGAGGAATTTAGATTATTCAATTAACCTAATCGCATGTTTTTGGGTTTGTGGGGGAAACCTGAGTACCCAGAGGAAACCCACACAAGAATGGAAAGAACATGCAAACTCCTTCCAGGAAGGTCACCGGTGAGCCTCGAATACACTGTTCTGCCCCTTTTATTAATAATGTTAACATTTATTAATATTATATTTTCACAATTGCTTGCACTTCGTTCACTTCAACCCACATCTTTTCCCCAATCAGAAATGTGTCACTCTTACTTTTCACTCACTGTAAATATCCGCTTTCCTCTAGATGTAAGAGATAAATTGCTGGTAATGTTCACTCCACTCCTAAAAAAGTGGTTATTTTCGGAAACTCAAAAAATTACATCAAATATTGAAAATCACTTCACCTTTTGATACAGTAGCTCCAGACCGGCGGTTTTTGTGCTACATGTGTGGCGTGTGAGGGCTGGACTTTGTTGGAGAACAATTTATTCTGTTCTTTTTTGTGAAGAGATAAAAATTGTCATGTCAATAACTTACTTTACAAGCTTACTTTAAAATCTGTAACTTTAATATAGTGCACACGCAGCACATTATAACATTGTTCTCTCCCCCAGCCTTGTCTACAGTACTGGCCTGAAACAGGAATGCAGCAGTATGGACCCATAACAGTAGAGTTGCTCTCTAGATCCACCGACGACAATGTGGTCACTCGTCTCTTCAGAGTGAACAACATTACAAGGGTGAGCACAGAATGACCAATATTACAATGTTATGATGCACCCTCAACAATCAACCGGGTGTGAATGATAAAAAAGTTATATTTTAAACACAAGTGTGTGGTTTTGGTCTCCATTTGTCAAATGTATGAGCAAGATGCTCTGTGTTTATTCTATCTGTGCTCAAATATAGACTTTTCTGAGTACAAGACACCTTCTCACACATTTAGCTAGCTGACCTTCATCCGTGATGGCTTCCATGTCAACGTACTGTCTCCCTTAAATCTTGTCTCCACTGCACTTCTAACCGGTCGACCTCTTTAACACTCCTGTCAACTCCACTGTCAACCTTAACCACACTCCCCTCCGTGTCTGTGTCAGTTTAGCTAGCTCCTGTCAGTAGCAGCGTTCCCTGTCTCCCAGAGTCTCTGAAACCCAAGCAAACAGCCTGTGTCATTGTCAGAAATTGTCCCATGCTGCCTTCACAGGAACCCAGAGAGAAACCCCCAAGCTGGAACCATGATACTCGCTTCCCCAGACAGGTACAGCATGAGGCTTAGAGTGTTAGTAACATGTGGTGGTAGATCACAAAGTCTCAGTTAAGTAGAAAAAAATAGAATGCCAAGACTAAATGATATTATAGTTCCCTGTGAAAAAATAACAGAACATTATGTTATGATGCACTGAATATAGAACCCTGTTTAAGATTAATGAGTAAAGAATCAAGGACCAGAATTTGATTGAAATAAAAAGCTGTAAAGTAAAAAATACTGAACAGAAACTGTAGAAAGAAACCTTTCCCATGGTACCATTTTTGAATTATTGCATGAAATTGGTCGGGGTATTTTTATTAAGTCTCCTATAATCTACACCAGGGGTTCTCACACTTTTTCAGCTTGAGAGCTACTTTTAAAATGACGGAGTCAAAGTGATCTACCCGCTACAAAAATGTAAAACATCAATCAACAAACAATTATTTTCAACTTTATTGAGAATTGACAAAACACACATAATAATTAATTACTGACATTTTTTGTGATAACGTGAGTTTAATTTGATGACTTGCACTGAATTGAATCATTAGAACAGTTGTGTGTGACCTGAATGATGGTAATAGAGTGATTTTTATGGGAGCAATTGAGCTTTGATCCAAATAATCAAGAATAAAAATGATGCTCTAATAAATTTTTTAATTTTTTATTGAAACAGAGTCGTGCAGTACAATATACAGGTGAGGAGTGGTGTGTTGCTTGATTTTGGTTGTAATAGAGTAATTTAGAATGAAGTTATGAAGCATATTCTAGGTAAAACATATTTTGGATCTGGTAATTTGCAGACGGTCCCTAAGCGATTCCATGTCAGCGGGTTGCTCATAGACGGTAATGTGTTTCTGCGAATGCTGAGGGAAACTTGTTTTGATAAAAATCGTTTTGTAGTTTGTCCGCTACATAACACAGATTAAAAATAGGTATTATTTGTTTACTAAGAACATTCTGGTCTCGAGCTATTGAGCAGAGAAAACCGAATCCGTGAATCTGCAGCTAACTTTACTGAACTGTGACGGGATGGATGATCGGCTGATATTGATCAACGTAATGAGCACCCCTGCTCTACACATTACTTAATTCACATGTTTGAGCTCATTACCTCACCAAGAGCTGCTCAAAGAAAGGAAAAGTGTTTGTCTCGACTAGGCTTGGGCGGTATCCAAATTTTGATATCGTCAAACTTCCGCATCTTACCTCGGTATACTGTATTACCGCTTAACGGATGAACGATTTAATTAATGAATGATGAATAAAAAATGTTAAATGAGTATTTCTTAATTAACTAATAAATGAATTAATAAGTAAAGGACCGTATCAATTGAATAAATAAACAAACTCTCTGCCTCTGCCTTTCGTTGATAAGTGAAATAAGCATCTCTCTGGTTAATGTGATGGATGTTCTTAGTCGCAGAGATCCGTGCTTTCAATTGTTTCACTCGTTTCTTTTTTTCATATAAAGAAATAAAAATGCAGGGTTGTACCCCCACCTCTCGCCTGTTGTGAGCTGAAGACCCCCGTGACCCCGATAGAGAATTAGCGGGCCAAAAAACGTAAGAAAGAATGTTTTGTTTTATTTGCGTTTAATAAATTTATATGATGCTAATCAGGAGCTTTTCCAGAACATAGAAACATTAGAAACATAACAGGCTCATAATTTTAAACTTAATTAAATAATTGTCACAGTCTTTTTCTCTCTCTTTCTCCAGCTGCTAATTCTCTCTTTCTTGTGGTCTTGTCGCAAATCTGTTTCTCTGCGCGTTGATAGTCATGTGTTTATAAGGTGATGTGTGGTACTTCTAGGCCACAGTGCCTCAAGCAATCAGGAATCAGAACAGAATGCACTGTAGAAATTGTTTAAAAAAGCACAAAAAAATCTGCGAAACAGTGGTCACGAAATGTGAACCGTGTTATAGCGAGGTTTCACTCTCTCTTTCTACTCTCTTTCTTGCACTGTCGCATGATGACACTTTTTAGGTATTAAAAAAAATTGTATTTAATATTTAATCAATATCTTCTATATAAGTTCATTGCTCTTATGACTGTATAAAGGTATCGAAACTGAGATGCCTTGGTACACCATATTACCCTATTACCGCCAAAGCCTAGTCTCAATGTCAACCATCATGGATGAAAATGCTATGCAAAAGGTTCACCTTCACAGTAGCCAAATATTTTCTGGATGATCCAGGAGACATGAGAGGAGGTCAACGGGTCAGATGAGACCAAAGCTTTTAGTATAGACTACAGAGGAAGAAGGATGAAAATGTAAAACAATCAATAACACAATCCCAACTGTGAAGCATGGGGGTGGAAACATCATGCTTTTGGTGGTTTTTTTGCAAATGGATGACTGCACCATATTGAGGAGAAAGTGCTTAAAATTGGGCATTTGGCCTCATTCTCTCAGTTACAGCATTGAATTTGGGTCATAGCTGGTTATTCCAGTGTAACAACCACTCCAAATACACAGCAAGGGGGACTAAGTACAACTTATATTATTATTTTCAACTGTGTTTTATGCTATTAAATTAAAATAAATTACTTTAAACATATATAGTAGAGGTGTAACGATATATCGCAATACAAAATTGTCACAAAACACATCGTGGAGCTACTGAGATGCATCATGGAGCTTTTTTGGAGCTGAAGAGCATTTGCTTGTTGTAGGGATTGTGATTCTAGTCACTTCTGAAACTTTTTTTACATTCTCTTCTTGTTTTATATAATATTTACAATTATCCTTTACTCACATTTAAATAAGACAGATTATAAAATTAGTTCTCTTCATCACTTGAGTAAAAAAGATGATTTCCCATCCTTTCCCCTCTCTCTACCCAACACTCTTCCTGTCCAGCTACTGTCCAATCTGTTCAAAGGCAAAAAATTAAAAAAATAGTCTGATGCATATCGTATCGTAGACATTATATCGAGGTATTCAGTGTATCATGAGCAGATTCTATCAATATGCCTCTAATATATAGTAACAATTTCAAAAATCCATACTAATGTTGTTAGGAATTTAATCCCGCATTGAAAATCACATTCAGAGTTTGTCTCTCTTCTTCCTAACTTGTTCTCTCTGTATTTACCACACAGTTGCAAGAAGGTCATTTGGTTGTGCGACATTTCCAGTTCCTCCGCTGGTCAGCTTATCGAGAAATCCCAGACTCAAAGAAGGCCTTCCTCAACCTGCTGGCACAAGTGCAGAGCTGGCAGAGGGAGTGTGGCGATGGACGCATGATCGTGCATTGCCTGTAAGTTTTGAAATGTTTACAACTCTGCTTTTAAAAATTTGTTTATAAAATTATGTTAAGACTTTGTTATTCATTAAACATGTTAGTTATAAATTGTGTTATTATAATAGTCTATCTGCAGTTAGAAGCTTGAAGAAGCGGTATATATGTTTGTGGCCAAAATTGGTACTGCATAGTATGCTGCGGGCAATTTGACGCTGATACGCGACTGACTTTGTGGAAGACTAAGTGCGAAATGCAAAAAAAAATTTGTTTCCCTTAAATTCAGATTTTAAATCTAAATTATATGTATAACATCATATTAGTATGGAAACCAATCATGAACCATTTAGGGTTAAAAAAAACTTTGATACCGTCACATTGGAAAAGGGAGGACGAAAGGGGTGAGCCATAGTAGACACAGTGAGAAAACTGTGCAATCGTTGGGCCAAACCTTACAACTATGGTGCAAAATGGCCGTACACACCGATGGAGAGTCCATCCATCTTCTCCCCCTTATTCAGGGCTGGTTCGCGGGGGCAGCAGTCTAAGCAGGGACGCCCAGACTTCCCTCTCCACAGACACTTCTTCCAGCTCCTCGGGAGGGTCCCCGAGGTGTTCCCAGGCCAGCTGGGAGACATAGTCTTCCCCGAGGCCTCCTTCCTGTGGGACATGCCCGGAACACCTCCCCCGTGTGGCATCCAGGAGGCATCCGGAACAGATGCCCGAACCACCTCAGCTGACTCCTCTCGATTTGGAGGAGCGGAGGCTCTACTCTGAGCTCCTCCCAGGAGATGGGCTCTTGTCACTAGTTAAACCAGAACAAAGAGAAGGTTCTGCAGTGGACATCTCAGGCTCCTGACCTCAGTTGAAGAATTGCAAGAATTTACAAGGCTTTTTGCCAAAAAGAATTAGCTGCTTTACCCACAGAGAAGATAAAGAACCTCATCCACAACTACCTCAAGAGACTTCAAGCTGTTATTGATGTTAAAGGGGGGAATACAAGATATTAAGAACTGCGGTGTGTAAACTTTCAATCAGGGTCATTTGGAAAGTTTCTGTTGTCATTTTGATTTTAAAATAATATTATTATTTTCTGAAAAATGGCCAAGAAAAAAAATTACATTTATGAGCACGACAGTATATATTTTTAGGTGACACAAATAATATTTTATTTCTATTTGCATTGACAATAGTGTCGTAAATGGCATTGTTTACACAATATCGGGACCAGAAGCTTAATAACTTTATAGGCTAGTGTTCCAGTGTGAATCATTGCTGTCCTGGATTTACATACCAATATCCATTTTGTTGACTTTCTACGTCACCACTGGCACTATACAAGGCAGTGGTGAGTTTGTGCGTGAGAAAATCTGAAAATGCAGGAAAGCAATACCGATTAGTTCTATTAAATCTCTTAAGTTTGAGAGAGGGAGAAACTTGATGTAAAGGAGCTTGGACTGGATCATGCAGACATTTCTAACTCCAATTCAAATCACGGAGGAAGAAAATATATTCTGGCCATTTTCCAATTGCAGCCATTCTGCCTTTCATGTATCATTTTTAACACAGTAGTTAGGACTCAGACCCGTGTGGTGGATGGCGGTAACAAAACATATTTTACATAGAACTCCTTCCAGGAAAGTCTCGACCCTTGAACCAGAACTGGAAGGCCACAGTGCTAGCCACTGTACCGCCCTAGACTTTAATCAATGGCACTAAATATTTGAAATTAATTTCAGCTCCATCTCCAAAATGTTACACAGATTAAGGGTTAAATGAGTTTTCATCCATCCTGCATTTTATGTCCTCATTTTGCTCTGTATTTAATTTTGTGGCCATCAAGACTTGGGAGGCGCCCCTGCCACTGGCAGGCAGTGAATCTGCAGTTTAATACGGCCCTATTAAACTGACCTTTATTAATGGCAGAATTATACAGATCCAGTGCACTGAGCTCGGAGGCATCAGTGTGCCTTTCTTCTATCAGCAGCCCGAGGGATATGCTCTTAGCTCAGCAGGATGTGACATTTTTATTGCATGACTTTTCCCTAGACAACGATAGGTTTTTTCTGTTCCTTCATGCTCAGAAGCTTTGCAGATCACTGGGAACCTGCGGTGGCTTTCAACACCATCCCCTCCAGACATCTGTAATACAATAATCCACATAAGTTTTGAAAGTGTGCAGAATGGATCCCTCTCTTTCATGCGTGGAGAACTAAAGATGCTAATGCGACATTGTTTTCATGTTTTGAAGGAATGGTGGGGGACGCAGTGGTACGTTCTGTGCATGCACCATGATAATGGAAATGGTGCATCACCACAATATGGTTGATGTGTTCTACTCCGTCAAGACCCTCCGCAACTCCAAGCCCAACATGGTGGAATCAATGGTACTGACACTTGAGTTATTCATTAACACAAACAAATACAGCTGTTTATTTGAAGGTTTTTAGTTATGTTTCAACGATTTGGTTTTAAAATGATGAGCGAGAATAGTTAACATACGTATTTTTTACAGTGTGATAATGGGTTTATGACGTTTTTGCCATAATTTGGCACCCCGCTGAACTTTGCTCCCAAAATGGTCTTTGGGGACAAACATCTCAAGTGACAGATTTTTATCTGTATTTGTATTGTTAAAAAAATGAACAATAAATTGCTGTATTTATAGCTTTCCGTTAATAAATCAGTTTGTGAATTCGTTTATATTTGTTAAAATAACTTAGCATTGAGCACATTTCCTTTATAAACTAAATATTTTATAAAGTAAATATTTTAGATTTCTTTATAAACTACACAAACTAAATGTTTTACATGTTATTCCAACAAATCTCCTTAGCTACAACGATAACTGACAAGGTTATTGTAGTTAAAGAAAACTAAATAAATTAAAATGATAGTTTTAGATTGTAGTTCAATAACTGAAACTGTATTGTGTGTTTACAAAACTGAAATTGTTAATAAATGTGTGTTTCGTCATTAAAATGCCATCTGTATGTGGTTCCGTAGTTCTAGCAATTTTACGTGAACTGATGACACCTTCCTTTCCTTGTCCACAATCTAAAAGGCTAATGTGGAAGAAAGCGTCAGAGCCCTATATGGGATTTCTTTAATACAACAGCAAGACAAAAGCAGTGAATTTGTACTTAAAGATATCTCTAAATATATTTTCATTAAGTGCAAAGCTAAATAAATCTTCAACTGCATTTTTACTAGTAATAAAACAATTAGAAATATCTCTAAGATGTACCTAGTGATAATCTAAAGTAAAGATGTCTCCAATTGAGTTCGAGATGCATGTAACTACAATCCGCACTAGTCACAGGAAGCTGAGCCTTTGTGGTTGAAGACTGCAATTAAGGCTTCCAGGCTTCTATGGGAAATGTCTGAATAAATCTTTGGAAATTTAAACACTATACTTACTGATCTTTTTTTTTATTATTTATTTTTATCTTTTTTATTCTTGCACCTGACAAATAATACAAAGTATAAAAAACAAAAAAAAATGAAAGAGACAGTTTTATCAAGAGACACTTTTTTTAGTTCTAAAACTAACAGAATTTTAAATAAATATATATAATTTCCCTTCCCTTCTCTTCTTGTCTACACACTGCACAGTCCAATCTAATAAAATGGCAATTATTACTTTACTAACCATACACTTGGTTTATCTACTAAACAAAAGACAGTTTATTGAATCTCTTTGATTTTTTTGTCAAAGAGAAACCCAACCTCAGCCCATTTCAAGGTTTTGAGTGCAGCGGGTCTGAATTTCATTAAAATTGTCAAAATGTTTCTCATGAACACTGGACAGGTTGCAAAAAATGTATTGTAAGATAGTTACTTGGATACAAAACCTTGTAAGACACTCACACTGTAACATGAATGCTTTTATCCAAAATAAAATTTGATTAATGAGACAAATCGAGGGAAAGTTACAAGTTTTCTCTCATTTACATAACCGCAGGTTTATTTTGTACATTTTATTTATGTAGATGGTATTAAAATGTATCTTGGGGTTTCTGATGATAGAGAAACTTAAGCTGTTATGAGGAATAATTATGTGAAGCTTGTGAACATTTAACCGTTTATGTGAATTGTTCTTGATTCCTTGCATTTATAGAATTCGGAGCACGTGTCAGAACTGATGATTTAATGCGCGTGATTCCAAGATTCATAATAAATGAATCAATAACAACACATTTATTTTGCTCACACACCAAAACTGCAGCACAAATACTAATATCTGTTACAGCATTTTAACCCTACGCCAACTAAAGAAATTAAGTAGTTTTAACAAAGATTGCTTTGTTTGAGCTGCATTTTACAAAAGAATTCATTGCATGTTTTAATGAAATTAAAACAATAAATAAATTCTCTTTTTACCCATAAACCATTTTAATTCGGCTTAGACATACTTACCATGATCCTGATAAATGTGTTTGCATTGTATTAGCTCGGAATGCCATAGTTCATATTTTAGCTTTACATAATCATTTATGGTGTAACAATATTATTTCACCAATGATCTTCGGATATAAAAAAAAAATCTAATCGATCTATTTCTTGCCACAGGAGCAGTACAGATTTTGCTATGAGCTGGCTCTGGAGTACCTGGAGTGCCTGGAGGTCAGATAACATAAGAGCTTATCAACCCTGGATGAATCACTTCACCTTGCATCCCTTTCGTTTCTTTGGGGGCTTTCAGTCCTCAGAGAAAATACCCATTCTGTCTTTGTCCTGTTTGAAAATGTGAGTTTTGGCACATTTATACAATTATATGGTACATTTTGTTTTGACTTATTTTCTGCCTGGTCCTTCGTGGCAAACTTTTGAGGATTTCAACAGTTTTCAGACAGAATGTGCTCCACTTTTGCACCTAGTGGGATATTTTAAACAAGACCATTTCTCACAAATTGATCTGATTCTTTAGAGTGTTTATGAAAAGCCTGCTGCATTATAAAGTTACGTCTCTTGGTGGAATTGTTGAGCAACGCCCATTTTATTTAATCAAAAACTTTAACTTTAGTCATCCCGTCCCCCCTCTCATTTGAGGATGTAGTAGTTCCTCCAAAGACTAAAGTTCTCCAGTGGTTTTGAAGTAGTGGTCACATTTGTATGTAAGAGGATGCTACAAGTCGACAACCGATGGCGACAAGCTGTCTGTCAAATGGTCAAAGATCAGATTCTGATTTTAGCTGAAAAGGGTATTGAGTTTTATCATAATCTGCATTTCCATTCACCTTTTTGTGCATATTTTTGAAAACGAGCATTAAAAATTATGCTCACAACTGAGTGGTATAAACTTTTTATCCGATAACAAAAGTGTGGACAAACTTGGATGGATGCGCAGTTACTGAATACATCCCAATGCAATGCCTGTGTATTGTTCTGTCGGAACCGGGGTGCAATGGGGCGGCATGAATGGACTAATTAATGGAGAAACTTCTGAAATGTTGTTTTGGCCATTTTAAAATTCCTAAAGCGCTTTGGGATCATCACCTCTCAGAACCTTCATGACCGGCTGTGTTCCAAAAGAGTAGTCCCCACCTCCAAAACCAAGATGTCATGTACTAAGACTCGAGTAAGTTATTATATACGAAAATCCTTCTAAAGCAGTAACTTTAATTTCTCTTGGCGCCGGTTCATCAGGAAGTGATGATTTTGTTCTCTTGGATTCGTTGGATGGAAACAGTGCTTTGTTCAGAAATATTTAATGGAATATTTCAGTTTTGCTTCGCATCTTTGGATGGAAACATGGCTATTGTAGGCTGCTTGTGTACATACATGGCTCTGCTGAAACCCCTGGACGATTTGTTTTTAATCTGTTGAATCCTTTAAGAACACCATGTCACTGCAACTCAACAGTTGCTTGCAAACCCTCCGATTGATCCAGACATTCACTGGTGATCATCAAACTGAATAAGAGCAGCTGGAAGAATACATCTAAGAACTGATCTATTGAACAGTTTGCACTCTATTTTTCATGACGCTCACCTTGAATTGGAGAATGCATCGGTTGTTGGAGTTTTTTTACTTGAAGGTGATGTGATGTGCAATACAAATCAAGTCAATACTGCAATGCAACATCGACAAAAACAGAAAAGTGTTCCAAATAGTACAGAACATTTGCACAGACATATGAAAAGTATACTTTTTGGGGGCAATGAACACCACCAACACTCCTAAAAGATAAAATGTCTTAAATTAAGGTGAAAATGTGTCTGAAGCATCCCTCAAAACCAATCTTTATGAATGATTTCACAAACTAGCAGCCTTTTATACTTGCAGACCAAATTAAATGAAAGAACATTTTTCAAATGACATTAAACGATGTTACATTTTTTTTCCTTTGTTTTATTTGAATGATTGTTTTTCACATTTATAAAGCAAACATGATGACAAACTGTGGCTTGGACAAATACATACATAGACGTATTACAATAAAATTCTACCATGTGGGACAATAAAAAAAAATATCTAAAAAGAAAAACATTTGGAAGAGAAGAAAAGTAAATAAAAACAGTAAATAAACAATATTTCTAAAACACTATTACTCCATTTTGACGAATTTGCTTGTTATTTAAAAAAATTATGTTTTTTTTTTTAATGTGATAACTATAAATCCAAGAGATCGGTATGTTTTTTTTTATGTTTTTTTTTTTTTTATGAAAACATTCAAAATACAATAACACATTGATTTACGAGGCTGGGTTCAGAATAGATCTGTTAAACCCACACACAGATATTGAACTCACTGCTTCGAACTACGGAGTTATTCAAGAGAGTCCGCATCTCGGAGTCTCTCCTGTAGCCTGCCGGTGACTTTTGAAGGTCTCTGCTGGACTTTATTGACTGTGATCCGCTGAAAAATGATTCTGATTTATGGAATAATTATAAATTGATTATCAAAACTTTTGAGAGACAGAGTAAAAAAAAAATTTGACAGACACTACTTCCACCTCAGCACCTCATCTCTTTTGCACTGTGCTTGATTTAAAGGAGTTATGACATTTTGTGAAAAAACTAGACTGCCGTTTATCGCGGTTTGGACAAACGGGGACTGCATTACATGCCAAGTATTGTGTTTTTGTAAAATTATGGGCTTTTCAAAACTAGTTTTTCTTTTTGTTTGGTTTTTATGAAAACCTTCAAGGGCTCGAGCCCTAAAAATCACATTTCAACTTGTTCTGGAAGCTGAGGCATTACGTTTTTTATACATAAACGTGTCATTTTTGAAACGGACTGTAAATTGTCAAGCGGCAACCCATGCGACCAATGGTGGCCAGATCTCTACTGCCATCTTCTGGTGAAATTTAAAAGAGCTCTTCTTTCACTTTTAATTTATGCTGTGTTCAACAGTAGTTTCGGGATGCATATTACCTCGCCATTGTAAATGCATGCCACAATTGGACCCCGGTTGAACTTTGACCATGTCTGTCTATTGTGCTATTTGCAGCACGTTCCTATTGGTTAGGATATAATGTATTGTCAAACTTGTTTTAAATTTGACCAGTTTTACTTCTCTCTGCCACCACATGTTTTTATTTTTAATAAAGTTCACATTTGCTACTGAAAAAATCAAATAAGACATTGTTTAACCCTGTCACTGTTGTATCTCTCGGTTTATATCCAACACATCATCATTGACTCCTCCAGAAGAATATTCTTAGTCTTTGTTTGGTCAGAAAAAAATCAGTTTTTATTGGCTTTCCTATTGTGAATCAATTACATTTGTTCCACAAACGTTTACCAGGAAATTCTGAACAACTGAGACAAACGTTTTTGGGTGTTATTTCTTGTGTTTGTTTGTAAATATAATGTATTTTTTGCAAAAAGAGAGCTATTTCTGGATGTTGTCTAATGTGCCAACTCATTTGTGTTTTGACGTAATACGTGTGTGTAAAGAGAAAGGGGGGGCTGAGGAGCGTACATTGATGTGCATGCCTGGTTCCTGTCCTGGGTCAATTCATCGTCAGTCACGTTACTTCACAGGAAACATGACGCAATTCAAAAAGAAACAGTTGCTATTCAAAAACAGTGAGGCTTTCTGTAAAATGTTGCTTTTATCTTTGTATTTATTTGTTGTGTTTTATTTTGTAAAAAAAAATGACTAATAAAAAGTGAATGAAAAGAACGTGTTGGTAATTTGCTTAGGAGTGATTGGGTGTGTGTGCGGATATGTGTGGTTACTTCATGCTTAAGAAAATGGTGTCTATTCTACAAAAACAACTCTGAGGAACTGACACCAGTGCCCAAGAACCACTTGACGATTACCTCAAATTCCACCTTTTCCTCACTTTTTCCTTCACCCATGATTGGATTTCATCACTCCGTCCTGATCCCTACACGCTCAAAGCAATAAAGTCCTGCAACTATAATGGGCTGTGGTGCGCTTCTTGGTTGTGAGTAGAGGTTTGTTTATGGAACCTGATCATTTTTTTATTTAAATACTTCAAAACTATATTTCTGATAATTTACCAATACAACACTTTCTCTGTAGATCAAGTTAGTAGTAATATAAAACCAATCCACCTAGTGACTTTTAATTTTGAGTCTATCAGCCACACATAGCATATCTATCTCTACACAAAAGTATGTGGACATTTTGCAATTGGAAATTTCTCATTAAATATGATGTTATCTTTATCAAGGGTATTGACAAACATAAATAACAACAGAAATCAGTGTTGGTCTTTCAGATGTACAGCCAAAAAAAGTGAGGTTACGAGCACAAAAATTCACAAAGATAATGAGTTTAAAGATGAGGACTACAGCGACTTTGACTTATAAAAACCTGTCAAATTTTTGACGCTTGTTCTGCACAAAAGTTTATGTGAGCCATGCGTCACCGACTGCTTTCAGAGGATTCTACGAGATAGAATACAGTCTACAGTCACGCAAACCTTTCTTTTCGGAATCAACAATTTTTATGTGATACAATACTACAAAATACTCCCACAAATGTGAGCCATTGATTGCAAACAAGATTTTTTTTATTTGCACACAGAAAAAAGTGATTTTCCTAACAAATGGTGCAAAAATGAGTGCACCCCAATTATTGCGTTAAGAGAAAAGCCACATTTAAGACAACATTCAACCACGGGTGAGTCTAATGATTCAGTTAAGGGGTGTCCAGCATACGAGGGTCTATAAAAGGGCGTTACTTAAAGGGGGGGTGTTATGCAAAATCTATACTTTATTGAGCTTTATGTAGTGTTATAATGTCAGTCCCTCATTAAAAATGCACCTGAATTGTGACTTTGAATCATTCATGGATATTTGAGTAATCCTTGAATCTCCTGCGGTAGACATTGGGAGGTGCTAAAACGCTCTGTTTTGCGAAGCCCCGGCCCTTTTGCGTAGCTCCGCCTCTGTCCCCCGTCTGCTGCTGCACCGCTCCTCGCGTGTACGGCTGAGGGAGCTACTGTTAGCAACAGCTGGTCTCACTACGTGTCATCGAAGCTCCTCGTTCAGAGTGCTTTTCTCTATAGTTCTCCGGATTACAAAATGACTTCTACAAGGAGATGTATGTTTGGATGCCAAGGAGAGAGCCCTCTCTTTACGCTTCCCAAGGATTTTGCTTCGTCAAAAATGGTTAAAAAGCTTATGTAGTATTTCATAGCAAAACAGTTTCATTATGAAGCATATTTTTTTTTTCTATTAAAATGTTGCCACAAAATGGTGTAAATTTACAAGAGGATATTTACCAAGCAGACACGTCTTGAAAAAGTCTCTGTACTTGCTCCGGTTCCAGCAAAAACTCACTTTCTGGGTCCAACGTAGGATCGTGTGCATAGGCTTGTACAATATCCTCCGTTGCCATTTTGCAAAAACACGATTTTAATGTTTTTAGTATGAAAAAGTAGCGGCGCTCGGAAAATGAAAACAACAGTGGGGGCAGGTTGGAAAGAAGGAGGGGGCTCTTAAAGTGACAGGTGAATATCAGGGCGTTAAGCGCAGTCAAGATGCCAAGTCAAATTTCTATGAGGTTG
Source organism: Danionella cerebrum (assembly GCA_007224835.1). Taxonomy (NCBI): domain Eukaryota; kingdom Metazoa; phylum Chordata; class Actinopteri; order Cypriniformes; family Danionidae; genus Danionella; species Danionella cerebrum. The sequence continues at coordinate 47,044 of SRMA01025117.1, forward strand.
TTTATGACAAATACAGCGATTACAATCCAACTGTAGGTAAAATAGTTACTCGAGTGTGCTTTAAAACAACTCTATATGCCTGAAAAACATATAATACCCCTCCTTTAACAAAGAAAAAAGGCCTTCCAATTTCATGCTGTCAGCAATGGCTCCCCATGGAAGAAAAAAGTCGCAAAATTTGAGAAAGGAAATCATTTCTGTCTTCAAAAAGGTGAGGGCTACAAGAAGATCAGCAAAGGTTTTCATATCAGTCAAGATACTGTTACATCTTACAGAGATGTCCAGGCCGTCCACGAAAGGTAACATCTTGACAGGAGGTCTTCTGATGAAACCGTTGAAGAAAATCACTGGGTTTATTAAATTTTGCTTCAACCAATTTGAGTAAAACTGAAGATTTTGTGATCTAAGTTAATTAAGAAGTTAATAATTATCGTACTTTTTAAAAGGGATGGACTCATTTATGCTTAGCACTGTACAAATGAAAAACTATTTTATCATGAAAGCACCCCTACTGCAAAGAAAATTATCTGGTCTGCAGTGTCAGGGCCTGGCCGGGTAGAAATCATTGAGGGGAAGATAAGTTTCTGTTAACTTCTGATGCAGCTGGACAATGGCCCAAAACACCGGAGCGAGGCTACAATAGAATGGCTTCAGAAAATAAAATTTCACCTTTTAAAATGGCCCAGACCTCAACCCAATAGAGATGCTATGGATTGACTTGAAGAGGGCAGTACACATGATAGGTCCAAAGAATATAACAGAGAAGAAACAGGTCAGCCAGTAAGAATGGGCGAAAATTCCTCCTCAACGATGCACAATCCTGATTGAGAAAATATGTTTCTAAAAACCCTTAGATTATCACATTTTATGGCAAATTTTTAATGAAATTTTAAAAGGTTTACATACTTTTTTTGCAAATATGGTAATCAAACTAAAGTAAAATCAGTTTATGGGAATCTTTTCATTTAGAACAACCACAATTGCTTTCGTTAAAAACTCAGTAAATGAGGTGTTTAGTGTGAATCTTTCCAGCCATTGATTACATTTGTGCTTATCATTTAATTAGACATGCTTTAATGGAGCTTTTCTCTAAAAGCTATACAGGCCAGGAGATTTCGATGCTAGCGATGGATGACTCTTGCTAAGCATTGATCTCCTTCTTAACTCCCACAATGCAGTTTATTTATAGTTGTCTGATAAGCTTAGATGGATGACTGCTTTCTCTGTCTTATCTTGCCAGAAAGCATTTGTTTTTTTCTTAGGAACCAACACCTATTTGCGGTTTGTTATATGAAAGTTCAAGAAAGTCGATCTGTTTATTCGTTTTTAATTAGCTATGAAATGGATCTTTGTGTTGCGTCACTGATCCCTGGGGTCAAATTACAAGAAAACTTCTTGAAAATCCACCCGTCGTTCCCTAAAGGAGGGAACAGAACAGCGATTCACTTATAGATGGTAAGTTAAACTACAAATGTCAACTAGATGCTAAAGTTTGTATACAAACATTGATGTTCAGTTTAATAGTATTTTATAATATTCTTAATTTACATATAAACTAACCCCCGTGTCTCCATGACTTTCCAAAGCTGAGATTGGGATATGGTAATTTGGTTGCTATGATGGAGTAAGTGTCATCGTATAATACATGGAGCACCATGTCACTCTGACTGAAATAAATCAACACCCATGTCACTATTAGATAGAGGTATGCAAAATTGATTGCTAGGGTAAGCAGTTTGGTTGCTAGGAAGTTTTTCATTGTTATATTTAATTTATTACAATTAAATATTTCGCTATGATGTTTTGCTTTGAAGATATTTTTGTTGCCTTTTCCCAAGGACAAATATTTAACCCCTTCTAGAACCTAGGGTTCAAACACTTTTGCACAGTGGTTGGTATGTTCTTGCACAGACTGGTAACCTTCGCAAGTGTGGTCAGTTTGAGGTTTCTATGAGGTTCTAAGTTTGAGTTACAGGTTCACAAGGTTTGACTCCTTGTTAAGTCAATGGGAAAGTTCCCAAAATTCCTTTAGTGGTGCCAGTCTGAAAAGATACAGGAACCCAAGTGAGACCAATTTGGATATCAAATCTAAACACGTGATTATTGACTCTCTATTCTGTACTGATGAGTGGTTGCACAAACAGAAAAGGGTTTGCTATACCTGTTTTTTTTTGGGGTTTTTTTTGCATGTTCCTCTTTGGGCTCCTCCCCATGTGGTTTGGTAAGGATTCATACAATTCATTAATGAAGTCATCAGGAATAGCAAAGAAAGCAGTCTTGTATGCCCCCAGAGTTCATCAATATTCTTTTGCTTCATCTTCCATGCTTCCTTTTTCATCCAATAACAGACGTGCTGAAAGATGTTAATGTCTGTTGACTGTGCTGGTCAATACCGGAGCTTTTTAATCTTTGGCTTGAGGAACTTTGATGTGGAGATATAAGTTTGCAATAGATCACCATCAAGCCGCCGGATTTGGCATCTTTTATGTATTGGAAAACAAGAGGTTACTAAGATTTCTTGGTCTTTTAGACTATACACTATTTTGACCACATCATCCTTTTTACGTATGTTGTCCTACTCCAAGCTGTATAGGCTTGAACGCTTGCTACCAATGAAGTATATCAGCTGGTGTGCATCTGAGTAATGAGAAGGGGTGTGGTCTAATGACATCAACACTCTATATCAGGTGTGCACAATTATTAGACAACTTCCTTTTCTTTAGCAAACTGGGTCAGAAGAGAGATTTGACGCACTCTGAAAAGTCTAAAATTGGGAGGTGTCTCTGAAATTGCCAAGCTTTTGAAGCGGGATCACAGAACAATCAAGCGTTTCACGGCAAATAGCCAACAGGGTCACAAGAAGTCCGTTGAAAAAAGAAAGCTTCACTCCGACTCAGGCGCCAGCAAGGTGGAGGTGGGGTACTGGTATGGGCTGGTATCATCAAAGATGAGCTTGTGGGACCTTTTCGGTTTGAGGCTGGAGTCAAACTCAACTCCCAGTCCTACTGCCAGTTCCTGGAAGACACCTTCAAGCAGCGGTACAAGAAGAAGTTGCATCTTTTTCACATATATTTGACAAATTAAATATAAATTAAATATTATTTCTTCACAATTCAGCAGAGGCTTACATGTGATCTTTTAGATGTGAGAGAATTTGTAATAAATTATATTTAGTTTTAATATAAAATTTAATGGTAAATAAATGTTAGGCTTAAAAAAAACGAATATCCAATACGTTACTGTGTCTCCTATACATCCACTATGGGGCAGTATAAGATGAGTGGCCTGACTGGCTGGTGCTCTCAGTCGCACAACACACAGTCCCCCCCAGGGAGCCGGGCGCGAAGCTATATAAATTATGTTATTGTTTATCTGTTTTGTAATCAAATAAATTGTCTATATTACTGTGCTTATACATCCTGTTTCAAGAGTCGTTAAAATCAAAAGGATATGGATTTTCTGATTATTATTAGTAAAAAGTATGACCCGAATAGAGGTTTCATCCATTGACTCTGTGGTTTCAGCCCCTATATTCCAACAGTTTCTTCGAATTGCAGCAATCTATTTGCTTCTCCTTCCTTTGGATTTCAGCAATCTGTAGAATGTTGTTCCTTAACTCTTTGAAAGTCTTTTCAAGTAGTCAATCCCACACCAGCTTTCCTCCCTTTTCAGTGGTAATTACATGTAATTCTAGCACATGAACAGGCTTTATGCCATTTGGGTGTCAAGAAGTTAGCTTTTTGTGAACACAAAATAGTTTTTCCACAAAAAAGTAAACACCCAAGAAGACTTTTGTGTTTTTCTAAATCCATTTTGCAAAAGAAGGTATTCCACTGTTCATAAACAACATCGCCATGCTGTGAGTTCCCTCCTAGGCTTTCTTCGTTAGGATTGTTTGTTCATTCAGTAGCTATTCACTTTTGTTTAAATAATATTGTTTTCCTTGCAGGGAACCGCAATATTACACCATTTATCACCTTAAATGAGCTTCACAGTTTGGGGGGGTATTAATTCAAAATGAGTGTATATTTGGAAGACACTTATATCAGTTTTATCGTTGTGCACCTTGCCTTTGCAGTGTTTACTGCAGAATGTGGCTCTAAATGATTAGCAGTTTATTGTTTCTAGTTATACTGAGAACAATGTCTCAATTTAATAAAGGTTTGAACATTACAAGGGTTGTTTTAGATGTAACAACATGAACAATATGCACATAGCACATTATTGAAAGCATTATTGCGCAGGTTGAGAACTTACTAAATTATGGTTGGCTTGCACTGCTCTGTTGTCTCTTGGACGCCTGCAGTGTGAAGTGCACAGCGTCTGTTTGAAAGCGATTAGAACATGGGCGCTCTCTATTGCTTTTCACACAATAGCCTCATCTAAGGCCAGGCTTCCATGCCTTCCCACAGTTACTATTATGTGAACAATCATGCATTTTCTTCTAGCTCTTATGTAAATCCTTTCAGCTTTCATTTCCTGTCTGGCGTGTTCTTAATAAATCATCTCTGCAGTTTACAAAAAAATGTTGAATAAACCTTTGATTAAAAAAGGGTTTTATTTACACCATTGACAAAATCACATGATTTTACAATCAAACCTTGACATGAAGGCCCGATTTCCCTCCCCAGGAAGTGATGCGTGAGTCAAACGAAAGACGGAGCTTACGACACACACATGTGTAACGACAATAAACAAAGTTGGTACACCACGATGAAACCTGCTCATCATTCAATGTAACTGTGGTGAACAGGGACGTTTTCTTGGGCCTGAAAACATTAGAAGCTGAGCACAGACCCTAATAAACTACTAGAAAGTGTTGATTTGGCTTGAATAAATACACATTAAAGGGCACTTACCTGCATAGTATATTTGGTTCAAACTGTAAGAACCCCGATGTCATGACACGGTACCATTTTTGACAACAGTTCGAATCCTGGTAGGGACAGTCTAAATTTTTTTTAATTATTTTGGAGTTATTTTTGTCATTTTGCTACAATGTTTTCATCTCATTTCATTGATAATTTGATTATTTATTAAACTTATGTTAAATGAAGGAATTGTTTACATCTGGGTCACCACTTACCACGGTCACAACTCGTTTAGCAAAAATTTATTTCAATTATTCATTTACTTGTTTCTACCCGTGTCTCCTTGGAAACGTGAGTTTCTCTCAAGGCTTTATTTAGCTGAAAAACTGAATAATATCCACTGTTTCTCTCTCTGGCTCAATCCAGGCACTTCAAACTGTTCTGGTCAGATCAGCTAATTGGTCTTGGCATGATGGTCATTTCTTTAGTGGCTCGTTAATCTACAGTTCTAGTGTATTTATTCATTCTCCTGGAGTGTTACACACCGCAGCTATTAATATTTTGTATTCCCCCATTTAACATCAATGGGGCGACAGCCTGATGTCTCTTGCAGAAGTTGTTGATGAGGTTCTTTAGCTTCTCTGTTCTCTTCTTGGCAAAAAGCCTTCAATGCCAGAGTGGTTCGATGATATTGGGGTCCAGAGACTAAGTTGGCCATTCCAGAAGCACTTTATTCTGGTGTAACGAATGGTAAGTGGATTTGGCTATGTGTTTTGGATCATTGTTGTGTAGTTGGAATGTCCAGTACCGTCCCTTGTGCAGCTTTCGGGCTAGTGATTGTCCTCCAGACAATAAATGACTCCACCCAACCACTAACCATAAATCTGAAAATATGTTGAAAAATTATGAACGCAACAATTTTGAACAAAAAAAAAATTTGAGGTTGTCCACTGAGGTGCTGGAAACATTTCCGTAAGTGATTAAGGAAGTACTGCATGGTCTCTTGGCTGCACACTATTCACTATTGTGGTCTCTATTAGCGGTTGAACCAAGCGAGTACACGTTTTTACACTCTGCAGAGCAGTTCTTTGTAAGGATAGAGCTGGACTCGTCACAGATCAGCGTGTGCCTGTCCACAGACTGCCCACACTCACTGCTCATCAACCTCAGCAGAGTCAGGAAATGTCAAGTGGTCCCTCTAAAAGAATTCCAAAGACTCATGGGCATAATTCATCAGCAACTGCTGAAACAGAGCTAGGATTTCTCCATGTGAGATCATTACAGCTCACATGGAGAAATCATAAGAGGAAGAGTTCCAAATTGACCATGGTGTAAGTATATGAAATCTTTCACAGATTGGTTCCGCAACCAAAGAATGAAAGGAGAACCCACTTTTGCATCGATCAAAACAGATGAACATCTAGAGAACGATTTGTAGAATTAAACCTGCAGGCAAAGGGTCAGTTCAAAAACAATTAATTTACTGAAAATATCCATATATGTGTCCTGTGATGGGCTGCCGACCAATACCAGATGTCCCCCTGCCTTTCTAGGCACTGGAAAGCCCCATTACACTGAAAATAAAGAAGCAGGTAGGGGAAATGATGAAAGTCCTTGAAATGAAAACATGTATAAAAGAATAAAGAATCCTTCAAGAGTATCAAATACAGTGTTCTGTATCATTAAAAGAGAGAGCCGAGGCAAGATTATTTGTATAGGACGTTTCATGAACATTGGTAATTCAGTGAATTTTAGAGAACAATAAGATTGTGAAGCTAGAAGACTTTCAGAAGCTAGAATTTAAATGGAATCTAATTCACATTTGATAAGGTGTTAATTCAAAATTGTTACACTCTACCAGTATGTGGATCAGAACTGGAGGTAGAAGTTTAAAGAAATATTATTTTAATATTAGAAATATTATTAAATACATTGTCCTAGTGAATCTGAATAATGGTGGATCATTTGCATTGAATAAAATAAATAATAGGCTGATGCCATATGTTACACTTATTAAATCATAAATAAAACAGGTCAGTAAAAACTTTGATGTTTTTAAACATTTAGATTATGAAACTATAAGCCAACAATTATTCAATGATTTTCTGCAATGAGCAAAAGATCTTTTAATTCTGTTGCTAGGTTAAACAATCTGGTTGCTATGGAGGATTATGCACATGCTACATAAAATGTCCCATGTGTCTAGAATTGTGTACCAACTCCCATGTCCCTAGTATTGTCTGAAGCAGAGATATCGATTGGCTGACTTGGTTGCTAAGGAAAACTGTCTGGTTGCTATGGAAGTCAGTGACATGATTTAATGTTATCTATGTCACTCCGAGTGAAACAAACCATCCTGTCTCTATCATTTACCAAAGCGGACATCGATTTCTGAAATTTTGGTTGTTAAAAATAAAAAGTTGTTACTATGATTTAGATAAACAACCCCCTATTTCTTTATTTAGTTTTTTTTTCTTTATAAGTCAATGATATTTAACCCTTTTACAGCCTGCAAAGGTGTGGTCAGTTTGACGTTTCTATGAGGTTCTTTGCTTGAGTGACAAAATAACTTGCAAAAAATAAACAAATATCAACAAACAAGTGCGCCTTTCCGAAAGATCTGCGTTCTGGCTCTGCCTTTCACCTCTGGCATTCACTCACCTTGATGATAATGATGTCTGCTAAAGCTTAACTTTGGGATATTAACCATAGGTGGCACAGTAGTATTGTGGGTTGCTCTGCGCCAGCTCATTTAGTAGGTTGCTGGTTCAATCTGATGTGTGGACATTTTAGGTTCTTAATTGAACACCAATCCCCCGGTTTATTTCAGGTAGCCCTGGGTTCTCTACATGAATGTATGAGTGTGGCCCTGTGATGAGTTGGTGACCTGTCCAGGGTGCACATACCCAACGTGTCCTGGAAACAAGTAACGAATGAAATAGGGTACAGAAAAATTGCAGCTGGAGCTGTGTTCAAGTTTATCTAGAAGAACTGCTTCTGTTTTCAAGGCAAAGGGTTGCCAGCATTTCTAGCTCACAGTTGGTGGATGGAAGTGGAACCCGAACCACTTTCACTCTCTCATCACTCCAGAAGGCAATGTTTCCTGAAGAAACCCACACATGCATAGAGGAAAATGCAAAATCTACTGTGTAGTGCTCTTTGAACCAGTTCTGAACCAGCCACTACACCACCGAGCTGCCCTTCAACAAATACAACTGCTACCAGAAACTTACTCCTCCTTCACATAATGACAGGATCCATGTCTAATGTGACATTCATTCCTGCTTTTAGA
>SRMA01025117.1:55166-448122 GCA_007224835.1 Danionella cerebrum
AAAAACTAACAAAGTGAAATTATGGCCAGGTATACTAGGAATTTACCCATTACTAGGACCCATACTAAGAATTTGTGCTCTGCATTTAACCCATCCAAGTGCAAACAAACAGCAGTGAACACACGCACAGCTGGAGCAGTTATCAGCCTTTAGAGAGCCGTGGGGTAAACTGGTACCTTACTCAAGGCCACCACAGCTGTGGTTGACAGGTGGGAGATCGAGAGCTTGCAACACTCACTTCACCTTCCACTCCGTGTGGAGTTGGGAAATGAACCAGCCGTCTTCTGATCACCAGTCAATCCCTTTATCCACAGTGAACTCCTACTAAGGGCAAGAAATTTCATCTCTTATATGCAGATGTTTGGGCAGGATAGTTAACTAGATGGATTAGGTTTGATATGGAATGGTTTCCAACGTCGAATGTTTGGTTGCTATGTAGGAGTGAGTAACATCACACAAAATTACCATTTCAATATAAGTTATATAAATCAAACCCCATGTCTCAAGGATCGTCCTTAGCTGAGATATTGTTGATATTGTTGCTACGGTAAAGTCAGGTTGCTATGGTGGGGCATATACAATATACAATATAAATTATACTTTAAATTATATAAACCAACCCATATGTATTTATCAAATGCCAAGATAGAGTTCAGAAAATGAGGTTGCTAGGGTAAACATTTTGGTTGCTAGGGAGCTATCAGTGATCGCCAGTTCCACTTATCTGGGGCCAGGTCACAGGGGAAGCAGTCTCAGTAGGGATGCCCAAACCTTCCCATCCAGTTCATCCGGGAGGACAACTGAGACATTCACAAGTCGGTCAGGAGACCGGTCCTATGTCTTGCCAGGGGCCTTTTCCAAGATGGTCATACCCAGAACACCTCCCCAGGGAGACGCCCAGGAGGGATCCAACACAAATGTCTGAGCCACTACGTCAAGCTCCTCACCCTATTTCTAAGTAAACTCCCAGCCACCTAGTGGAGGAATCTCATTTCAGCCACCTGTATCCAGGATCTAATTCTTTCATTCAAGACCCAAAGTCTGTCTGTCAATTTCTCCCTCAATTGTCCCTTTACTCGTGAACCAGAGCCCAAGATATTTGAACTTACCCAATTGGGGCAACTTCACCACCTCGGAAAGTAAGTCCTAATTAATGATTGTGCACTGATTGCAGCCAAAGCTCTGTGTGGGGTTATATTCAAGTCATACCTCTAATGACTCTCCCATCCAGACTTGAGGCATCTTGTAAATTGTGCCATACAGCCTGGACACAATCAAATCCAGCCAAGAGTCTCTCTCATTACAACGCTTTGTTTGCTTTCTTGGCTTTGCCAGAGAAGAGGATTCCTGGCACATTCTCATTTTCCTAGTGGATTATCCTGAGCTTGAGCCCTGCGGCAGACAAGGGTTAAGATAACCTTTTTCCACAGAGTTTGAATTCTTCTTCTTCTTCAGTGAACGGTTAACTGTTCCTTGCCCTGCATTCTGTCCCACCATAAAACACACCACCTAATCTGACCACGCAGCTAACATCACCCTAAGCAAAGCATTTCCCTGTTTGTGCATCAAGGTCTTTTGTGCAGTTTCCCTAAAGCATCACAGAATCAACAGATGGAGTTTAACCTTTTCCCAGGGACCTCAGAGAATACACTTCAATTAGTGCGCTTGTCACTGGAGCTGCTAACCTTTTCATAAATTCAACAAGCTTATCCAAAACCAGCACATGTTCCCTGGGACTAACATCAAAACTGCAAGGACTAATATCAAATATTACATGAACTGATCATATCTATGTGCAGGTGTCTTCGTGTATTATGCCACCAACCACTACACAAACACATGGTAACAGTCCACCACTCAGAGAGAGCATAGAACAAACAATAAGATCATAAGATTGTAAATCCAAATGTAAGTTTGTTACCTTGTCTAAACTCCCAACCGCATTTGAATACATTCCTGTTTCTTAACTCAGGCATCCCCAAGGGAAACATTTCAGATAGTGGATTCCAGTTTCCCTCCCAAACAGGGCAGGTCTTTATCCAGACACGAGGCATTTGTCTAATTCTCTCCTCCAGACTAATAGTCAGACAGAGCACTTACTGCCATCAGAACCTGGATATTTAGTTAGTTCCTCCTGTCTGTTCCTTGTTCTGATCAGAGCAGATAGCTGTAAAGTTTAAATAGTGATTTATAAACTGAACAAGGAAGACTTAACCATTCACTGTGCAACGTTTGTAATGTTATTTGCAAATAATTGTTCCACTGGTTCTACTGTGAAGAACATACCTTTAAAATTTGGCCTGATGGTTCTCATTAAAGGCAAAATGCACCCCAAAAGAATGTTCAAAATAAATAAAAACAAAATTAGTAAGAAAGCAAGTATGAATTATGTAATGCCACGTCACAAAATGAACCACAACACTTCATGCCAAGCTGTGTTTGTGATGCAAACACTGTGTACACCAAATTGAATCATTATTTGGTCTCTAATTGTTTCTAAGAAAAAAAAAGTAATTATGTTAAACAATTTATTAGTATACATTTATATGCTAAAAGTGGAACTAAAAGTACAGTAAAGGAACAGCTTTAAATGTAGTTGCCAATTTAGACCGAAAATACTCTTTGTAGTGTTGGGGGATAGACTGTGTGTGTGTGTCAAAGCTATAGTTTTAATATTACAAAAAAAAAAAAAAAAACATTAATAAATAAGCATTAATTGCTATTTTACATCAGTGTAGTCAATTTGAAGATCAAAAACTTAAAAGTGTATTTCAGTCTAACATATATCTATTAAATGTAATACAACTTCACAATACATTGATGAAACTTTCAGTTCAAAGGGTTGGCGTGAAAGTTTGATGCTTGAATGTATAATACCTTACAAAAAGTACAAATTTGGTAATTCATTATAAATATAGTAACAAATTGTTCAGTTACAAAAAAGGAACATGGTTTGTGTTTGTCACTTAGCATTCGGTTTTCACTTAAAATCTGCACAAATATATTCGTTCTTATATAATGTGGGTATTTAATTCAAGAAATTAAAAATGGGGAGGGTGGTTTAAGCGGTGATAAAAAAAATATATATATAAATCCCTAAACAGTAGAGGGAGACACAGTACACATGAAATTCACCATCAGTTACAAGGGAATGCAGATAAATCCAGTTTTAGAAAGTGGGAAAAAAAAAAATTCTCAAAAGAATATGTTTTTGCATTTATTTATTTTCCTCGATTAATCATCAAAGCAAATGACATTTAGCAAAAATACAGTCAAGTGCTTCCAGTAGAGATGAGCAAGATTTAGCCGTAGGAAGCCAATAGAGAAAGCTGCAGGAATGTAAAGATCAGAAGACTATCTCTGAAGGGATTACTGAATACATTACATAAACGAAACACAAAAAAAGCTGCTGTTTTCTAAGAAAAGTACACATGATGGAAAACCTTCCTCGTAACAAAGAGAACAAGTGTCTGATGGCCCGACAGAAACCGCTTCAGTTCTCCTCAGTGGGGCGCTCTTTGCTTTCCTTGTTCTTTCGAACCTCTTCGATTTTCTTGTCCTGAAACGAGAGCAATGGTCATCGTCCATCTGAACGGTCTTTTGCAAACTTACGGGAGTAGCCATCTTACCTTTTCTTTGAACTTTTCGTTCATGGCTGCCATAATTGCCGAGCGGTTTTCTTTGTTGGCCTCCATTTTCTGATTAAGCTTTTCTTCTGCCATCTTGCTGAAATTGTCGTTTTCTTCCAGAGCTTTCTGCAGCACCTCCTTCTCATGTTCACGCTTCTCTGCTAAGTGCTTCAGAACCTCTGCTTCATGCGACTGAGGGTGGATAGAAAACCTTGTTAACAACTCAAAAGTAAGGAATGACTCAAGCGCAAAGTTTATTTCTGTGTTCCATTTCAAAAATGGAAACTTCGCTCAGCATAGATATGGACCGTAATGCTCTGTTATTGGTCGTTTTGGTAGTAAAGTATACCTGTTGTACCGTCACGCTTATCCAGGCATCTCCACCATGCACACACACACACAAAACATGAACACAGATGAAACAAGAGAGTAGTCTAAGCAGCAAAACAGCACTCACCAGTGTGTATGAAATTATACTTCATACAATTTTTTTTAACTGCCCTTTCAGCTTCTATGGCTCTTTCCAGGGCAAGAGTAGGTCAATAAATTATATTTCTGGCTATGCCTTAGGGTTGACAGGTGTGTGAAAAAGAAAAAGAAGCAGGAAGGTATACACAAAGACAGGCTCCAGGATCTATCCAGTGCTGTTGTAGCCACACATTTAAGAGAAATAATGAAAATCTCAAAGAAAACTGTTTGCAAACACCATTATCTTCATCCATGTTTGATTTTCATACCGTTCAAAGACACGTGTGCATGTAATTTCGTGTGGCTGGAAACAAGCTATGCCTAAAGTTCTAATTATCCATTTCTTGGGTGATCTTACAGTGATGGATGTGTTCTAAGAGGGTTTTGACAGGTTTCACAAAGTCAAATGTTACACCCCAAGTCTATTACATCAAACAGATTAAGACAAAAAAAAACTGCCATAGGTTTATGATGATTTGCTCGTAAACTATATAGCATTTAAGCAATTTAAAAATTATATCATACTGAACAGATGGGGGGGGGAATTCTCTCCAACTCTTATAGACTTTCTCTTTTAGAATTGGCATTTTTTGTGACCTATAACTTATTCTGACCTATATATGGCCTTAAGTTGTGAAAAAAACAATAAATATCCTAATTTTGTTAGGTTTAATAAAGAGGTTCATCTCCTGAGCGAATCCATTGTGAAACATTACTGTTTTATGGCCAATAATGGCACATTTTTCATGTAAAACTAGATTTTTTTTAGTGATCACATTTTCAGACATGTGTTTTTCTTACGTGAAACAAAAATTAAACGATTGTTTTCATAATTCTGAAACCATTGTAAATTAACAAATTACTTTATTGATGGTTGCTATGGCAGCCATCTTTGTTGAACCACCAAATGTGCTGGCTCCCCTCGCAGTGTATGACGGGAATGTCTCACGCACAGTTCATCTTAAGTGCTTCGGAAAATTAAGACTTGATCTTTAAAAATTAATCATTAAAGATCAAAAACAAATATTCAATTTTATAGTTTAGGACCATTTATACAAATGGTGCAGGGTCTAAGCATGAAGGGCTAAGAAATAAAGTCTCACCTTCCGTCTCTCTTCTGCAGCTTCTAGTTTCCTCTGGATCTCCTGCAGGGAGAGGTCCTTCTTCTTTGAAGGAGACACTAGGAACTCCCCTTTTCCATTGGGGGCAGGACTCCCCAAGATGACCTCAAAGGCTTGTCCGGAGGCACGCTTGTCCAGCTCTTTCACCTGGATGTCTGGGTGCAGAATTGACAGGTTATGCATTTTTCCCCTCCAGAATACAATCACAAATCCTGTTAAAAGCCATTTATAGTTTTTTTATTTTTTAACTTACCACTTGTAGCTGCCATTGCTGACTGCAAAACTTCAGAAAGACCTGAAACCAATCAGTTAAAAAAAAACTAATTAATTAAGAGCTAGTCAACAAAGCATCCAGAAGTCAAGATAGACACATTTAGATAAGGTTTGAATAATTGAAGATTATTCCCTTTATAATAATTATTTTTGCTCTCGTAGTTCACAGAGCAAAAAATAAAAATAGTAAAAGGAATGCATAAGTGCAAGAAAACATACATATTAATTAAGAAAAAAAATAAGAAAGCATTTCTTAGATGACTTATTTAAACATTTCTTTATTTAGGCATTTTAATTAAATGCTTATTTATACAATGTTTATTTTCGAATAATGGCTTACCAAAATGTATTTTATTATTTAGGAATAGTATGAACATGTCAATTTTCATAAATTGTTTACAATTTCATTTTTAGTCTGAAAGCAATAGTACTTGAGCGACTTCATGAGATTCAAACATTTGAATTGTTTAAAATGTATTACATTTAAACACAGTTTCATTGTGGAAACAAGCCTATTAAAGTTTTATTTTGGTGCTGTTCAGTAATTTAATTAAGATTAAGTACATGTGTGTTTTTTTTAAACCACTTTAAAGGGATATTTGCTTTTAATACTTGTCACATTATTAATTTTATTTTAGTCACGTGACTAAGACTCGGTCCCCTGTGGCGCTAAAATCATCCGAACATAGTGGACGTGACTCCTGCAGCTTCATGTGGGGGTCATAGTGGGCGTGCCGTGGCAGCACGTGGGCAACTAACACTTGTTCGCCTCAAACAAAGACAGACACCTCGCCTCTCCGCCCCCAACAACCTCCATGACACCGACACAAAGACAAATATCGTGCACACAAAACAAGTCTTTCTTAAAAAAAAATGCATGGCCACACACGTCTCATGAAAGCTGCAAAACAATTTTCCGATTGAAAAACATTATGAAAACACACCAAATACGCCTTTTCAATGATTAGTCATTTCTAACATTAAAGCAACAACTGGTAAAATGTTGCACTTGCTGCCCATCTGCAAAACGTGCTTTATTTAGTCTTACTAACATAACTCGAATTAAAAAGCTTGAAAGGGTTTGTGAAGTTCAAGTCAACAGTTTGCTACAAAATCTTAACATTAATAATGGCATGTGCGTGGGCACACCATTCAAATTAGCAAATAATCTCAAATCAGAATTATATATTTGCTGAAAGGCTCACCTCAGACAGAAGCTGCTTCAACAATACCCTCGTGCTCACGTTCCGCGCCTTTTCTGACTTCAAAGCGGGTCAAGTTCGCGCACAAAAAGAGCAAATCGGTGACGTCATCCAATGCTCTTAATGCCCATTGGCTGCGCTTATAGCCTCACGGATAATGTAGTTCTTCTAATGTAGTGGCTGAGCTTTTCTCTCGATTGCCACATTTAGCAAATATTTTAACCGCGTAAAGCACAGTTTATGTCTTAAAATATCAATACAGTGGTCACAAACATCTTTCTGAACGATCTCTGTCAAAAAATGGTTTTCAGTGAGTTGTAAATGGGTTCAATCCATGCTTAATCAATTTAAAATACAATATTTCCATTTGTATACCATCACCAGTGTCATATACATTCTAATATCAATCATCTTAATTCTACTTAAAGCCTTCCTCAGCTGGTTCCAAAACATATACTTGTGAAGAAAAAGAATTTTATTTATTACATTTTCCACATATGTTTTTTACAGCAGCATTTCATTTGTTATTTTGGCCACTGCTTCCTGATATTTAACTTTCCAGAGAAATCTTTTTCCGCTTGTTTAAAAGTATACACCTTATACTCTCCAAGCTCTTTTTGACTTTGATGAAGATCAGATATCACATTTATGACAAATGTACTCATAAACAAGGAAAGGCCAAAAGTTAAATATTCTTTATCTTGGTACTATTAAAAGACTTAATGCACTATTCATATAGGCCTTAATTTAAAAAAAAAACCCTCCGAAGCACTGATTTGAATTCATTTTCTGTACTAGCTTGAAAGTGTTGTGTAGCTATGTGTACGTCTTCTGATCAATCCACTTTGTACCAAACTGCTTGATGTTTACTTCCAATGTAAGTCGCTTTGGATAAAAGCGTCTGCTAAATACATAAAGGAAATGTACAGAATAAACATCACAACAAGCAATAATAAAAGACATAGGGGAAAAGGGAGCTAAATACAGAGTAATTTGACTAACACGGGAGTGCACAGGTGTAAACAGTTGACACGAGTGAGATCAGGTGGAGGAATGAGGACATAGGACACATGCCTGTCATAAGCTGTATGCAACTAAGGAAGTAAGCTTAAAATGGGAGGAGCCAGCCAAGGAAGTGCATCGATACTGAGTTTTTGTTATTAGGTAAACGTTGAAAAATAGGAATTAAAAATTCAAGAGTGGTTGAAGGTTAAAGTTTTAATCTAACTTAAATAAATAAGTAATTTAAACATATTTTGCAGCAGGCTTTAGACTTTTTAACCGGGTATCAAAAGAAATAGTGTTTGCATCTGGGACCAGCATCAAGTGGTCACTTGGTGAATTGCAGTTTCAGTCACTATTCATATGGAAGGAAAATTTGCCGCTTAATAAAAAAACATGTTTGTGTAATACAAATGTAAAAATACAGTGTTTCGTCTTAAATAACACATCATAAGACATTTTGAAATGAAACAAAGCACAGTTTACTGTTGTTTTGGTTTATCTTCTTTCAGTTTAAACAACATAGGGTTAGCGTTAGGGTTAGACAAAATACATATGTGTATCAGCCATATATCTTTACGCATTTAAGCAATATAAAGTTAGCAGTTAGTAAGCAAGGCTTTTATTTTCAAGCCTAGCTCATGTGCAATCGTCACATTTCAGAACAAGACATCGGGAGAGCCCATGGCTCAGACTTCTTGTGACCAGAGTTCATCCTAACTGCCTGGATTAACATCCTAATTCTCATTTAGTTGATTTTATACCTGACTTATGCCACCACGCTACTATCTGCAGCAAGCAATCTCAAGTCTCACGCTGGTGAATAAGTCTCATCAGAGCTGAATCTGTGCAAGAGAAAAAAGGGAAACACAAAAAGAGGCAGCAAACTTGGGACTGAGGTGAAGCCAGTACTTTTATGTGGTTGTCCTGTCTCATTTTTAAAACAATGTGATTAGACCCAGGGAGGACTCAGACTGGTATGACTGATTTAAAGCTATACCTCACTAAACGCAAAGTACTATTTCTTTATATAAACAAATGAGATGATAACAGTGCATTTTTGATGCCATTTTTCTGTATAGTGTAACCCTTCTTCGCTAAAAAATGCACCAGCTCCCACTGATGTCTGGGTAAGATAAAGTTGTCTTTTGTAATGGAAATACATGTCGTGCAGTTCATTGGATTGACCAGTAAATTAAATTAATTTATTCATTCATTTTCCAACCCGCCTAGTCCCTTCATTGGGGTCACTGGGGTCTGCAGGTGCCTTATCTCCAGCGCACATTGGGCGAGAGGCGAGAGTAGACCCTGGACAGAGTCCAGAGATTTAATTTTCTTTTGTAAATAAAATTGGCCAGTCAATTTGATTTTTGTCCAGCAAGTGTTTTAGGAGAGATAAAAAATAAATTATATACATTTTTAAGTTTGTTTAAACCTTACTAAAAACCTTAAAAGTTTACAGAATTTAATAAATCGGCAGTTTTTTTTACCAAATATTTTTTAAAACATGTCTAAACATCGTAAACCTTTGCTTTCTACAAAGAAGAGCATGAGGCAACAAATTATGAAGAGAAAAATGCATATTTATGAGGTAAACTTGAAAAAAATACAGAAGGTATTCGTTTGCATATGCACCATAGTCTTCTTTGTCTATGATTCATCCTTTTGATACAGCGATTGAGAAAGTTTGCTTTTTATCTACCTCTTCTGCTCGGAACAAAAGAATAAGACAACTGTTTCAAGACGAGATTGCTTCCCTTCCATATATTGTGTCCTACTGGAATGGCTTGTATGAAAGCATTCAATGGGAAAAAGTGTGGACTCTCCCATCTAAGTACTTAATAACTAATAAGGTAAAGGATTTTTCTTATAAACTGCTTCATCTTTTCTACCCTGTTAAACTTTATATAAAGAAAATGCTCCCAGATATTGACTCTTTAATGTTCGTTTTGTGAGGCTGTAGATGAATCTGTATCTCATCTCTTTTGGAAATGTACGTATACTATTCTGGAAGGACTTTTGTATCTTTGTACATTTCTTTTCTTCACAGAGATTTGTTTTGTTGTACACGAAGTTTTGTTTGGTTTTCATAGCTTTTCGAAGAAAGACAAGGACCAATATTATTTGACAAACATGTTTATCTTTCTTGCTAAGTTCTTCTTAGATGTAAATATCAGGGTGTCAAGCCCTATTTTCCTTTTTG
Organism: Danionella cerebrum; assembly: GCA_007224835.1. NCBI lineage: Eukaryota > Metazoa > Chordata > Actinopteri > Cypriniformes > Danionidae > Danionella > Danionella cerebrum. The sequence continues at coordinate 65,065 of SRMA01025117.1, forward strand.
CAAGGATGTTAAATTTTACCTGGACACTCTTCTTACATCCAGCAATTCCAAAGCCCTTAAAACTGTCTCACTGTGTCCATCGCATAATATTTATCTGATGTTGAATTCTGTTCCTGTTTTTGTATTTGTAACTGTATTTACCCCTGGCATTGTTTTTCTCTTTTTCTGTATGTTCTTTATAATACTAAAAAATAAATAAAAATAAATAAAATAAAAAAATACATTAAAAAAATTTAAAATAAAAATTCGTTTGCACATGCGCACAACGTGAGGGCAGCTAAATTTAAAGGGGCAGCGAAAACCCGAGACTCCGCCTCTCTGAAACAAGAGACGATGACGACGAGCGCTGTGGCGACATTAACGGCCCGACGTTTTCACGAAGCCTGGGAGTGTTTTGCTGCGTCGAGGGGTCAAAAAGAGACCAACGCGCGAGAGAGCAGTCCTCTGATCGCTCCGCGAGAAACACGAGGCGAACGTCGGGTGCGTTCGTGTCGAATTCACGGGGCCAGTCAATACCGATAAAGGGATCAACATCTCGTCATTGTCTTCATTTCACTTGCTGTAAGCACTAATAGTGAATGGAAACGGGGGATGGAGCACATGCAGCCGAGCAGCGTTTGCAGACCCCGAGCTTTGTGACCTCTGCGTGAGCTTCCACCAGCAGCACCGCGGACAGCACCATGAACAGGTTCCGCAAGAAGGCATGCGTGGCTCTCTTACTGTTCACTCTCTTCATCTTTGGCACGATGATGGGTCTACGAACCCTCAAGCCTACTGATGGATTCTCGGATCTTGCTCCGGGAATGGAGTTGATGCCTTTGATGGGAGAGCGACTGGACCAGATGGACCTTCACAGAACAGAGTCCGCAGGGCCAAATGGTGTTGCGGGTGGTGACACCAAAATCGTGTTCTCCAACTCAGGACCCGACCACAGCATCTTCTATGACATTCACATCTTCTATTATTTATGGTATGGCTCACCACAGATGGATGGTAGCTATGTTCACTGGGATCATGTTCTAGTGCCTCACTGGGACTCTAAAATTGCTGCCAGTCATCCCAAAGGAAAGCACAATCCTCCAGATGACATTGCGTCCAGTTATTTTCCTGAACTGGGAGCTTATAGCTCGAGAGATCCAGATGTCATTGAATCCCACATGGCACAGATTGAAGCTGCGGCTGCAGGTATTTACTTTGGATAAACTTCATGTGAAACTGTGGCGGATGGAGTGTTTTTGCAGGAGATAAAGTCTCACATTTTTTATGGGAAACTACTATATTTTACCTCTCTTTCCTGACTTCTTCCAGTATTAGTATTTTCCTAAAATGAATCGTCACTAGCTTCATAAGAACCTGTGTTCTTACAGCTTTTTCTACCTGTTAAATTCAGTTTCTCTGGCGTTGTACGCATGCGCATATAAATATAACGCATGCGTATTGGGTACACAAATACAGTTGGTCATTTTTATAAAAGTTTACGTTAAAAAATATGACAAATTCATTTCCCATATTTAAGATGTTTTAAATTAATATATATTTTAAAATGTAACCTTGTTTTCGTGGCAAAGTTACGTTCAATGTTTGCGAGGGTGTCGTACATTTTGAGTTTACTTTTTGCGATGTAAACTCAAAACAATGAAAATATTTAAAAATGTGGGATAGTGAATATTTCGTAAAGAGAAGCCCTGTTATTGGTTCTGTAAAATGTAATTGCGACTTTTTTGTGTGGGCGTGCATGCGTGCGTGTGTGTTTTGAGAGGGAAGAAATAATTTCTGTCAGATCTGTTTGTGCTTCACTCTCATGTTAAAAAAGATCATTCTGGCCCCGCCCACAAATACGCTCCTTTTAAAAGTCTGCTAAAAATTGGTTGGATCTGTTTGTGCATGCCAGAGAGCCAAGTTGGGGGAAATGACAAATTACTGAAAAATGTGATGTTTCACTTAAGGTCAATCAGTGTGTAGATAATGTGAAAATTATCAATAAATAAACATGTTTTAATTCCCTTTTGTGTTTCCTTTTAAACTATTATAGGAATTACATACATGGGACTGTCCACTGCATTTCAGTGCCAACAATAAGCACCGAAGAAGTTACAGTATAATAATAATAATAATGCTTTCATTTTATATAGTGCTTTTCTAGACACTCAAAGGCACTCTAAAATTTTCAGAACATTATAGAACATTTAACGCATACGCCCGTCCCACCACCAAACACACAGTCACACACATCCATACAGGGCAATGTGGGTGAAGTGGCTTGCCCAAGGCCACAACGGCAGAATGGGCCTGGTGGGGATCGAACCGACAACCTTATAGGACGAACGACTCTACCACTGCGCCTTTTGCCGCCCCGAAGTGGATTTTAGATTTCTTATAAACCTTTCTCAAAATATAAGGGAAACTGGACTGTGGCTGGGCTGGTGGAGAATTTCTCTTATTGTTACATTAAACAACAATTGCCATAATATTTGTTTATTTAAGCACACAAAAACCGATCCTGGTATTTTAAAAATGAGATTAAAGTATTGAATTCGCCCTCATCCAGCCAATTCGTCTTTACATATAAACAGCGAAAAAATGTGCTCACTTGAACTTCTAGTGATTTCAATCCTTTTTAACATTTTAATTTTGCTGCTGCATCTGCTTCTTTATTCCCAATATTATACATAATGGGATGGCATGGTGGCGCAGTGGGTAGCACTGTGGCCTTCTAGTTAGAAGGTTATCGGTTCAAGGCTCACCGGTGACCTTCCTGGCAGGAGTTTGCATGTTCTCCCTGTGTTGGCGTGGGTTTCCTCCGGTTTCCCCCACAATCCCAAAAACATGTGTTAGGTTAATTGAATAATCTAAATTCCCCCTAGGTGTGAATGTGTGAGTGAATGTTGCCCTGCGATGGACTGCCGACCTGTCCAGGGTGTACCCCTGCCTCTCACCCAATGTGTGCTGGAGATAGGCGGGTATGAATGAATGAATTATACATAATATTTATATATTATATAGATTTTATATATTTTTGAATGGAACTTCCTACTAGGAAGTAAACACAAAGTGTGGTACTGTATGTCAATCCATGCAGCTACAGTAAACTCAATGGTTAGAATGCCAGTCTATGAACTTATTAGGATGGTACTCTCTGGTTCACATAAAAAAAAAAACGCATTTATGTATTTCTTATCGATCAGAAACTAGATTCAATGCGAATGAAAGTAAAGTCCTTACTTAAGAAATGCTAACTTTATATCTCCTAGATGGATAAATATATCTGACGTGTATATACATATTTTACCAAGTATTTTTCATTTATTTTCTAATTCCTACTTAAAGTCTTCTTCACGTTTAGGTGAAGGAGCAGTGAGTGGTGGGTCAGCACCCTAGCGCCCTCCACTGGCCACCACTGATTAAATGGTGAGTAATGATTGAGATGATCCAGTCCAAGGTCCTTTAAGTCAAATTTCTTCAGAAATTTCTTCTTCCGAATTGGTGCTTATTTATGCAATTTAAAGAATTGCTTAGTGCCTCTTGTTTCTCCCACACAAATTCACCTCTGACTGGCTCTGTGCCTGCCTGTGGTGATGTAGAAAGCGTGTGTTAATTCTTGACACAAACCTCAGCATGATCTATGTAGGAACATGAGCTCATTTAATTAAAAGTTTGTGAAAACAACACCATTGACGTGCGATAAAATAAATGGCCTTTACCAACTTATAGATGGATGCGTGAATGAATGGATTTATGAAAAATTAGACAAAAGGGTTTGTTTATTGTTGAAACATTAGGCAAACCATTTGTTTCCCCCTTTAATTGTAGGTGTGGTGGTCCTATCCTGGTATCCCCCTGGTGTGGCAGATGAACACGGACAACCCTCAGAAGACATTGTTCCAGCTGTAATGGATGCTGCCCAAAGACACAGTATCAAGGTAAATGGTGAGAGATTCTTAAAACCTTTGCTTACACGTCATGCTGTGCGTTTTTGAAATATTTTTACCACAAGTTAATGAACAGGAGTGCGTTGAGTGCATTATTAGGGCTGAGTTCTTTTCTTTTAGTTGACTTTATCCCTTCCCTTATGCCTTCCTTTAAGTATTCATCTTGTTTTGCTTCTTCTTTCTAATTTTCTTGCCTGTGTTAGTGTTTCTCGTAATCAGTTCACACTACACGATTTTCAGAGCAGTCGTGTTGCAGATCCTTTCACACTGCACGAATATCTGGTGCAGCATTCAGTCATTGCTGAATTCACTCGAGAGATTAGCGACAGAGGATTTCACACTACATAACCTGAATCGCAGAGAACTTTTTCCATGTTCTCAACTGCGTCTCACAACCAAACACTCGCAAGAAATTATTTGAAAACAGACCAAAAGTGCACTGGATAATTATCAAAAATTAGATTGTGTAAGTTTTTATTTAATTACTTTTGTCTACATAAACTGAAAAAGAAACCATTTAGCAAAAAAAATAAAATCTGTTTTCTTATAAAGTTGCAAACTATTCCAAAAGTTTGATGCCATTCAGTACATTCTTTTTTCCTAAATGTTCAACATACAAAATTGGAATAAACGATTTAAATACATGTATATTTGCTGAATATTTCAATCAAAAAAGGTAAGTGAAAATTCTGTGATTGCAATTAAACAAAAGAATACCGTAAATTCTTGACTATAAGCCGCTACTTTTTTCCCACCGCTAGGGGCGCTCTAACTGGAATTAGAATCAAAACTAAGACAAAATAAATGCAAAGGAGAATACGCTAGTTCCTCTTTAGCAGATATAAGCGGATAGAAGGACGACAAATTACCAATCCTGTCAAACTCTATCTTTTCAAATCCTCACCCCTTCATCATGGAACCCACATGAAGAAGTTCGTATGATGCAAGTTTTAAGTTAAAGGCCATTGATCTCGCTATACAAGAAGGAAACCGCGCTGTTGCTCGGAAGCAACAGTCTATGGTGAGACGCTGGAGGAGGCAGCGGGAAGAGCTCATGCAATGCCCAAAGTCGAGGAAAGCTTTCAGAGGGACATAAAAGTAGGTGGCAGGGTTTTTTTTTTAAATAGAGTGGGTGTGGTTTATATGCAGGTGCACTTTATAGTCCAGAATTTACGGTACTTGTGAATTCTTCTACAATATGCTTTTAGTTTAGTCCAGTCACTCAATGTTTGGTTTGTTGGTCTGGGTTTATGTGTGAGACACTGTTCCTGTCCTTTGCAGATTTCACTCGATTAGATGCAGAAATGTATGTTCTTCTTTTGACCATCAGAGCTCTGCTGAAACTCTTTCCGTGGGACAGATGCAAGTTTTGATGTTGTGTGTTTAGTATGAAACTAATCACGACAGTATTATCAGCTAGCCGTGGAATAGTTTATAATGTGAGCAAATCGAGGGGAGTTTGTGCTGGGCTTTTCTCCACTGAAGACCTGAGGGCTTTGATGCACCATAGACAAGTCACAGTTACTGAGCTGTGTCTTAATCTAGCATGTCACGAGGGGTGAAATCTTGCAGTGTTTCGTTTATGTCTGTCCTTTCGATTTCTCCCAATCGCGTGGTTATTTCCCACATATGATCGCTTAGCGTCCTCGGTTTTTCTGCTAAGTTATTGTCTGTCATGTGTGGATGATAATACCTTACTTTACACATTCTGAAAGGCTTTTACTAGTACTGTTTAAATTTTCTTAAATATTGCCATTATCACGTGTACCATAAACTAACCCTCATGTCTCTATGATTTTTATAAGCTGAGATAGAGATATGTCAAATTAGTTGCTTTGATATACACTTTGCTTGCTATGGCGAGGTCAATGTCAACACGAGTAGCATAAAGAAACCCCCATGTTGCAATGATTTTCCTAAGCTGAGACAGAGATATGCCATATTCAATCCCTAGTGACTCAACTGGCCCGCGGCGACACTCTAGACACGGTCAGTGGGCAGCTCCTGGGCTCCTTCAGCTCCCAGTGGCTCTCACGGTTTTTAACGGTCTGACTCCCCATTCATCTACCGTATCACGCATTACTGTGCACAACTTGATGACGGGCAGCTGGCAACATCCCACAAGCCAATAAGTAGCACCTGGCAATGCTGATATGCCCCACTACCTAGTCGCAGTATTTTTATCCTATCTGAATCTGCAGTGTCTGTCTTTTTGTAAAAGTCTTTCTGTAAAATTTCTAGAGCAAATTTCAGCAAACTGTATGCTCATCTGAGAAATCTAATCCCATCGGAATGCAGATGTCTGAGATCGCAGAAAATGTTTTTGTGTAAAACCCATACCTTGTGTGTTTTGGACAACGTAAACTTTCTGTACAATCTCTGGCGCGCTAGAATTGAAGTTAAAAAGAAAAAAAGAAAAAATTAACAAGTCCTGCCCCATGGTATAGTGGACGGTGCGTAGGACGTGGATGTGCAGGGTGACGCAGGTTCAGGTCCTGAGCCTGTCGTCTTTCCCCCCTTTTCTCTCTCTGCCTTGCTTCCTGTCTCTCTCTACCTCTCTGTTAATTGAAAAAAAAAAAAACAATAAAGGCTACGGCCACAAAAAAAAATCTTAAAAAAAAAAATTAACAAGGAAAGAAAAATTTGAGAGTGGCTACATTAATAGTTAATGGTAAGATTGTTTTCATTTGGGCAGTCGCTAATATGATATACGTTAAAAGTACACATGTATATGACCATCATGCAATCTGATCACCTGAGCTTGTTCACCAATCAAGAGATTGCAAGCCAAACTCAGATACTTTTATCTCTGTAAAAATCACGAATTTGTTACTCCCAGAATTATCTGCGACCAGAATAGCAGGCAATTCGGAGCTTGCGTAAGAGAGTCACCGGCTGGTCGTGAGTTATTTGGCGTGCTGAATATCTGGAGCTGTTGGCACATTCGGCCAATGTTAAACGTGTTCTGACTGGAAATAACATGTGCTTTTCTGCAGCCTATGAGAGAGCAGATGCAAAGGCATAGACGGCAAAAGGGCTAAGCGCTAAAGATGGTTTATATCGGTACCGTTGAATGCAATGTGTTCAGTAAAAGATTTTTTTTATTCTGCGTATACCATGAAATGTAAATAAAGTGGGTATGGCCAACTCATGTGCTGCACATGTAAGACTGAACGATACGCTGGGAGGCTGTAAAAACATGGAAAAGGAGAAACAAACAGACGAGAAGGGCTCAAAACAAAATCCTGAGTATCAAGAGGAACTCATCATTTATTTATTTTATAAAGTTAAAAATAAAATACAAAACAATCAAGGCCTTTTCTTAAATTTTCAGGCTTATTTATTTTATTTATACATTTTCTGGAAAAACTACCTTTATAAAAAAAATGATATTGCGCCCAGCCCTGGACTGCAATGTAAACAGTGGTTTTGTTTCAAAGCGGCTTCTTTTCGGTTTATTTGGACCAAATAAATTTAATAAAGTTTGATCTCTGTAAAGTGGTGCAGTGTGAAATCCTATGTCTTTAGTATTTTATAGCATTCTCAAGATGCAAGAATTAAACAGGGTCAGAGACAGACAGGGATCAGGGACTGATATTTTAGGATTTAGGAAACAACATCATTGTATTATACTTCATGAATGTTATTTTTTACAGGTTGCGTTTCACCTGCAGCCGTACAAAGGCCGGACAGACCTCAGTGTGCATGACAACATCAAATACATAATCGACAAGTAAGATAAACTATACTCAAACAATATTGAGTGTATACCTTTAACCATTGGAAGTATCTGCACGCAACGGTGCATTTACAAAAAGTACAGCGTCTGGTAATTAAGTAGGAATGACGCGACCCCACTAGTGTTTTGTTTTCAAATATAATGTTTAGGTTTGAAAAAGGTTATTAGCTCAAGATTACTGCTAATAAGTAAAGGATAATTGGTTGCCTGGTAAGTACAAAAAACAAGACAAGATAAAGAAGTTTCAGAAGTAACTAGAATCAGATTCACTCGAGAAGCAAATACACTTCAGCTCCTAGACGTTACGTATTGTGACAATTTTCACAATAAAATGAAAGCTATAGAATTTGAGTTTATTTTGTTTATTCAATCGCATTACAGGTATGGTTCGCACGGGGCCTTCTATAGATTTAGGTCCAGCACTGGGAAGGTTCTTCCTCTCTTTTATGTGTACGACTCATACCTCACACCACCTGAGGCCTGGGCGGACCTGCTGACGATACGAGGCTCTCACAGTCTCAGAGGAACTCAATATGATGGCATTTTCATCGCCCTCATCGTGGAAGAGCGCCACAAGCAGGACATCCTAACAGGGGGCTTTGATGGCATGTACACCTACTTTGCTTCCAATGGCTTTTCTTTTGGGTCGTCTCACCAGAACTGGAAAGCAATCAAAGCATTCTGCGATAAGAAGAACTTATTGTTTGTGCCCAGTGCAGGACCTGGCTATACAGACACCGCTATTCGGCCTTGGAACAATCATAACTCGCGCAACCGAGTGAATGGTCGATATTATGAGACCTCTCTGCAGGCAGCGATGTTGGTCAGGCCTGATATCATCACGGTGACTTCATTTAATGAGTGGCATGAAGGAACTCAGATCGAAAGGGCCGTTCCTAAAAAAACAGTGGCCCGTCTATATCTGGACTACAAACCCCACCAGCCTGACCACTACCTGGAGCTGACCAGGAAGTGGGCTGAACATTTTAGTAAGGAGAAAGAACAGTGGCTCATGTAACTGTCAAACATTTTCACCACATGTTGATATTGAACAGAATTGCAGGAGGAATCTTCATTTTGAGGAGTTTAAGCGGTTTTCTTCACAATGTGACTCAAAGGCTGGACTAATACGGACTGAAATGATTTCTGAGAATTGTCTCTGAATTATACCCACAGTGAGAAGTTCTCCTACTTAGAAAACATGGAGCGGTCTAGAATTCTCAGCATAGGTGTAAAATAAAATCTTTTTATGCAATTTATTTGAAAATTACTGGGTCAAATAAAGTTAATATTTGGTACAGAAGCCTTTGTTAACTATTGCAGAGGTCAGACTGTTCCTGTAGTTCTTCACCAGGCTTGCAAAAACTCCTCCTCTTCCATACAGATCTTCTCTAGATCTGTCAGGGTTTGGGGAGCGACACAGAGTTTCAGCTCCTTGCAAAGATTTTTTGTTGAATTTAGAGCTGGAGACTAACTCCACTGGCCACTCCAGAACCTCGATGTGTTTTGTACGAAGTCACTGCTCTGTATTCCTGGCTGTGTGCTTTGGGGGTTTGTCTTGTTGGAAGCTGTTGGAATGTTTTAAGGGAAGAATGTTTTCGCCAAAGATCTCACAATACATTTCTCAGGTTATCCTCTCTTCAATACAGTGCAGTCGTCCTCTGCAGAAACAGCCCCAGCGCATGATGCTCCCACCTTCATGCTTCACTGTAGGCATGGTATTATCGGTATGATGCCCATCATTCTTCTTCGTCCAAACACGCGAATAGAGTTAAGAAAAAAAACTTCTACTTCGGTCTAATCTTTCCAGCTTTGTGAAGGTCTACAATTTTGTCTCTTGTGCCTTTTGGCAGCTCTTTGCTTTTGATCGTGTTGCTGGTCTAGTTAAAAGCAAAATAAGCTGGCTGATAAACAAGTGATCAATTATCTTACTTATTTTACCCAGTAATTCACAAATAAAATATTTAAATAAATCAAACAATGTGATTTCCAGAAATGGACCTATGCTGAAAACTCTCCATGATTTCTAGGTAGGAGATCTTGCAAAATCAAATACTTATTGACCTCGTGTTAAATATGTGGTTAATTATGTTAATATGACCCTCTCAATGCTCCTCCCTGATGTTTCCTCGTAACACTCTATTAATATAGTTTGATTCTGCGCTCTGTTGCATTATGAGGTGGTCAATATATATATATATATATATATATATATATATATATAATCAAAATTTTAATAAATCAAGACTTGAAATAATTAATTAATGCAACACTTAACTTTTTAAAACAAGTTGTTGAAATAAATTAAAAAAATCACATTTTTTGGGGGCACATACTACTATTTGCGTGGCTTACTTAAGCCTGAATATTGTGATATATTTTTTAAAGGTTTAACACTGAAGATCCTGTAATTCAAATTCATCATAGAATTGTTTTTGCATAAAGCTGCGTTCAAACACTAAATAAATAAGTAGTTCACAATCAAACTGGGTTGCTCTATTTTTGCGAGGTACTAAACATAATAAAATTAATTATTTAAATCCACTGTACATTGAAAGCAGAAATTAAGGCTTTTTATTTCCTGTGCTCGAAGCAATGTATTTAATAACGGCATATTTTATTCCAATTAAAATAGAGCTATGATCCCTAACTGAGAGAACACTCATCTCATCCCTTCAAATTCTGCTTCATCGCCTCTGATATTTCTTGACAGTGAGACGTCCTCATCTCACATCATAACTTTCGTTTTCACATTCAATTGTCAAAGCAAATCATGATTTTCTTTTCCTTGGGTGACAAGAGCAGTTTCTCTCCCTTTCATCAACAATCTACAGAGACTTAAATGGGTCATGAACTGAAAACCAAGACATTTTTAAGCTTTTAACAAACATGAGCTGACAGAACAATTAAAAACTGTCAAAATGTTTTAATTTATTTAAAATGTATTATTTAATTTAAGTAGAATTTAGTCTGGTAGTGTGGTGCATTTTGCAGATATAGAAAGCATACCAAGTGGCTCTTGGGGCCTGTTGCCCTTCGTTCAGAAAATATTTGGGACACCCCCTCACCTTCCAGATGACCGAGCAAAACAGGCGAGTAGAATTGGATAATAGAGACTGCCGATCAAACATGTTATGCACCAACTCGAATAGGTTGCACCGGACTTAAAAGGTGATTTTACAAAAGCTCTTCTGAGAACATTTAAAACTGATTACCAAAGTGTGCTTGTAGCCGATCAGAAGTTGGTATGTGATTTTGGTGTCAGGGCCTGGAGTGTGAGGCGGAGCTGTCAAAATATGCCCTTTGGGTGTAGGAGCATGTTTGTTAAGCGGAATTTAAAGGTATTTCCCAGAAGTCCCCGACCCTATCGGTCAAATGGCGGACCTCAGTCCAGACGGAGTTATAGTTCTGTCCGGAACCGTGACCGATTACTCATAAAGTCACAAGAATAGTTTATTTTAACTGAAACATTTATTCCGGTCACGCAGACAGACAGTTCACCTTTTTCTGTTTCAGTTAACTGCAGTGAGCTTTGAATGGTGAACATTTCTCATCGGAAGACGCTTCTGTCGAGATGTTGACCTCTGTGGATGGCCTGGTTGTCCCTAATAGATGCTTTCACTTCCATATTTCGTCACTTTTGCTACAGTATTTTGACTGATTGTTGTTCTTGTAGCTCTAACTTATTTGTGTAAAGAAATAATTTCCTGTCTCTGATTTTGTCACATTTTTCTTCCATGGGGAGTCATTGCTGACAGCATGGAATGGGAGGGGCTTTTCTTTAAGTGATGAATCTTCAATGAATCACTAGACTCACCTAATCCTTGTTAATTAGAATGTTAAATCTTAAGTGTGGCACACAACAGTTTTGGAAGCATTTGGTTCGATCCAAACCGTCAGCCGATCACAATAATTAATGTCGGAATGAATCCAGCCTCGAATGGAGAGGCTCTCCTCTCATTGGAAGAAGCTTGTGATCCAGCCAATCAGAAGGAGGGCAAGTGCCCTAAAAAGCTACGGTCTGCAAAACTACGGCCAACTCTCCTCTCAAACTTCTGGCTACTGATTGCAATTTCAACTCATGTTGTACCTAATGAACAGACAGCAGGTGTTTTTTTTTTTTAGCAAGAAGCTACAACCTAGGAATTGTTTTGCAAGAGGTGGCCATCTGCATCCTTTCTGCCTGGTGTTTGTAAATTTAGTGTTTTTAGTACTCTGAACACTGGAGGTGCTCAATGCTGTGCAATCTTTTTTGTACAAACGGGTATGGTATGAGCACTGCCAGAGCCATACAAAATGACCTCTAGCCGAATTCTCATATGCATGTTTCGACTTGATGCCTGACTTGAAGGTCTACAACTTGTTCCTATGCTCGGTGGCCAACAACATCCGCAACATTAGCCAGATTCATCACTGGCACCCTGTGTTTACAAATGGATCCTCAGACCCATTATAAGCCTGACAAGGGCACACTGGGCACTCCACTTTGGGTGTAGTAGCAGTAGCTTCCCTGTGTAGCTCCCCATGTGAATAGGAATTGCTAGTGAGGGACATATTCGAAACATATTTAACTGGAATTAAATTATCTGGACTACCATAACCATCAAGATTCTGACCAGGACATTTAGCATTTCACAGTGTTGTAGCATTTCAGTTAAATCTGGTGTCTTTCCATGTTAATAAAGCCAAAAACATGCCTTTTCAAAATACTGCAAGAAAACCTTTTCATTTAATAAAATTTATTGAATAATGAAAAGACGGCATGTATGACAGCTACTGAGAAATAATCACTATGAAAAAACAATGGATAAAAACATTTCCCAAAAACTACAAAAAACTGTGAATAAAGCTGGAAAATAATAAAATGGTTTAACTCAATGGTAATCATTTCTGCTCAGCGAAGCCTCCAAAAACGGTGTTCTTGTATTTACAGACTGTGCATTCCAGGTATCTTCTTTTACAGCAGGCCTTGTCGCTTCAGATCCTCATACGTCTTCTTGTTCACCACGTTACCACTGGAATCCTCATATTCCTCCTGCAAATGAACAACATTTTAAACAAGACGCAAACCTCATTAAATTACAATGATGTATGTTCATGTGTGTAGTGTCATGTCACAATTGAATTGGAATTTCTGTTATCAAGGGACCGATGGCAAATTACCACTGGGTATGTACTAATAATAATAATAATACATTTTATTTCAAGGGACTTTCAAGGATCTCAAGGACACCTTACAGCAAATCGATAAGAGATATAAATACAACAGATCTAAAGCCTGGGTTATCTGAAAACACATTTCACACTGCTCATTCCTAAACCCAGAGTTAACATTCGTATGTGGATATTTGCCATGATACTTACTATGCCACTACCAGTTACCAGTAAATAAAAATATGAAGACGCACAAATGAAAAGAAACAAAGCAAAGTTTATCAACTTTTTAAACATTTTCTCTGAAATTTCGAGTTGTTAGTTGTACATTAGCGTCATTGTTTACAGTCACATCCTCATGTATTTGGTAAACGCTTTGGCAGATCGCTTTACAAAAGCAAACACTTCTCTACGCAATGCCCTGGCTGCACTGGAATTGGTGGGAGCAGATCACGGTCTGCAAACAGTCGCTGCTGCTTTTCAGGAGAATACAGTTGTGATTAAAGTAGGGCTGGGCGATATATCGATATTAAAACATATATCGATATATTTTTAAACGAGATATGAAATTTGACCATATCGCATATATCGATATAGGCTGCGTAGTTCAAACTGCGCTGTGAGCCTTGCTCCAGCAAACTGCTTTAACCCGGAGCTCTCAGCACTACTTCGCGCGCCCCTGGCCACGCCCCTCCTCTTTCAGGCACAGAGAGGGGAGGGGCTGGACTCTGGAGCAGACAATCCGCCGGCACTCTTCAACAAACATGGAGGAAGCAACAACATCTGCTGAGCATGCGGAGAAATTAGTTGGTAAACAAAAAAGTAGCGGCTCAGTAATATGGAGATGGTTCGGATTCAAAGTTTCTGATGAGAAACAAAACCATGTCATATGTAGGGAGTGCCATAAAGAAGTTACAGCCAGGGGTGGAAGCACTACAAATCTTTTTCACCATCTAAAACAGAGGCACAAACTGCAGTATGAAGAGTGTGTGAAACTGCGCGCTGCCGAGGCCCCAGCTGCAAGCCAACCGCAACCCGCAAAAGCTCCAGCCCCGACACAAAGCCCCCGGAAGACCCGCAAAAAGAACGAATCTTTTCGGGTTCCGGCTCATGGCCACTCCGTAATGTTAACCAATGCAGCATGAGCCGGAAAGAGAAAAGACCGAAAGGACCCGGACTCGCAAAAAGAACGAATCTTTTCGGATCCCGGCACTGTAGCGGTCACGTGACAAAAGTGCTAAAGTCCGGACTGAGTGCACGGACTGCACACGTTAACATCAGAGTGAAGTAATTTTGTGTCGAACAAAAGAGATTTAAATCTAAAGAAGACAGATCAGAGTTTGGGTAAACCAGACTAAAAGACCCAGGTAGGCTTTAGTAATATATTTATATTCATTTTAAATTTAGCATTATAGTTTTGTCTTATTTGTAGTGTGATTCGCGTTTGTGTATAAAACGCTAGTAGATGTGGAAGTACACACAACATTTATTGATATTTTAGTAAAATGAACGAAATGACTCGAAATCTTCCCATCACTAGTTGTTGTGCCATATTTCGACTCCCCGGCAGATTCCGACTCCCCTCTTGCGTGAACGCGCATTCAATCACGTGATTACACAGACTAAGCCAATGAGAGTTCACATAAAATGTTTACTCGTGAAAAAGTTTTAATTTTTATTTTGCTTATATGCCGCGTAGATGTCAAATTTACTTGTAACACATTGTAAAACTATAAATATTGTTTAAAAAGTTTAAAAGAATGCAATCGCCTAAGTTGCTTACAGCATTGAATATTTTAATAATTTATGAATGTACAGCATTATACAAACTTTAGATTTTTATATTTTATTTGCGTATTCAAATATATTTATATTTTATTCCCAAAAACAAGAGAACAGCTGAGTATTGTTTCATCCAGCCAGTTTAAATAAAACTACTTGTGAAATGTGACTAAACAATTGCTCTCACTTTTTGATAAAAATATCGGGATATATATCGTATATCGATATTCAGCCTAAATATATCGGGATATGACTTTTGGTCCATATCGCCCAGCCCTAGATTAAAGACAGTGTAGATTAAATGCGTTTCCTTCACCTCTGTGTCTGGCTGCCAACGCTCCAGTGCTTTCTGGGACTTCAGCTTCGACCAGACTGCAGGAAGAGATTCAGTCAGTACAAATTTACCAGTTCCCAAATGTAACTGCATTTTAGAAAACACATTTACATGTTCCGAAACATTTTTACAAGCTCAGCATATGGAAAGGGAATGTACCAAATCCGATGTCACAATCATTTTCTGTTGCACAGAATAAAGATCTAGAACACTTACGGGAGACCGCATCTTCAATCTGTGTGACATTGGCAAAGTGCGCTGTGTTCGGAATACCCAAGCAGCGCATGCCATGAGCATGGCGCCACTCCTGAAACACACATACAAAAAAAAAATATATATTCTGGTTAATTTGAGACTTAGAGATGGTTCGCACCATCTGTGTGAAACCTTTAGCATCAATCAGCTCAAATCCATCATCACCTACTGGGCAATAATTCGATAACGATTGTCATTGTGATGCACATTTTCTTGATAGGATGATATAGACAGTGCCATAAGAGATCAACAATGTTTATTAGGTGGTGTGATGCAGACACATTTTGGGGAACAGGCTCAAGGAGTCAGATAAGCTGAGAGATATGAGTGAAAAATAAGAAAACAAAGTACCCTCAACAAGCTCCGTCACTGAAATTGTTGGGGAAAAAAAAGACATCAAACATCATGTGTCTGGAAATATTTCCGTTTTGGGTTTTCCGTTTCCGTTTTTTGCAATACGACAAAAAACAAAGCAGTGTGCATAAAACAGGCAACACCAGAAATCTTTTCTTTCAATTAAAGCAACATTTGCCCTTCAGAAAATGCCAAAGAATTGCAATCCCAAACAAGTGTAGAACCTGGACCATGGAACATCATCGAAAAAGTGATTTCCAGCAAAGCACTTATTTTCGAAAACCGTAAAGTACAGCAACAAAAAATGTAAAAGACTTGGAGACATCGTAAGGTAAAAGGTGACATTGCCTACGGCGTAGCTCAAGACACACTGACCGATAATGACCAATCGTCCTTTTTGCCCAGACACGTCCACTTTTTACGTCCAGTCCGGGACATCCGGGTTTGTTTTATAAATTCACAAAAATGTCCAGTGTTCACTCTTTCATAGGACTATTACAGGTGTACGTAAAATAGCCGGTGCTTTGCACACAATATTACGGTACGACTTTGTTGCATGACGGAATTACCGAGAGGTTGTGTTTCTCGCAGGATGAAGAACTAAAAATTTAAAGTATAGATCCGTTTTGTTTAAGTTAGTATCTTTGTGATACTCTTCTATTATTTATATAATTACAATTATTAAGAGATATATTGTTGAAGCTGGATTTTTGAACAGAAAGAGATCGAGCATTGCCACTGTTTTAAAGACACTTAAACAAATTGTACAGTAGTAAAAAATGCTCAAAAAG
This sequence comes from Danionella cerebrum, assembly GCA_007224835.1. Classification (NCBI taxonomy): domain Eukaryota; kingdom Metazoa; phylum Chordata; class Actinopteri; order Cypriniformes; family Danionidae; genus Danionella; species Danionella cerebrum. Next base: position 81,403 of record SRMA01025117.1, read on the forward strand.
ACAACCCAAGCTTGAATGGGTTGAGGAGCTGGTGACTTCCTGGTTGTGATGTATTTCCTGTTCAGAAACAGACCAAATGGGTTGAATGGATGACAAAATAGTATTGTAAATATTGTTTTATAACGTGCTCTCCAAAATGGTTTCAGATTGGGACTGGAAGAGAATTCCACCAGCCGGGAAAAAACTGGGACCAGTCGGGAAGAAAGATAGAAACAAAAAACAAAAAACAAAAAAAAAAACAACAAACACCCCTTCACAATGTATGACGACTAAGTTCAATGAGAACAAGCAACTCACAGCGAAGTGTCTCTGGAAGGCTTTGGGGCCTCTGTAGGTGTAGTTCCCACAGATTTCACAGTTGTAGTTGATGTTTAAGCCGTGGAGCTTGTACAGCCAGTATGGAATTGGCTGAATGGGAGAAGTGGGGCAGGTGAGGGAGATATTTGTGCAGCACAAAAATCAAACTTCATTACAGATCCCTGCAGCAAGTGTAAAGTACCTTTCCATCCCAGCCAAGGGGTAGGTTCTTGGGATTATATATGATCTCATTATCTTCATCTTCACTCTCGCTCTCACTGGCCTGTTCTTCATCCTCTTCATCACGTTCTTCACCTGTGCGAGCCTGCTTTCTCTGAACGTTCTCATGAGTCAGCTGCCTTTGCTCCTATAAAACCATTTTTAAATGTCCATCATAAGGATGAAATATAGTTCCACTGCAGAATCACACGAGTGTTATTTGAAGTTCTCACCCCTAAAATCTCCACATACTCGTAAATCTGAGCTTCAAGAAAAGCAGTTTCCTTGTTACGCTCAGAGTCTCTGCAAACACACAAAATGATTGAGACATAAATCTCACAGTGCAACAAAAGCAACAGCTTAAGAAAAGAACGTACTTCTTCGGCCCCTTGGCCTTCGGGTTTTTTGCAAACAGCGAGGGGTCCAGCGACTCCAGAGATTTGCCTTTGGTGCTGAACAAACGCTGTGCCCGCTCCTCTAGTGTACTATGAATAAATGCAGATACAAATCATGCTCAGTGACCGTCCCAGCAGTATTAATCATGGACTACTTGTTACTGCTCAATGAAGTTTCTAAACATTGCGATGGTCCTGAATGGAATTTAGTCCTAGTCATGAGTAATGGGCATGTCCTAATCATTTATGAGAAGCTTGCAGTAATATTTACCATTCTATTGCAAGTGAAATCTCCGTCCCAGCACAGAAGTATAAGAATGTATAAAGGAGTAAACAAAAAAAAATAAAAATCTAATGTTATAACTATAAAGTGAAATCACAACACGCTACTCACCCTCCACACTTAAGCCCTAAAGCCATAAGAGCTGACTTCAATCTGTCCAGACCCAGAGACGCCAGCTCCTGAAAGAACAAACACACTATTAGTTTTGCACTAGCGCTAAAAGCAGCGTTTCCCCTACATTTAACATGAAGGGCCTATAGAAAAGTTTTTCACGAGTCAACCACAATGGAACATGCAGCACCCCCCCAAACCTGTAAACCTAGGGGAACCACTGTGAAGGGCTACATTTACACGGATACTTTCTGTAAAGAACAGTCTGATCAAAGAAGGTACATCTTCAAATCAGCTCTTGTATTGCTAGTCCCACACTCTACAGATAACCACAGGAAAGCTCAAAACAATCATGGGTCACCGAACCGTTGAAATCATTCCCAACTCAGATATTTGTCGAACTGTGTATAATTAAACGACTCAATTATGGTCATTTAAGAAGCGTCCAAATGTAGAAACCTATTCAACAAGTATTCAACACGTGCGGAGAAACTGACCTCCCAGGAAGAGAAGGCAGAGAGATCAAGATGGGCTCCAGCGTGGGTCAGAGCACTGCTCGTCTCTTTCTGAAATGAAAACACAACGATTTAAAGAGCAGCAGGAAAACCTTTTATGAGAATCAGCTCTGGAAACAGAGCTCTGGACATGTATTTGAATAATTCCTGTAAGTATTATTATTAATTTCACATGAAAAGACAGATGTCGGGGAATGAAACCCATATCTGCGAGCAAATATCGAATAAATGAACTGCTTCTCCGAGCACTAAAGGGTGGGACTTTACAACAAAGATGAAAAAAGAACGGTAGACAAAAATGTTACTGTGTGCTAGCACTGTTTTATCAGATGCAATTATGCAAAAGGCAACACATGAAACATGAGCGTTCATCTGTACCTCATCATGCAGCACTGTTTGCAGTCACACACACAGTGAGAGAGACTCTGAATAATTCAACGCTCTAAACCCAATTAATTCAGAGAGACACATAAGACATATTCCAAACATCCTTTCTGTTGTTAGGAATAGAACACAAACATGTGATTACTTTTAACAAAATCAGAACACTTTCCTTTATCAACCATAAGCAACACGTCAGCCAGATTGATCTCAAACCGATTCGTTTCTTTGTTTCCTGACATTATACTGGTGAGTAAAAATTGCGCTCGCACCTACAGTGCAATCTACAAAGGTTAACCTACCGGCCAGCCTGGGAACATCCCAACATCCCACTTCTTCTCAAACTCTGCCAAAACCTTTCCGTAGAGATCATTCTGATCCAGCAAAGGCTTGACCCGATCTGTGTATTCCTGCAGGTATTCCAAAAGCATCTCCAAATACCTATGTAAAAAGAGTGTGAGTAGAATGCTTAGGGGGCTGTTTGAATGCTAGAACTAACAAACAGTTGTGCATACCCTCGTTAAATATTTGATTTCTTAGCCATTTTTACACAAAACATTTTCCCCCACTCAAAGTTAGTGGTTGAGTGAAGCCATTTGTTCATACAAACAAGTGTGTTTCCTCTTTTAAATCATAATGACAACAGAAATGTTCCAAATGACCCTGGTCAAAAAGCACTTAATATTTCGTATTCCCCCCTTCAACATCAACAACAGCCTGAAGTCTCTTGAGGTAGTTGTCGATGAGGTTCTCCCCAGAGTGGTTCAATGACTTTGAGGTCAGGAGACTGAGATGGTGACTCCAAAGCCTTCACTTTGTTCTAGTGGAACCAATGAAAAGTGGACTTTGCCTTGAGTTTTGGATTGTTGTGTTGGAATATCCAATGTGCACTTTCCAGGTTGATGAGTGCAAATCTTCCTCCAATGTCCTCCTGAATTCATCTTCCCATCAATTTTGACCAAGGTTCCTGTGTTTTTGGAGCTCACACATTCCCAATATATCATTACACCCACCTCTATGTTTCATAATCGTTCCATTCAGCTTGACTCCTCTCCAAATGCAGCGTTTATGATTATGGCCAAAAAGGAGTAGGACTTAAAAATGCAGGGACAATAATTGTTCTGCCACCCACTAATGCCCCGGAGGCAAAACGTCAGCAGACAGATGACTCGTCCGTAAACAGACAGAAGCGCGTTGTCAACTTTGCACCTTTATTGCAGAAAGTAAGCACTCCGTGACATCCGTTCACGGCCCGAGTAAAACTGTAGGGCAGTAAATACAGTTATTGAACATATACTCTTAATGAGTAATAATATTGGAACAAAAGGTTACAAACAAACATACCAACGATGCTCTGCAAACACTCAAACCAGACATCAGAAAACAATACCACATGTAAATCTGTCCCATGTGCGTACTAAATGTCGTCCCACAATTTAGACGTCACAGGCCCCACCTCTACGATAGTTCTAAGGAAGCACAACTATTTTAAACAAAGTGTAACACATGACCTGTGTAGCATAACAATAATAAACTGTCCACACAGCTCAGAGTTTACTTGGTCACATGTTTCTAATGCTGCTGCTGATATTCAACCAGTAAAGCAACTTTTGGGTCTGATCACGTATCTGCTTTTCTTGTATGCACAAGTCTAATCAATCTCAAAACCTTTCCATCTGAGCAACACAAAATATTTTTTTTTTCCATAATAAAAAATGTATTTTGACAATCGTATACCCACCTCTTATACTCAGCATTCTTCCTATCTTTAGAGATGTCAAAGAGCTGGTCAAATGTTGAGAGATATGTGACATATTCTAATTTCTAGAAGAGAGTGAAAGACAAGCAGTTTTTAATCTCTTTCATTACAATTAATTTTCGTAAATAGACACATCAAAGGTATTCGGATGTACCTCAACTCCTTTGAGGTTAGTATACTTCAGGTAGCAGTCATGGAGATCCAAGTATCGTCCATAACCCTCTTCATCTGTAAACTCTACCAAGTCTGTGATCACCAGAAACATGAGTCACATTTATTCACAGCAACAAAGCAATCAACAATGACAAATATTGTCTCATTTGTGTTTTTTTTTTCCACAAAATCACACAGAATAGTGCAAAATGATGTTTCCCGTCACTGGGAAACGCAATGTTCTGGTGAGCCGTATTCAAACTGCACCATATTTAAAGCAGTCGTGTCACAGATATTTACACACTGCATCACTTTAGGAAGAATCTCAGACAACTTTGTCTCTTGTACACAGACCATGCCTCTCAATTAAACACTCGCCGACAGCTCCAGATAGTAGGCCTGCCACAATAACAATTTTTGCTCTGCGACTAATTGCCACAAAACACATTGCGATGATTTTTTTCCCAACTGAAATAATGTTAACATAGTATAATAATTAGGGCTGGGCATGCTTAACATATTAAACCAATAACGCTGATAACACTTTAATTTAACTGGATATTTACCACTGAAAGGAATCCTCTCAGCATCGTGGTATTGTTGACTTTTAATGTACTTTTTACAGATGAATGAGGAATAATTTTTATAAGTAATAACAGTAGTGTAATATTTGTCATTAGACATTCTGTTTTGGAGAAACATGCGATACGCAGTGTCCAATAAGAACAGACGATTTGACACCCAATCATTGCAGGTTGCATCACGCAAAGGAGTTTAAAATGAACGATTCTTAAAATTATTAATTACTGAGAACGGCAAAAATAAAGGTGTATTGAAAGATAGTGTTTTTTTTGTACTTTTGATGAGTTAATTATTATAAAGAAATATGCAATGGATACTGACTCCACACAGTAATGTTTTGAAATGGAAAGTAATTGAAAAATATTGACTATAGGTTCTAAAATTCGATTTTGATTACTCGTCCAGGCCTAGTGCTCACACATGGAAGCCATAATGTTTTAACTGTGTGAGAATGATGCAAAGCCTTTAGTCACCTAGAAAAAAAGGTAAACAAGAGAGAGGGGCTGAGTGATCAAGAGAGAAGGTGAAAGACACGCGGACAACAAATTCTTGACCCAACATTTAAATGGAAATTATCTCAGAAAACTTTGCAAACTCATCATTTATCGTGTGACTTAACGCGACAGGCCTAAAAATTACAATGCCTAGTATCTCATGACAAGTCAGCGACTCTCTCGGATCATGTCTTCGGTAGTTCACACTGTAAAATGGTCACTGATGAGCACCGATTTGCCAGCGATTCTGAGATTTTTCAAAACCTGTCGGTGACTCAAAGTAAAAGCTAAAATCATTCAGTCTGAACTCGACTTTAGCCACTTTGCCATTGCAATAGACACTAGTTGCTAAAGTGTTTGAGGGGAAAAAACTAAAATAAAATAATCACTCAGACATACTTTGTGCCTCTTCACTAGGGTTGTCTTTGGCTTTCATGAGCTCTTCAAACTCCACTGACATGGGGACACAGATCTGGAAACAAATTTAAAAAAGCATTTAGAACCACGGGACAGAAGAATAAAAGGCGAAACGGATAGGCTCTTCCTGCCTACCTCGTTTGGGTGTTTCCTGTGGAATTCCTTGATCTGTTTGAGTCGGTTGTAAAATTCTGCAAACTCATTTGGTCCTGATATTGCATTTAATTCATCCTTCCTCATGCTGTCAAAACACACAACACAAATATATAGTTTTTTACTGCAATTACTGAGGTTTAAAAATGTTTGGAGACGACTTACCCATCTTTGTCATCGTACAGGTCCCTGAGGTTGGCACTCACTTCCATGTATCTCTGAAATCAAATATCAAAACTGTGAAACAACGAAAACAAAGAGGGATGCAACAATTGAATGGCACAATAAGAATGAACCTTACATCAAGCATTGCCCTCACACGATGATCAGAGTTGATCTGGTCTCTCAGCTGTTCAAAAACAAAAATATTGAGAAAACCACTTAGGTCAAGCATTGATCGTTTCTGTTTTCCGGAATCCAATGTTCCAGATTTATCTAAATTTAAGTTGGAAGAGCCTAAATAGACTACTAAGTGCTTTTGCTATCACCGGACACATGCCCGAAGCTGTACTTACAGTCATTTGTGCATGGTTTTGTAGATCAAAATGGCAAGAGGAACCCCACTAACCAATCAGATTAAAACAATAACTACTAATGCTTCCCATTTCCATGTAGAGCCAACAGTCTACTGTCAGTAAATGCTTTCCGCTTAGCTCAACATTTAGCGAAAATTGCAATTATTTAAGGAACCTTTGTGGTTTGCCAAAGGTTGGGTTACTTTAATGCTCACATATTCTAATATAATTTTATCTAATTTGACGGTTAACAAACGAGTATGATTGCAAATAATAATATTAATATATCTCTGCTGTTCTTTTAATAGCACCGTAAATGTATTAGCTTCAAAGCGCATTCATAAATTTGCAACGTTGTGTTTACGTTACCGTAGTTTTCTTTGTCAGCATCTCTTTCATTTTGACGTCCATTAGTCGCTCTTTCTCCTCATGATATCGACGCTGTTGTTCTAAAATAGTCTCCATTGTTATTTGTTGCCCTCAAGACACGTTATATTTTACAATAATGTAGGGCTTTGCAACTATGCGCGCGTGTGATGGACAGGAAGTGTATACTCTGCTTAAATTCCGTCGACTGGAAACGTATGAATGATATTTAGTTCCGAGGTAATCCCTTCCTCTCTTATGGTTCCTCCTATCGTTCCAAAGACTGTAAAAAAGTGTTCCCAGAGGTCTTGCTACTTTTTTTAAATCCTAAATTACTTCTGAACTATTTAGAGGAGGTTAGTATGTCATCTTTAGAGGAGGTTAGTATGTCAGTACTACAACTCTAAATAATTATATTGTAAATCCTATTGCCAACAGGTTTTGATCTAACTGAGGATGTCGACCATCTTGTCCATTTTAAATATTATTTTACAGTCAAAGACATTTTTAATATACTATAGTATACATTTATACTATACTATTTTAATATCAAGAACTGGAGTATTTTTTTTAATCTGTGTGATCTACTTGGTAAATCGTTGTATGTGTTTGTTTTAAATCTTTAAAAATCTTGAGTTTTTAAATAATTTTTACTATTTATTATTTACTAATTTGAATAGGAATTATTTTGTTTTGACTTGGGTCTCTGTTTCTTTTCAATGCTTTTTACTAATTTGTATTAGAACCTCAAATGTGCTAGTGTCTCCAGCATGTCTTAGATCTTCCCCGGGACCTCTTCCCAGAGTGTCCAAAACAGATGACAGACCCACCTCAGCTGGCTTCTATTGATGACCCCAAGCTCCTCCCAAGTGCTCGAGCTCCTCATCCTATCTCTAAGGGACCACCCAGCCACCCTACGGAGGAAAGTATTTTCAGCCACCGGCATCCAGGATCTCAACTTTTAGGTCATGGCCATAAGTGCAGGTAGGAATTTATATTGACCAGTAAATCGAGAGCGGACCTCACGGACTTCTAAGGCTAAATCAACACATTTTTAAAGGTCACAAGCAACTGTTCAGTTCATGACCTCTGTAATTTTCTTCCTTGTTCTCACAAATCATAGCCAAAGTTCACAACGTTTTTTTTATCACCATTTAGAAAAGAAGATACCATTAAGTCAAGAAAGGGAAGACACAACACATTACATAACATTAATCTCATTGAAATAACACAAAAAGTCAAAACAGCAAGGCTCTGTAACAAAAAAAAAGCAGATCATACATTAAGGAGTTTGTTAAAGTATGAAGCTTGGTATTGTAGTAAAGTTTACAAGAAAATCCTGTCAGTTTTGGAAACTTGCCCCTATTATGTATTTTGTAGGTCTTTATAAATACAGTATAAACTGCAGAAAATGGGATATTCCATGTTGCCACTAGGTGACGCTTTAACTGAAACTACTGGATGCTGTTTAGATAATGTCAGACATTTAAGACAAATGTGAACTTGATCAATTTTTGCATGGCTGGGTTATAATTAACAACTTCCAGTTTATAGCAGTTTCGAATTTGGCCACCATGGGCACATAGTTTAACGATGTAAAAAAACTACACCCCAAATGTAACACTCCATATGCCCAAATTATTTTCACTATAAACAAGTTTTGTGGGTGGGGTCACAACACACCATAAGAACTGTAGTGTGTGTCACGCCAGATAAAATCTCCAGGAGGAGTTTATTAAAGTATTACACAAGCAAAGGTGATCATTTTAGAGGTTTTTGCAAAATACCAACTTCATGTCGTTTGGAAACGTAATCCATATGACTTAAGTCTTGGTATCCTACACATTTGTTGAATTTGTAGTGAGTGCACCATAATCTGAAATGCATTAGGTGGCGCTCTAGAGCCATTTTGCCCCACCCATTTTTCAAACCCCAATCAGACACAAATTTTCACAACTGTTGTGCAAAATTTGGTGACTTTTCGAGCACGCTTGGCCACTTAAAAAATGCCCCGAAATAAAAATCTTGGGAGGGATGGGAATCAAATCGAACCCTGTGCAACCATGCATTTTGCATATGTCTTGCTCACAGACCACACTATTTTATTAAATTAAAGAAATGTGAATTGTCTATAATTGGAGTTGGGTCTGAATCCGGAGTGCAGAAAAAGGTGCCGGCGCGGATGTTATGTGTGTGCACGGGCTCGATCCTTACCAGCCCTTTTTACTGCAATCAGATTTAATCACGATTACATCTAAACATTGTTTTGAACAATGTTGCATTTTATCTCAACCTTAATGCCACCTTTTTCAGGCCAGAGCAGTCAGGCTCTGTCTGTAATTTGCCTAGTTTTCCAAGACAGGTTAATCTAAGTGTGGGAAACTAAACAAACCTTCTGTACTGATGGAGCAACAGGTTCATTGAAATATAGCATATATATTTGAAATATACAGATAATATCAATAACCCAAAAAATAATAATAACCTGAATTTCAGCTCCATGTTATGGCTTTGAATCATGTTAAGGTACATATTTACCATACACTATACGTACACTGATTTGCATTAATACATGTGAAACGGCATGGAGCAAAAGCAATAGTAAAATGTCTTTTTCTCAAATTTTAGGGTTCAGAACAGTGAGCATCTGAGTATGATCTCGAATGTGGAGCTAACCGCCGTGACACGAATAACCATCAAAACAACAAAATTCCATATCAAAATAAATTCGCAATACTTTATAATAACAAATAAGACTAAGTTTTGAATAATGAGAGAAAACGCCCAAGCGAAATCCGTTAAACCCCCTCCTCTTCTTCTTCATTTGTGTGTGCTGCAGCAGCGACAGCACTTCCGGTCTGGGAGACACGCGTCCACGGGCACCGACACAAAGAGAGGTACGCAGCCCTTCAAACTGTACAAAAGTCATGTATTTTGATTATATCAACTCAGGCGGGATTCCGTATGAATCTATATCGCCAGAAGTTGGTAACTTTAGAAGTCAGTAACGTGTGAATGTAGCGTAACCAACCGCGAAGTCGAGGCGCTGACTATTCATTTAACGTTAACGTTGCCGTGGTTTCTTTACAGTTTCAGGCGCTGGGATAAAGTTGGACGGTTTCTGGGCGTCGAGAAGTGTGTTTGTTATTTAACTTCTGTGCCGTATGAGCGGATTCGGTTCGAGCAGGCTTCGGTAAACACCGTCTTACTCTTCGAGATGTGTTGTTTTAACGTCGTTGCTCTTCGAGAGGTTGTTTTGCTGTAGCGCGACCTACTCTAGATCCGGCTTTGTTGTGCTCTTCGAAGGGGGGTTATGTATTGCTCCCGGGACCCCACGGGTTGTGTATCTCGAGCTAAAGGTCAAACCCGCGCTACTACCGCCCGTCGACATGGATTGTGGCGTCACGTCGATAGAGAGATGTTTCAATGTTCTACCGGTTCCTTTATCGATCGTCACTGTTCATTCTACGTTCATATCTCACAGATCGGGATGTCGGATGAGGACTCGCGTGCTAGTTGTAGTTCTTTATCCTCTTCATCCTCCTCCTCCTCCTCTACTCATCAGCAGCAAGAGAAAGACACACCTGGAAAAAAACGAGACTGCAAAGCCACCATGAGCAAGACCTCCAAACTGCTCTCCACCAGCGCCAAGAGGTGAGCTGCGAGCCTGGATCCGGTTTGTATCAGGTCAAATCAGCCATTGCTTTCAGAGCAGCTAGTTCCCATAAAACCCATCTATCTGAATTCACTCAGAGGTGGTGTAGTGGCCTTCCAGTCAGAAGGTGTCTGTTCAAGGCTCACTGGTGACCTTCCTGGAGATATGAGTTTGAATGTTCTTGTGCGGGTTTTCTCCGGTTTCCCCCCACAATCCCAAAAACATGAAGTTAGGTTAATTGAATAATCTAAATTTTGCTTAGGTGTGAATGTGTGAGTGAATGTTGCCCTGCGATGGACTGACATGTACAGGGTCGAATGTGCTAGGCACTGGCAAACCCCTGTGACCCCGAAAGGTCCTCTCTTTTTGCATACATTCTTCTTCTCTTTCTTCAAAAAGCCATTGTGCCACTTTTCCAACCAACACCAAACAGTGTGACTTGGCTGCTTTTTTGGGACTTTACCACTGCAATCTATACTCTTTATGGGGCTTTCACACCTTATTTGATCAGTTTGATTAATTTAAACTAGAATTCGTTTTCCAGTTTAGTTTGGTACTCACTTGTATTATGTGTTGGCACTTGTCTGTTATATGTTATGGTAGCCAGAGGCTAAACTTAGTGTAGTTTATAATCTGATCATCTTTACATTGTGCATCATAAACAATTGATACAAATGATAAAGTAAAAGATGCCGTGGGTCAAAATCAAGCGAGTCTTCAGGCATTGTTTTCTTCCGTGTGCATATTGGGATAATCTATGTGACCAATGAGTGGCCCGCGTGATGTCATTTCAGCTGGAGCAGACCAGAGAGAGCGAGATGAGAATGACGACTAAATCTGCAGATGATTGCAAAAATGAATCAGTTGTTTCCTTTGGTCCAGACCAAATGCCCAAAATAGATTTATGAAGCACTTTTTGGGGCTCCTTTAAATGGGATTCTAAGGGTGGTGTTTATACCTTTTGTTCGTTTAATTTGTTTAGGACCAAGAGGTGCATAGAGTAGGAGGAATTGTTATCACAACAGACTCAGTGGCCATCTTGTTTGCTGTCTAGTTTCCACTAGGGGTCACGCTTGGCTTTCTGCATCTTGTCTCATAATTATTATTATTATACGTATTCATTTTTTATGCAACAATTATTTACTTGTACAACCATACTTTTTTATACTTGGCAAGATCATATATTATGCCATTACATTGGCAAGAGTCTTTCTGTTTAGCGGGTAACCATGGCATTGGTGGCCTCTCTGTTGTTGAAAACATGTGCAGATTTATTCCTCATTCACACCAACTGCACTAGTTTTAAATACAGTCACGTGACATTGGTCACATATGTCGTTGTATGTGTTCCTCGCCTGCCTTTCGACTGGTTTGAATAAACACGAAAGTAAACTACGGGAGACAGAAGACTGGGACAAAGTGGTCAAAAAGGACTGACTTCGCTGTTTGATTTTGACCAACGGCATCTTTTACTTTATCATTTGTATTAATTGGTTATGATGAAATGTGTATGGTGGCTGTTTTCTTTCAAAAAGCATGTGTTTGTTGTCTTGCATTTGTTTTTAGTTTGGATCAGAGTTTGATCATGTTCTCACCACAACTGAACCACTTTTGAGTTCATTTAGATTCATAGATGATTGCTCATTTTTGCTAAAAAAAAGCACTGTTAGATTGAAAATATTTAATTTGTAGTTGCTTAAATCCCATTGTGTCTTCTTTTTTTTTTCTTCCAGAATTCAGAAGGAGCTTGCTGATATTATGCTGGACCCCCCACCGAACTGCAGGTAGGAAAAGAGTTTTTAAACTGAATCAGTGAGTGCATTTGTATGCACATTGGTAAGATGATTGCTCAATAAACAGAGTTCTGTGGCGTCATATATTTGTGTCAAAAAGATTATTTATATAATCTGGATTAAAGAGTCTTTTATTTATTTTTTTTTCTTGCCAGTTACCCAATTTGACTGCATGTACACCCAGCATGTGTTGGTTAATCTAATGAACAGTTAGTGAATAAACACGGGAACAAAAAAACTATAACTTGTCTCTCTGTACCTATAGTGTCAGACAGTGAACCTGCTTCTCCTCTGAATTGTTTAAAGTTAGCCTTTTTTTTTTAAATATATATTTTTTTGTAGTATACAACCTGTGGCTAAACCAAAGCCACTAGCACCAAAGTAGTAGTCAGATGTGATGTTATAAAAAAAAAATTAACATTCCAACATTGAGCTTAACTATAATTTTGAAATTTCATAATGGCGTGACATTGAAAGTGGTAAGACCCTTGCATGGAATCATACTGTCCATCTGTTTTTGTTTTTTTTTCAAATAGTGCTAAATTTTCCAAAATTCAAAATGTGCTAAATTTTTCAAAATTCAAAATGTGCTATTTGATGCCCCTAAAGGACATCGTCCAATTTTTCTTTCTTATATGTATTAGAGACTGAACCACCACACACTCTTTGAGGATCTATACTAAACAAAGAGAAAGACACGGGTTGAATGTTTTTTTTTTTTTTTTTTTTTTTTTTTCATTTATTGAGCATAATGCTCCTTATACTTACCTGTGTGTGAGAATCCTGATTTGGAGGAGATCAGACTGGTCCACCTTTAAAGAGAGAGTTGAATTTATATGTTTATAAATTTGACTGTGTATTGAGTTTTCCAAGCAAGATGTTATAAAGAAGTATTGATGGAGTCTTTAGGGATAGTAATGCTCATCTAAATAGCAAATATATTTTATGCCGGGAGATCTGGAATATAAAAGAGTGGTTCTTTAGCTGAAAGGGTGCTTTGGCTCAGTAGCATTGCTCTGGCTCTTTTGCATCAAGGTCCTCTGAAGGGACATTCTAAAAACCCTAAAACAAGGTTTTAAAGTTTTTATATATAGGTTTTGCTGTTTTAGAGCTCAAGTGTTAGTAGCCTTTTTTATTGTTTTTGTTTTATGTTTGTTTTTGGAATAAATTCCTTGTGAGACCATGCTCTCTGAATACCACATTATACATCAGTATGCAAAATTTTACAAAAGACGCTGTGTGGAAATCTGGAACCTATGAATTGACTTGACAGATCTAGTTTTCAAAAACTCCAGTATGTGCATGACATGTTATAATTATATGATGCTTCGTTCATTTCTTGATCTTTAGTGCTGGTCCTAAAGGAGACAACATCTATGAGTGGCGCTCCACAATCCTGGGTCCGCCAGGCTCTGTGTATGAGGGAGGAGTGTTCTTCCTGGATATCGCTTTCACCCCAGATTACCCCTTCAAACCACCCAAGGTCCGAACTGCTGTTAAGCTAATTCAGGACTATGCTGTTGTTAAAATCAAAAGACGCTGCATGGATCAGATTTGGGATTGACATTGGTGGAATGCTGAAAATGGACTTAATTCTATGGAAAGTCAGAAATTATTACTAAAGTTGCGAAAGGCTTGAAATCAAGTGGCTGAAGCAGCAGGGAAAATATTAAATTGAGTTATTTGTTGTGGTTGTTGGGTTCTTGTAGGTGACGTTCCGTACACGGATCTACCACTGCAACATCAACAGTCAGGGTGTGATCTGCTTGGACATCCTGAAGGATAACTGGAGTCCAGCACTGACCATCTCCAAAGTGCTGCTGTCTATCTGCTCGCTGCTCACAGACTGTAATCCCGGTGAGGCACACAAACACATTCTTTGAATACTGCCAACTCTGGTTGGGAAACGTCATAGTTCTGTAGTGGCGGGTGTAGTGGGGGGTGCAGGAACATCCCAGGAGGCACTGTGGGGAGCCATAATACTTTACTAGCCTGAGTAACACATACACATCACTCGTGGACATCAGACCTTTCCAGCAAGTGATGCGCTACACACATCTCCATCTTCACTTTTGATAGCACCATCAGACAAAGGCATGCATATGAGGCATGCACAATTACTGGTCTGATACCCATTGTTGACGAGGAGCGAGCCAGTGTTTGGAAGAACACCTGTTTTGTTTTACCGAAGATTAAACAATTTTAGATTGGAGGTTTACCGAAGATTACTTTTGAAGACAATTGTACATTGGTTTCGCTCAATTCATTAGAAGCAGAGCTCTTCATTTGAGAAAGATGGAGCCTAAATAAAACATAAGATCCACTTAATGTGACAGGATTGGAATTGGATTCAAATAATGTGGTCTTTTATAAATGTTTACTGTTCAATGTCCAATTATAAGAGTAATTTTACAGTAACAATCATTACTGATTTCAATAAAATACACTTTAATAACTTCAATAAAATCCAATTTAATTAATCCATTCTGGCATTATCCGGAATATCTGGAAACATAATCCATACACCAAAACAAACAAACAAAAAAATAAACCTTTTAATGAGCGAGCCAGTGTTTGGAAGAACACCCGTTTTGTTTTACCAAAGATTAAACAATTTTAGATTGGAGGATTACCGAAGATTACTTTCGAATACAATTGTACATTGGTTTCGCTCAATTCATTAGAAGCAGTTTTGTTTTTTTGTTTTACAATTATTTTGTCAGTTTTTAAACAGACTTTTGCTCATCTATCTCACCTGAGTGTGCTGGCTGTATGGTGTCCGTGTTCAAATTCCCATAGCGTGGTTGCATTCTTTCTTACTCAACCACGCTTTTATACAAGCCCACACCATTGAATCCTTTATAAAGTGGCTGCAGAAGAGAAAGCATTGCGTTGAGAATGTAAAAGATCGGCCATGCCACCACTTACAATGATCTCTTTATTTTTCTTTCTTGTTAATCAAACAATAAGCGTTTTACACAGTTCTCTTGCACTTCTGTTTTTGTATTACAAGAGCATTGGAGAAGGAAGTCATTCATATTGGTCCATTCAGAAACTGGTGTTGGCGGAGTGAGTTGCCTGCCTACTTCTGGAGTGGCAGCAGTAGGGCTGGTCGATAAACCGAATTGATTGCTTTACTCGACTTTGTGGTGTACAACGATGCGCTTGAATGAAGATCGACTTAAATGCAGCGATGTCACCCCCCTGCAACATTTTTAGATTTAACTTCCCAGTTAGATGAAACTACCCTCACTTACAGTGAACATATGTTGATAGAAATGCTAAGCTTAAAGAAGTTTTAAAGAACGTTGACCAAAGGTATTTGCGTACAACTGGTCTGCGCTTGTCATTGAGGACTACTTTCAGTTGCTAGGTTTCCATCCAAAGATACAAATTAAATTCTTCAAAATTCTAATAACACATAAAATACATGTTATTAGATGTGATATGTGTGGTCTTGAACAAAGTCATGTGATTAGCGTGAACGTTAACATTGTTTTCTAGCTATGTAACAAAATCACACAATAAATTAAACATATTAGACGCACAGTAGCTGTTAAAACTGTGAAATTATGGGCTGTGTTATGAACGTATGTACATTGGTGTAACCATTAAGTGAATCCATATCCGAAAATTGAAGAATCCACAGCACTATTTGTTGTGTGTATTTGTGAGCTAACATTAACTGAATAAATAACTTTAATTACATTAATTTATTACAGCCAAACATATTAATTTAAACATTTATGCCATGCTTATTTGGAAACACAATGTTATATTCCACACTCAGACATGCAGTATATATTTATATATGCACTTTGTGCGGAGGCAACCGCTCTCTGCTAAGTGTTATTTGCCATTGCGTGTCGAGCAAATATAAATATATAATGCACGGCTGAGTGTGGAATATCCCTTACGTTGCTTTTTAGAACATGTGGACGAAATGCAATAAGCGTAGTCATGTCATCTTGCTTTTGGCTGCGGGGACTTCTATTTGGGAATGCAGATAGTGAAGACAGTTCTGGGAGGTGAAGATCCCAAAACAACAAATTTAGATGTTTACAATGAAATCGATCTGGTGGTTACGCCATAATGCCCCATTTCCTACAGAAAAACGCATTGCATTGGAACTTATCAATATTTCCATTGACATTTATGCTCATTTTTTTTATTCATGCACATAATGACAATTTGATCCAGGGCTTTTTTTTTATGCAATATGTGGAAGGAAACGCAGCTACTGACATCCTTTTTTTTTTTTTTTTAAATAAACTACATGTATACAATTAGACTAAAATGTATAATTTAATATTATTACAGTGCTATTGTCTTTATTAATAATATCAAAGATTAAATTTGTTTGAGCATTTTCTTTGTTTTCTGCAGGTTGATTTTTATAAGTAGGGGTTAAAAGGTTTATTTTTTTTGTTTGTTTGTTTTGGTGTATGGATTATGTTTCCAGATTATGGATTATGCCAGAATTGATTAATTAAATTGAATTTTATTGAAGTTATTAAAGTGTATTTTATTGAAACCAGTAATGATTGCTACTGTAAAATTACTCTTATAATTGGACATTGAACAGTAAAAATTTATGAAAGACCACATTATTTGAATCCAATTCCAATCCAGTCACATTAAGTGGATCCCATCAGTGTTGCCATGATCTTTTTTTCTTGAGGTTTGTCAAAATCTCAGTCAAGTCTCTACGAGTCATGGTCAGGGGCCAGAGCTGCAGTGTTTTCTAGTGTGCTGGAGCTGGAGCCGTTTGACCTAGAGTAAAACAGTAGCAGTTACAGGTGTGAGCATCTATACAGCAGCCTAATGCTCATGTATGATACTGCTCACAAGTTTTGCTACCTTTCCGCTGTTCGATATTGATGTCACAGATTCACAGCTTTAACCTTTGCATTCATACAAAAGCGCAGCATTGCAAAGTTGAGCGTCTCGTGGGCACGTTAGAACCCATTAGAACTTGCGTCGACCTGTGCGTACTGCACACCAAATCCAACTAAAGGTTTGTTTTTAACCTGAAGACCCTTTGTGTGTGACTGTTCTTCCACAGCCGATCCTCTGGTAGGAAGCATCGCCACGCAGTACACAACTAACAGACCCGAACACGACAGGATAGCAAAACAGTGGACCAAACGCTACGCCACATAGCCTCCTCTCGCTGGAGACAAATTGCATTAAAAATTATCGGGACTGTGGGAGGGGCTGGGAATTGTGTTTCATTTAAATTTTCTGCATATTTGTTGCGTTTTCTCCCTTTGCTGAATTAATATTACAATTTGACAAATGAATCTTAATGTTTTTTTTTCTCTGCTTTCTTGTAAATTGGTCTTATTTGGAACTTCATTGTTTTTGTCGGCGGATGTCAGAGCATGAGCCTTTGGAAAGATTGTTCAATGTATTTTGGCCATCTGTATTAAAGATGAGGTTGGTGTACAATGTTGTTTAGTATTATTGATTGTTTCAGAAGATCATGTTTTAGCACAAGGAATCTACAATAAATATTGGGTTATTCTCTTATCAAAAAAATCCTTGTGACTCATCGCCTTGTCCACATGTGTATTGGGTTGAAGCTACTGTATGGTGAAAATGGGAGCAGGGATAATAAGGTATTTTATGTTTTGATTTGTGATGAATTGACAAACTGCTAGATTAGGATCATGTTTGCTTAGGCTGTGAAGTGTATAATATAAGAACACTTGCTCAGGACATTACGCATCTTAGATGCCTTATAGTGCTAATGCATGTCTGTGGCTGAAAAAGTATGTGAACCTTTCGGAGTTTCATTGTTTTCTGAATAAATTTGTCAAAATGTAACCTGGTCTTCAACTACATCGATGCTTAAAAATACAAAAATTCTCATTCTTCATGTTTTTTTTAGACCATGACACTTGTAGTACCCCGAATTTTCAAATATGGCAGCAAAGTACTTCCAGTCCATTTCTTTTGTTTTTTAGATAGTGTTCTGCAAGCATTTCCACTGTTCTAATGGAATTTGCTACCCTTTCATTGTCCACATGAATGAACTTCAGCCATTTTTATTAAGGTTTACCAGATAAATATAACCTTTTCTTCATAATTCATTGTTTCATTTTAGAAAATATTTACGATTACACATAGTTTAGCACTTATACGCACCTTAAAACACTCAAACGAATGAAACTTGGTCTAAGA
Source organism: Danionella cerebrum (assembly GCA_007224835.1). Classification (NCBI taxonomy): domain Eukaryota; kingdom Metazoa; phylum Chordata; class Actinopteri; order Cypriniformes; family Danionidae; genus Danionella; species Danionella cerebrum. The sequence goes on from SRMA01025117.1 coordinate 99,677, forward strand.
GCACAAGCGTTCTCCTCACACACTGGAATTAGTACAATTGCACTCATAAGTTTGCCAATTTACTACTGATGTCCTGGCCATTTTTCAGAAAATATGGATAAAACAATAACATTTTACCACTCAGTCAGTGGTTGGGTCGTTATAAAACAATGATCCAAAACAAAGTCCACTTTTCATTGGTTCCACTAAAACAAAGTGAAGGTTCTGGAGTGGATTTCAGTCTTCTGATCTCAATATCATTGAACCACTCTGGGGAGAACTCAAACGTGCAGTTCATGCCAGAATTTACAAGAATTAGAGGCCAAAAAGAGTCTGCTTTACCAACTGAGAAGATAAAGAACCTCATCCACAATTACCTCAAGAGACTTCTGGCTGTTGAAAGGGGCAATACAAAATATTTAGAACTGAAATATTTAAACATTTGGTTATTTCGGTTAATGGCCTCACCCAACCACAACTATGAATGGGGGAAAGGTTTTTTGTAATCATTAATATTTTCTAAAAAAAAAAAATGAGCCACACCTATGAGCACAACTTTATCATTTTGCTCAAAAACTCGTATATCTGTCACCTCTGGGGGAGCACTAAAATGTCATTAGCAAACACAAACTACTCGGAATGCCAATAAGAGAAGTTGGATTGGTGCCACCACGGCACTTGATTCTTCATCTTCTTTGCCATATTATCCTCTTGTTGATCACATTTTGTAGCGTAGCTGATGTAACATCTTATCAGTTTGATTTAGCTTCAGAATGATGGCAGATTGTTTAATATTAAGCGGCAAGGAAGTGTCACTGCCACACTGGTGTTCATTCAGCTGTAGCACCCCATTCTTTCACTAACTTGCTTTGCTGCTCAGTTTATGCAACAAAGTTCACTGAAGTTGTGCAACATCTGAATTCAGTTAATTGGAACAGCTTTGAGTGATAAAATGCGAGAAATCTTCTAGAGTGAGGACAATAAGTATTTGATCACCCTGTGATTTTTCAAGTTCTTCAACCTAGAGATCATGAAGGGGTCTAGATTGGTGAGTGTATATGCTATTGCTATGACTGTTGCCTCCCGATTATAGTTTAATAGCACCTGTTTTATTGAATTAATTTTATATCAATAAAACAAACAGAATTTCTGCTAAAACGAACAAAAATAAATTAATTACAAAGAAGAAAAAAATCTGTCTGAAAACAAAAATAATCAAATAATTACAATAAAAATCAACATAGATTTTTAAATACACTCAATTCTTTGTTGGTTTCACTTTCAGCTTCAGTTTCACATCTCAGAGTTTTGATAACGCTCTGGCATCTTTTGCTTTCTAATTATTTGTTTGCAATACTGAAACTTTTGTCATTCTGGCACAAACTTTCCATGGGGGCGGGCATAACAGTGGTTAGCAGTCATTGGCTAGTACGGTTTTGATAGGCAGCTCAATGAACCGACATAGATCCCGGAGCAGAAGCAAGCGCTCAGTGTTTATTCAATACAACCGTCGCTTGTATATTATCACAATAAGAGTAAAACTAAATTTTTTGCATGAATTGATGAAGAGTACTCATCACAAAGGCCTCTGTACACCACACAATCCAAAATCTAACTAGCAACACAGTCAAAAGCAAAAGTAGCCAAAAGACACAAGAGACAAAATTGTAGACCTTCACAAAACTGCAAAAGGGTACAGAGCAATTTCCAAGACTGTTGGAGCAACGGTCAGAAAATGGAGGAGGGTAATGGCGACGGTCAGTGTCCCTTGCACTGGGTCTCGACGGAAAATCTCTCATGGAGTATCAATGATGCTAAGAATGGTGAAGAACCAGCCCAGAACCACAAAGGAGGAGCTGGTCAATGCTGTGAAGAGAACTGGGACCACTCGTCACTAAGTCGTCATGGTTTAAAACGATTCATCTGTCATCCCATATCCAGATCCATCTGAAGTTCGCCATGGACCATCTGGACGACACAGAGGAGTCATGGGAGAAATTCTGAGGTCAGATTAGATCAAGGTACAAGATTTTGAAGAATGATGAGCATCATCTCATTAATACCATACCTACAGTGAAGCATGGGGGTGGGAGCATCATGCTCTGGGGCTTCTACACAAGGCGACTGCACTGTATTGAGAGGATGACTGGGACAATGTATTGTGAGATATTTAGCAAAAACGTCCTAACATGACAATAACCCAAAGCACACAGTCAGGAACACCAAGGAGTCGCTTCGTACAAAGCACATCGAGGTTCTGGAATGGCCAAATTAGACTCCAGGTCTAAATCTGATATAAAATCTTTGGAAGGAGCTAAAATCTGTGTTGCTTCACTACAGCCCTGGATCCCGACAGATCTTGAAAAGATGAGAAGTATGGAGGAGTTGGCTAAAATCCCTCCTGCAGTGTGTGCAAACCTGGTTAAGCACTACTCGGACCGTTTTTTCTCTGTAATTATTAAAAGCCAATGTTTCTCACAGTGGAAATGCAGCCATTTTGAAATCTCTAGACGATTCCATTACATTAACGCATTTGGCAGATGCTTTTATTCAAAGCTACTTACATTTTAAATGAATGAACACTTTTTTGTCGATTCATGCTTTCCCTGGGAAACCATTCCATGATTTATAAGTAGGAGAACTTGATAAATCTCAGAGGGGGATTTGCACAAACTATAACAAACGGACATGGTTTGTCTAGGTAGATGTTCTGTACAAACTACAAAACTGGACAGCACAAACTGTAACAAACTTACATTGTATGTCCAGGTAGATGTTCTTCCTATTCTTCTCACTCCTGAACCTTTCCCCCTCACCTTCTCCAATCCCTTATCCACTCCCCCTTTCCGTCCAACACCGCCTCGTCTTGACGCAATTAATGTAAACTGGTCCGTGGGAAATACAAGTAATAAATATCTGCATACATTCACTGCTCCAATCCAGAGGAGGAAACGCCACACCAGGTGTTTTACTCCCCTGTAGATAACGAAACTGTCCAACTCAGTGAAGCATCTAATCTTCCATGTGATGGCTTTTGAACAGGACAGGACAAGGTAAAAAATAAATCTAAGAATGGGGAGTCAAAAACTTATTGTAATTTACTGTAATGCTGAAGTCATGAATCTGTCAGATTCACCAATCACAGAGGGCGGATAATGCTTGGCTACCTAGCAACATACTAAAATAGTAGTTGTGTGTGGAAGACTACCAATTGTCTAGAGACAATCTCAGTAAGTCAATTTCCAATAAAGTAGTGAAAAGGCTCAGTTTAATAACAAGCATCAATTGCACGGAAATTGAAGTAGCGCTAATTTACACAAGTGTTGACATCACATAAAACACGTGGTGTTAACAAACAAAAACGTTTTGTAATGTTCAGGGTTGCTTTGCTGCCGTTGCTCTGAAGGTGCCATTTTTTTCTCTTCAGAAAACCTCCTGCGAAAGAAAACGTTGTGATCTTCAGACATTGTTTGCTGGCGTCCCTTTGCTCTTGCGTCCAGGCAGAGGGAAGGAAGACTTGCTCTGTGGCTGCGTGAGGCGACGTGTTAGGCTGGCGAAGGGTTCGATCAGAGAGCTTCTGTCTGTGACGCTCACCTCCCAGAGCTTCAGCTTCTCACTGCGTGCCCACTGCTGGGCAGCATCATAGTCCACCTGTCGATACTCCTGCAGCTCACACTTATTGCCCAGCACCATGACCACCACCTGCAGAAAGTGAGAGGACAAGCAGCAAAGAAAATAGCCTGAAACAAAGTATGAAAAAGGGTTTCAGAATGAGCCCACTTTAAAAAAAAAAGTTCACACTTCATGATTATCAGAGCAGTCGTGTCGTAGATGCCTTAACATGGTTCGATTGTGACTTGCCGACAGCTCCAGATATTTAGCACACCAAATATCACACGGCCAGTTGTATGCAAGTGTCTGCGACTCAAAAAAAAAAAACCTGGGCTAAAATCATGCAGTCGGATGCCACCGTTTCTAAGCAAGTCCACATCCTTTCTGCCTGTGGCCAATATCAATGTGTGCTTCCAAATCTAACTTTGAATAGTAATGCAAATAATTTATTAACTATGATATGGGAGACGGCTACTAAGAACAGAGTTGAATTACCATGGTCATCACGTCGGTAGAATGATCATTTAAGATGGCAACGATCTAATTCAGTGAAGTCCTTCTCAAATCTTGTTTAGAATCCCTAGAATACATAAGTTGTATACAACAGACTGTCTGTGAGAGGGGAGTGTTTGAGTTGGGCTCAAGGTGGAGCTCTGATGGTTACAGTCTTGTCAGGAAGTATGGTAAGTCAGGAATCAATGGTAGCCTCCAGTCCAGCTAGAAAAAGCCTCAAATTAGCCCAATGGCAGTAGCCAGTGTAATGTTGTCCATATTTTTTTCAGTATTTACTCTTTCAACATTATGACGGCTCACATTTTGCCTTAGCCTTTTCTTTATTAATTCTTTATTTAAATTTCTTGGTGGAACTGCTAACTGTCCTCGGCCCAGAGTCTCTCCACAGGATAAAATCCTTCCAGCACTCTTTTGGGGAGTCTTTTTAGCTCATAGAGCCGTGACTCTATAAGCTAGGTGTCTCTTCCCGCGGTCTGGCGCTGGGCTAATGTTGGCAGTCACTACTCTGACGTAGACTGACCTATGACTTTCTTAAAGAATCGAAAATTGCTTGGTATGATATGCATCCCTTATCATTTTGAGTGAAATAAACCAACCTGCCTGTCAATTCAATTTTCCTAAGCCGAGATGATACATTGGTTGCTATGGTAAACAGCCTGGTTGCTAAGGGGAGTCAATGACACAACATAATATTCCCAAAGTGAGTAACATAAACCAACCTCTATGTCTCTATCATTTACCAGAGTTGAGATAGAGTTCAGAATATCTGGTTGCTAGGGTAAACCGTTTGGTTGCTGAGTAGTCAGTGATGTGATAAAAATGTTGGTTATTACATTATTTGTTAAACAAACCCCCATTTCTCTTTGACGCAACATCCTGATAAGGTCTTCTTCAACTCTTTTGAGGTCCTAGGGTTCAACATATTGTGGTTGGTATGTTCTTGCACAGATATAACCTCTACAGGTATGGTCAGTTAAGTTTCCAGTTAAGTTCCCAGAATTCTTTTAGTGCTTCCAGTCTAAAGATTTAGGAACCTGAGTCAGATCAGCATGAGCATCCTAACACACCAACGTAATGACAGAAAAGCCATACCTCTTTTTTATCCCTGGACTTGTCAATGTTTTTCTTCAAGAGCTCGACTATTGTGAAGGACTCCCGGCTGTCCACGCTGTAGACCAACACGAAGCCATCAGCAACTGAGAAGAAGTGTTTGGGTAAATCCAACCCCTCGTGCAGACCTCTGGTGTCGTACAGACGAAGCTGCTCTCTCACACCTCGCTCCGTCTCAACCGATGCCACATAAATATCCTCCTGAGTCCCAGTGCTTTCGCTCCCTGAACCACAAGTTCAACAAAAACTTGTTCCTGTTTCACTATTTCATTTATGTAAAGTGAGCAAATAAAAGAAAAATCGAAATGCTGCCAAGCTGAGGCAGAGAGAGTTTCTTGTCAGGGCAAGACTGAGCATAGCAACAAGACCCAAGGTAGTTCATCAAGGTCTACCCCAAAGATATCAAAGCAAACCAGGGTTTCTAGATGTGCTGTTCAAACTCTTTTGACCCAGGAGGAGATATTAATGAGGACGATTGCTGTTTTTTGTGTCTCTACCTACTGTCAGGTGTGCTATGTATTGTTACTATGTTAAATATGTTAATTGTTGATTAATTTCTGTATACTCGGCTCCTCCGCCCTTTTGGAAATGGCCAGCGGTGCGAGAGGAATAAACGGAGGTGAAGACCATAAGTGTTCGACTGGTTCACTTTTAACAACAAAGAAAAGAAATCACAACGCAGATCCAACGGTTACATCTCTATGATTTATCTAAGCTAAGATGGATAGATGGAAAATTGGTTGCTAGGGCAAACGGTTTGGTTGCTAGGAACTTGATAGTCAATTACTATGAATAAACATAAATTATCTTCATCATTTATCACAATGGTAAATATATAACCCCTTCTAGAGCCTTAGAGTTCACATACTTTTGCTCAGCAGTTGGAATGTTCTTGCACAGACTGATAACCTTCACAAGTGCGGTCAGATTCCCTGTTTGAGCTACAGTTTCACAAAGTTTGACCCCATGTTAAGCCAATGGAAAAGTTGCCATCATTCCCAACGATTTCCCATAGTTCCTTCAGTGGAAGGTATAGCAACCCGAGTCAGCCCAGTTTAAACAAAGTGTGTATAAAATGGTCAAGGAGGAGTTAAGTTTAGATTTTTATCCAAAGCAAAATACAAATAATTTTCTAACTTGTGTTTATCAGTTGAGATTTACAACCAAATCAAATGTTTAAAGAAAAAGCTTTTCAACAGCTACTGAATCAGACGATCTTTGAAATTTTGCTGGGATCTTTTATAAATTCTTTGCATCCATTCAAAAATATGAATTTTGCATAATAAGTGTACCAGCAGAAACAATATTAAAATGCTACAGAAACAAAGGCGACTTGACTAGACATCTCTCAGATAACATTTTTTATTCCCTTTATTGTACACACTTACCAATAATGTGATTGTTGTACAGTAACTGCTCCAGAATAGCCGTTTTCCCCACAGATGCCATCCCACAAACGACAACTTTACAGCCCTTGCCCATCATGACCTGAAAGACATGAAAACTTCACTGACAACTGAAGAAGGTGCTGAGGATTAAAATATTTTTTTATTTAATTTAAAAGTTCTGCAAATTAAATTACTATTTTACATTACATTTTCTATGCGAATAAAAATTATAAATGTTTGAAATATTCTAATTTTACAGTCATAAAAAAGGTTCTTACATTCTACCTCTACTATAAAAGTCGTTAGAATAGAACTTGATCTTTATATCGCCTCTTTAAATCTTCTCTTTAAGTCAAAGTCTTTCACACTTTGGTTAAGCAAGAGTCTCGACAAAATCATAATGGTATATTATTTCCATAATAAAAAATAAATACTCGATACTTAAGTAAGTTACATTTTAAAGTGCATACTTTGGTACTTTTAAATTCTGAGGGGGCCACTTTGAGTGAAGCAATATTTTACCAAGTGTATCTCTACTTTTAACTCAAGTACTTGGTTTGTGTACTTTGTCCACCACTACATGAAATAAATAACATCAATCAAAAACTGCCAACACTGTTAAAGAGTTTTAGCCAATACTTACTCGTCTTATGCGGTCAGATCATATAGTCTACTCTACAGGACTAAAATAACGTTAAAGTGACATTTGGAGACAATAAGATGCTCATAAAAACAAACACAAAGTTTCTTTAGGGTCAACCGCAAGGTACGTTCTTCTTCGTGTGTTTTTAAGGGCCAGCGGCATCCAACGTCTGGTGCTGCATTACTGCTAGCTAATAGTGTGGAAATCAGGGTGTTTGAAAACTGAAAATAGATATAATTTAATTTCATTTACTAAATAAATATTATTAAATAATAAAAATAACATAATAATACTACTGAACTCATTAGCATTAATCATTATAAAAAAATACAAAAAAACATGTTTAATATTTCTCATTTTATATTCAACTCACTTAAATTTAACGTAACGTTAATTCAGTTACATATAACAGACACAACCAACCCGTTTACAGTTCTTCTATTCCAACTATTTTTACACAAACTTCTTCTTCAACGAAACGAAAAATTTGTTTAGAGGAAAAAAATATTATTGTGTCTAAAATGTTATTTTGTTACATGGACCCTGGTTTATTGCTGCTTTGGCTATTTCACTAATTCTGCTAATTTTCACATGCTTCTTATGGCCTATGTGTATGATAAAATCATATTGTTTGGGTTTCCAAAGACTAACGTGAATTAAAAACTCCCAAATACATTAATGTGCGTTAAAGCCAGGCAACAACGCAGCTTAACTACATTTCCCATGAACCTTTGTACACAGAACCGGAAATACGCGTTCACATCGCATTAAAGCATCATGGGAATTTTCTTTCTCTCTTTCCGGTTTGTACGCCATCAAGTAAGCCAGTCTTGATATTCTTCATAAGTAGAATCCATTAACATCTCCGTGTGTTCAATGTCGTCCGAATTGCACAGCATATGTGTTTAATGTGGGCAATCTTGTATGCATTACGCAGCCATTATTTTTCATCCTGGGTGCATTGTGGTTGAGTTTGGTGTAAGATGAAAAAAAGTCATGCTAGCTATAAACATGCTGCGGTTATCGCGTTGTAACATTGATTTTATTAGACGAATAGTTCAACCGAATGTAAGATAACCGGTAGTGAATACTTTTCAGGTCTTAGTTTTGAAAGTCGGACACGTTATCAATCGGCTTGATTTTTGATACTAGCTTCCATCTGATGGATGTCATCGACCACTTCAATATCAGGAGGATTTGACATGATGTGAAATATTCCCATGTAGACATCATACTGTGTGCCGAACAGACTCGTACAGTTCTCGAAGAGGGGAAGCTAAAAGCGTTTTTGCCGATTCGCTTTCCGTTCTCCTAAAGGCTTACCGCGTAACTTGTTTGTATAAATTGTATTGAAGTGAAACCCATAAGTTGAGGCACATTCAAATGAGCGTATACGGGGTGTCACAAACGCTCTACGTGTTTACCCTGTGTTTTTATTCCTTCTTTACCATATAAAAGTTTAACATGCTCAAAATCCTGAATCAATGCCACTTGATAGTTATTTGTCAGCTCTTGCGTATTACCACAACATTATTTACTGTTAAAATCACTGTTTATATAGTAATGCATGTTAATTTGTCCAATATTAAATTAATTTGTATGAGGTTTACAAATAAGGTAAAGATCGCTGTCAATGTTACGTTAAATTTTAAGTCGCATCTGACCATGTGAAATGGAAAGTTCCTGCCTAAACGTTACAGTCCTATCAGATGAAGTGTCCAGCCCATAGTTGCAATCAGGCGCGATTAAATTGTTCATTAATAGTGTGACTTGCGTTTTAATCTGTTCACATTCATACTTTTGTCTGACGTGAAATAAATGTGACGCAACATCCTATTGATTGCTGACTTGTCAGTTGTTGAGCTCACAGATAAATCAAAGAATAGTTACTGGATGCATCACGGTGTGTGGTGCAAAAATGGCGTACAACCACGTCTTCAAAATTACCAGTAAACAATTGTGCAGTTGCCAGAGATTTTCGGAAGCAGTAGGTCATTGTGGATACTATTTGACACGTATTTAAACGTACTGCTCCATGCAACTTGGTGAACATGCAAGAAGGCAATACCAAATGATCTCAGAGACTTGGAAGACTTCTGACAGCAGCTGATTCGATTAAGTTTGTGGTTGATAAGTTTTACCAACATCCTTTGAATAGCTCCGTGCCAGTGGTGACAGCCACCGGCTAAATCTAGTGTTGGTTGTGTATGAAATGTTCAGCGGTCACAATTGACATGTACTCTGTAGGATGGAATGCAGACAGAGGGATTTACGTATTCTGTAAATATATTTTGTGAAGTTGAGGCAAACTTTATACACCTCACATCACAAGTAAGGTGTTGGGAGCAGTTAATCTTCCTAAAGGGAACGTGCAGTTTGCTCTTCACTGAGGTTTTGACTAACCTGAGTTTATCACAGGTAAGGCATCATGGGAGCGTACAAGTACATGCAGGAGTTGTGGAGGAAGAAGCAGTCTGATGTGATAAGGTTTCTGCTCCGTGTGCGGTGCTGGCAGTACCGCCAGCTGTCCTGCCTTCATCGGGCTCCCAGACCCACCAGACCAGACAAAGCCCGTCGACTTGGATACAAGGCAAAACAAGGTGAGCTACGATCCAAGAATCAAGTGTAGTTTATTTTTCCTGCTCATATTCCCAAGCACCGTGAACATTTTAGAGTTGGTTACTCAAATCCTGGCATTGTAAAGTATTGCGACTTAATGAATGGATTCCTCGGTTGATTGTTTAATTGGAAACTTGTTTGATTCAATTGTACTTTTTAAATGCTTTGTGATGAAACCTCTGGTTCAATGTGATGCATGTTTATTTGATGCAACTCTGTCATTAAGTTTCAAATAAAGTGTACATTAATTGTAATTAAAAAGGTTTAACAATCCAAAAATGAGCCGTTTTGCAGCTAAAATAACCAGCTCTTACAGGAATGAATTATAAGAGCTTTCTTGCTGTGGTGAGGCAGAGTGAAGATTAGGAAGCTGATATTTTTGCATGCAATTTCTTACTCAAGAACTTGTTCTGCTACTCAAGTGGTGAGAGCATGTACTTTCTCCATCTTTTAATGGCGTCCACCAAACATTTCTCTTAAGATCTCTGCTTTTCTTGTTGTTGCATATGTCTGTCTGTATCCATTGGGGATTTTCAGAAACCTAACATGCAGTAATCGTGATGGGTTTGATAAACGCTCTTGTTTGTCGACCAGGATATGTGATCTACCGCATACGTGTTCGCCGTGGAGGCCGCAAGCGCCCAGTGCCTAAAGGTGCCACCTATGGTAAACCTGTGAATCATGGTGTCAACCAGATCAAGTTTGCACGCAGCCTGCAGTCTGTAGCAGAGGTGAGTGAACCACGTCTCCTCTCAAGGGGTGTCTGAATGATTGGTGAAAGTTCAAAGCTATGAAACACAACTTCATATCGTTCGTTAGTCGCTGGGAGTTTTAACTTTAGCAAATATTTATCTCACGGAATACCATGAGATAAATAAAATGTTTGTAATTAAATAAATATAGACCAGTCAGAGACAATGCCAGGTTTTCCAATCATTCAACAATCGCCACCGAAGGTTCAGTAAAAGTTGAATATACTTAAAGGCCGGGTTCCTCAACACCAAACCATGTCTGCCACAGAAAGCAGTAGCCTGATCAAAAATGTGCGCTTGAGTTAAAGTTAAAATTAAATTGATATTTGTGTTAATTGTCATTTTAACTGAAGAGCATGAGCAGGTTTTCCCTCTGTGTGTTTTTAAATGCAAAGGCTAAATGTGTTTTTGAGGGCAAATGATGCCAAAAAGCTTTAAAGAAAAATATACACAGTGATAACTTGTGTAGTACATAACAGCTAAAGCTGAAAGTTTTAGTCAAAGATATTTGATTTTCAAAGATGTAGAAAATCATTTTTGGCATAGATGCAATGTAATGCACAAGATAAAGTTTGAGTTGAAAGTATTTAGTGAAACATACGGGTATCTGTGATTGACTTTTACACATGGATTACTTATTGGTTGCATTTTAGTCAGAAAATAAGGCTTATCTGTTTAATCCATCGATTATCAAAATAATCAATAGCTGCAGCACTAAACTACCCATGGAGTACTCTGCACTTGTGATGAGTGCTGTCGAAATTATAAATGTTCAATCACAGATTTAACCTCTTAAGCCCGAGAGTCCCCGGTACCGGGGACTTGCCCCCTTGTGCGTTACATTTTCACTCATAGCTCACGAACCCTGAGAATAACCCACACATATTAAATACTGTTGTGTTCAGCGGAAACTCCTCTAAAAACGTATCTAATTCAATTTCATATCCGTTAACCACAGCTCGAACGCCATGCAAATAAACAACAACATGTCCGGAGTATAATTCATGACCACGTTTTTGTTTATGTGCGATATGTATCCACAATATAAACGGAAACACCCAAACCATTACATTAAATGAAAGCTAACAACCACCTGAATCCAGTGATATGCAACTCATTAACATTGCATGAAGTATTTCAGAGCAGGGAGCGAAAGTTCCCCGAAAAAACGCCAGCAAAAACCAAGCAAGCATGTAAATCTTGTCTTACCTTTGCCGTTTTTTCAACAAAAAGTTATTTCCATAGCGATAAAAGTCCGTTTGTTGTTATGTCCGGTCAATAGCTTCGTGCAAACACCATTTTGGATTGTTTCTTTAGCTTTGTGGCGTCATTACGTCACCAAATATGGAATGACTCCCCGTGCGTAAGAGCACGTCTCTCCACGCTGCGCGTCGTGTGATTCGTCGGCGATCCCGTCAGTCTCAAAATGGTTGAGCTGATTGGTTTCCATAGAATCAGAGCTTTCCGTCGATATATAGATCTTCTGGATTGGACAGATGGTCGGGGGGGTAGGGACACGCAGAAGCTCGACGTCAAAGCGTTTGTGAGTGAAACGTTCCCAAAAGCGCAGCAAGATGGCGTAAATGAGCTTCTACCCCCCTTTTACAGCGTTTCTTTAGGAGTTTTTTTTGCTGAAATCATGTCCCATAAGCAACAAAAGAAGACTATTAACGTAGCTGAAGCTTTGGACAAGATTTTTTCCATATTTCAATTATTGTGCCAAATTGTGCCAAACTGTGCCAACATGGATTACGCCTGAACTTTGTTCAATCAAAACCTTTACAGAATATTAGTTTCTTGTAGTATGAACACCAAACTTGCTACAGATGTTCTTGACATGTAGTGGTTACAATTGATTGTGTTTATTTGCTTCGTTATAAGTAAAATAAGGAGATATTGGAGGAAACATGTGTTTTTTTTTTGTTCATTTTTTGGCCATTCCAACATCAATTACTCTTACCCTGTGTTCTTGACTGTCAAATTAACTCATCCACACCACTCCCCAAGAACCTATCTTCATTTTGATACCAAGATTTGCAGTTTAGGCCTTGTAAAAGCTGAGAAATGCCTTAAAAAGTAAAAGTATAGGATTTTCGGAAAATAGGCCTCAGGGCTTAAGAGGTTAAAGAATCTATTTAGTCTGATTACAGCAGTCATTTTAAGTCTTCTAGGCTGCATTTAGTTAAAAAAATTTTTACAGTATATTACAAAAATTAAGATACACAACAGAGGCCTTTACACCTATGCATCTGCAGCACTGCAATGGCTGAATCTCATCGTCAGCTTTCTGCATCACTTCTCTTGCGTTTTAAAAACGAGTGCACAGACCCTCTCCTGAACACAAGGTGGTGCTACGGTGAACTGCAATTCACTCCATGCCACATGGTGGTGCAGAAGCATTTCACATGAGCAATCACTTATCTTTAAAAATAAAGAAAACAATTTCTGGAAAACACACTACTTCTCTTTAAGCCAGTTTTTTTTTTTTTTTTTTTTTTAAATCGACTGCATGATTTTGAGTTGGTCACAAACGTATGCAAATTGGTGCTCATAGCCGTGTGACAATTGTGAAGTACCAAAAAAAACTGCTGTTTAAAGTCATGCTGTGTGAAATCCTCTGATACTGAATTATTGTGAATCCAGCGATGACTGGAAGCTAATTCACAGTCCTGCAGTCTGTAGGGGCCCGGCTTTACTTGTGCTTCTCCCCTTTCACCTCGTTTTGTTCTCGAGCCCCACTTACTGCTGCCTATTATTATTTCTAATACATTTTGTTGGTGTAAAGTGATCAATTGTTCAGTATTCATTTGTGTATTTTTATGCCTGCTCTATTGGTTTAGTTACGAAGCGTTGTTGGGAGCAGGGGGTACATTGTTGGTAAACGTGACAACTTTTTAAATTACAGACTGTAGCACGTTACCCTAGAGCAGTGGTGGGCAAGGAGGGCGTGCATAGTGTATTGGGGTTAGATATTTCCTTATCAGTGATTGCTCAAATTTTAATTGATGCAATTTGTTTTAAAATCATTTATTCCCTTCAATTTCTTCATTGCTTAGTTATAGCTCTGAGTGTAGATACTATAAAGAATAGTCTGTGTATTTCCTTGTTTACATTGAGGAAAACAATCCTTCCAAAACGCGTTCAAGCTCTTCTGAGTTGTTGATTTGGGTTTCGCTGATCTTTCAGGAGCGTGCTGGTCGTCATTGTGGGGGTCTGCGGGTGCTCAACTCCTACTGGGTGGGTGAGGATTCCACATACAAGTTCTTTGAAGTCATCCTCGTCGACATCTTCCACAAAGCAATCAGACGCAATCCTGACACTCAATGGATTACGAAGACCGTGCACAAGCACAGGGAGATGCGTGGCCTCACATCTGCAGGCAAGAAGAGTCGCGGTCTGGGCAAGGGTCACAAGTTCCACCTCACCATTGGAGGATCTCGTCGCGCTGCCTGGCTGAGACGCAACACTCTGCAGCTGCACCGCTACCGTTAAATTGTGCGATCTGTCTGTGCTTTCAAATAAAAGACCCTTTCTATGGTCATGTGGTGTGTTGTCTGGACACTGCTTTAGTGCAGAATCACATAGCGTTACTGAACTAGTGGAGAAGTTTTTCTTTTTTTTAGGGTGTGTGGCTTCTGAAGGGGAAGAAATTGCTTGAATTAAATGGTTTAATTTGTTCAGAAGACTAAATCTCATTTTTGTTTGGTTTCTTAAACAAATACAATTGCCTGCTTCTCCTTGCTGATAATAAGGAAACAGAATCATACCCAATAAATAACACCAAAGTTCATGTCATAATTTTCATTTGAAAAAATTAACAGGATAGTGGATTCACTTGCATTTAATATTCCATGTTTATTTAATATTCCATGTTTATTTAATTTTAATACAGATTAAGATAATATGATCTAAATGAAACACCATTTATGATTTGATTTGTCACGACTTGCCAGTAATACTTAAAAATCTATTGGATAAGTTAACTGATTAAACAGGAAAAGTTGCTTGTAAAAATATGTTAAGTTTACAAATGAATAAGCGTACATTTAAAATACCCAACAAACTAGAATTTTTTTCACATCTGAAAGCTGAATAAATAAGCTAATAGTTCTGCGTCTAACGTTCTTAAGTATTGTTTTCAACTGCATTTCCTGTTAATCTTGGAAACCTGCAAATCCACTTCACAAACCAATGAAATTAGTTGTGGGAGAAACGTCATTTACATTACCACCCAATAAGAATACGTGTAGGCGCGACTACCCGTGAAGCCCCGCCCCAGAGTTAGCTCCTCCTCGATATGCAGGCTGCAGACGGGTACTTGGAGAATTGAGCCATCCTGAACCACACGAAAAAAATATGAGTCAATTAAAAGCAACTATTGACGGTTGTTCACTGTATAGATAACTTTCGAAAATCATTAAAACATACTTTCTGAGGAAATAGTTTTTAAAGTTCAGCTTTTCCACATAGCCATGGGAATGCTGGCACTACATCCCCCTTCAGAGTAGAGAATTTAACCCAATTTGCCTTAGCAGGTATTTTGTTTCCATTTTAACTTTTCTTGAACATAAACACTTGACCTTTTACAACCCATATTTATTAAATAACCCTTCATCATGTGAACTTAAGACTTGCGAACATGTCTCGTAGCTTTTATCACTCTCTTTAAACAGCGAATTAAAAGAACCTTTACTCCTTTCATTTCTTTGAGAGATGGGATATACTGCCCTAACGCGCTGGCGCTCCTATCTCAAAACACTTTAAATACGTTTTAAATCGAGCAAAACATGTATAGATGTTTAGGTCAAGGTGTCGTGAAAGAAATAACGTTTATAACGTGGAAAGTGCTGTTCTGTAGCGCAAGTTAGAGAAACCCAGTGACGCTTCTCAGAAGCTCTCCATCTGTCTGCACTTGTGCTTGAAACTGTGTTTCTGTCAGTAATTCGTGAAATATCTCGAAAAGTTAACTTTCATATGTAGTGCCTACCGTTCCACCTCCTCCGACACATCGCTTCACTCAAGGTAAGGTTTCACATTTGTGTACATATTACGTATTTTGCATGTGTTTTATTATCATTTATTACATTAACAATGTGTAGATTTAAGGATTGAAGAAACGATACTTGATTTTTCTCTGGTTTCCCGTTTTTTTCATCTACTTCTACTGTTGTTTCTGTTTTCATGTAAAACTTGCTTCGAGATACGATATGTTTAAGACACGAACGTCACCCTGGAACGGATTAGTTTTGTATCTCAGGGTACAACTGTGTACAGTAATGTTCATGTGCTGGATCAGTAACAACAGACACGAGTTTCCACTCTCAGCTCGGTCCTTTATTTTATTTTCCCTCTTGTTACATTACACACATACAAGGTTCCTCCCTCATATATGACCCCAACACTACAACAACAACTCATTGATATCAAAGAACTTGCCTTCTACAGAGAGTCTGAGATTGGAGAGGAGATAAGTCCAGAATGGTGGACTGAAGCACGAGAGGAAATCCACTCCTCTTCCGTCAACACTAAAACAAAGCCACGCAAACTTTTATGTGTCATTTCTCCCTTGTGTGATAAATGCCAGACAGAGCTCGCTACTCCCCCACACACTGAAGCTATATGCTCTAAATCGATCCCATTCTGGACTGAAATATTTAATCTTTTATCTTTTTTTAAAGGTGTTAATTAACTTCTGGGGTACCACGGTGGCGCAGTAGGTAGCACTTTGGCCTTCCAGTTAGAAGGTTGATGGTTCGAGGCACTCTGATGACCTCCCTGGAAGGAGTTAGCATGTTCTCCCTGTGCTTGCATTGGTTTCCTCTGATTTCACCCACAATCTCAAAAATATGTGATTAGGTTAATAGAATAATCAAAATTCCCCTTAGGTGTGAATGTGTGGGTGAATGTTGCCCTGAGATGGAATAGCGATCTGTGTACCCTCGCCTCTCGCCCAGTGCAGACCCCGTGACCCCAAAAGGGAATAAGCCAGCAGAAAAAATAATGAATGAATATATAAGTTCTTAAAAATGTCAAAGAAAAAACTTGAGATGTATTATCTGCTGCAATGCAGGACTGAATATATCAATAAAAAAACCAAAGAATCCCTGCAAAACAGAACCATGAAATAACTAATCAATAATTTATTAGTATGTTTTTGCAAAAATAAAATATTTATTTAATTCGCTTATAATAGATTTATTTGTTGAAATATTTTTTCAATTGATACTAATTTTAATAGCATATTAATAAGGTATATGTAATGGTGTATTTAATTAATTCTGGCATTTTCTGTCCTGCATGCTATATCATATTTCTATGCTATATCATATTTATAGCAGTGATATTGGTAAATCTGTTATTGGCTATTGGCTCGGGGCAGCAGTGAAAGTGTGTCAGTGGGTTATGCGAGGGGCGGAGCCTTGGCGTCACGTGATCAGATTCAGTGCAGACTGTCTGTAGCGTACACTTTACCTCTGCTCGATCACCTTCTTCGCGTCTACTTTCAGCGGAAAACCTCGTTTATTGAGACTAAAACGTTAGGCTTACATTTAAGATAACAATATAATCGAGCTGTCAGTTTCTTTAGGACGGCTAACAACGTTATTTTATTCAAATTTTTATTTAGCTCTTATCTCTCAGCTTTTTTCGACAGAAATATGATATAGCATCCGTGTTGCGTGGTTCTACGACGATATCTGATATCTATCGTGTGAGGATTGGCAATGTTCCTCGGGTAAACTTACACTTTTGTCAACGTTAACGCGACTGACTTCCTTGGGTCACATAGCAACTGTGTAGTTGCTGTAAATCTTCTAAAAACGGCACAAACACTCAGGTGACTGCGGCTCAAAGCTGTCGGGGGACATGGAATCCACAAAGGCTGGTAGGAAGAATTTGTTTTGGTTTACCAAAATTGTTATTTAAAATAATTTGTTTAATTGTTTCAAATCTCTTTTAAAGGTCAAGTTAAGTGTTTTTATTTAATTCGACAACTTGACAATTATAAGTAGGTTATTAGCGCCAGGCTTCGGTTGTTATGCCATAGAAAGGATTGTGGGTTACTAGTAGGCTGCAGCTCCCCAACTCACATGGACCTTTCAGTCAAGCCATGTGCATCTGTGTTTACGCGTCCTCAGCGTCTGCGCTGATTGGTGGAGAGAAGCGGTGACGCATTTGTTGCATAATTTACATGGGAGGACGATGCGTCTGCAGCTGCTGATACACGTGAGCTGGCGGTAGACTGACCCACTTTCTGCTTTTACGGTCCCACCTAGACATGTTGAATACACGTGGGGTAGAACTACGTACTACTAAAATATTTTTAATGTAATTTTATTTATTATATTATTGTATGCCGATATTTAATGTGTAAGTTAAATTGTTTATATATTATTGTCTTTATAAATATATATATGGAAATTAAGTAAAATATGAATATATCTAATTGCTGAATTATATGCAAATAAAAAGAGAACAACAGCTATTTTTACATGGGGATTAATTAAATTACTCTGTATGGAATTAATTAAAATATGACTATATCGTTTGTGTTCATTTAGTTTAAGAGTAGCCTGCAACGCCTCCACCCTGAAAGATGTATTATGTAAGGGTGTTACCTAACCATTGTGAGAGGAACAGCAGAAATCAGGTCAACCCATTGAAGAGGAAGCAGTCTGGTCTACTTTCTAAATTTAAAAACAAGGCTTAAATTAATCTAATTACAGTTTTCAAATTATCCATTCATTTTGTGAATTTCATTTTTGAATACAGTAAATGAAGTTTTAATGCAAACCGAAAGAGGGGAGAAAATAACTGGTGTTTACCATCCATTTTCACAGGTACACTTGCAAAAAGTCTTTTTTTTTGTAGAATTGTATAATTGTAATTGAAATCAACCACACAACTTTTACCAAACAGTTGCTAATGACCATTCAATCTGCAAAGGATGAAAAAATGAAGCATCTTCTTAACTGAAGTGTTTTTTTTGTCCGCAGGTGGAGTAATAGCTTATATTAGCTCCTCGATCTCGGCGTCCAGCCCAGAGTCCTGCCACAGTGACTCCTCCAACAGCAGCTATCAGTCCTGCTCCCCACCCCATGCAGGGCACTGCCAATCAGGCGAGGCCCTTCCTGTAGCCCACCAGTCCTGCCCACCAAGGCAGAGTGGAGGGAAAGCACGGGCGTCCTCTTCCACCAAAGGTGGCATTACAAGTGAGAAGCTGATTTAATTTTAAACGTTTGAAAGGACCATAACTTGTGTCACGTGGAGTTTGATAATAATTTGCTTGTTTATTTGATGTTTATTGGGTTCTTATTAAACATTGGTACTGATCCATTAGCCCTTCACTAGTAACTGGTTCAGACCCACTGAACTGAAATCGAAGCAAAACTGAAAGGTGTGGTATGTGATCTTTTGGAGTTCATGTTAACTTTGAAATCAGGAAAACAAATATGCCCCCTGACCAATGGCATCTTTCACAATTTTGATTGCTCCGCCTAACTCATACATCTTTGGAAATAAGCATGAGTTTGTCATAGATGAAGTGAATCTTCTGTTCACTTTAGTCTAGCAAGTCTTAGTTTAGTCTTCTGTTCACTTTAGTTCTGCCTTTAGTCTTGCAAAGTTTGTTACTATGTTTTTTTTTCTTTCCCAGAGTTTGTAGCAGCAATAAGAATCATGCAAACCATTATATTTGTACCAAGCCTCTGAAGTCCTTTTTGCACATTTTACTACTTTACAAATTGCCCTAACAAATTAATTTTAACTAATTTTGGCAATGCTTGATATCTTTTTTTAGTACAACTTTTTGTTGTCTTTTTTTGACAAATATTTTTGTCACTACATTACAATATTTCCGCAACAAACCTGAAATTGTACAAAAAAGGGAATGGAGTATTACATTTTGTAATTGTTTTACTGCAAAAAAAAAAAAAAAAAACAGTTTTTATGTTGTATAACAAAAATAGAACTATTAAGACAAAATAAAAGTTCAAGAAAATTCTTCTCCAAAAACAGGCGAACCTTATACACTGCTTCAAGCACTTTTTGTGCCATTGTGCTTTTTTGTGCCATAACTTATATCACAGGCCTTGTACTTCCAAGAGTGATCCCTTCTTTTCACCACTAGGTGGCAGTGATGTGGGGGTCTGTAAAACCAATTTTAGGGTCTGAAAAAATAAAACTGCAAGACGATCATGCTTTTGCTCACATTTTATTTGAATTACCTTAAATCTGTTGTGTCATAACTCTTGTAATGTTCATTTAAAACCAGAAATATCAAAAGTACTAAACTTTTTAATACCTACACATTTTATTTGAAATCAAAACTAAACCATTGCTGGGTAGTCCCATTTAGCTCAAAACAGCCACGTTGATTGACCGGTGCGTGTAGAGACTTCTAACGGTTAAACTTGCGCATGTCGTCTGGTTCCGTGGTGTTGTGGATGGTGTGCCGTACATATATACGCGGTTGCTCACGCAGATGTGGGTTAAAAATGAGAGTTCTCCACTTCTCCTCTAGTGATATTTTCCTATCCATTCTGATTAAATGCAAAAAGGCTAAAAAATAATCTGAAAAAAACATGCATAATACAATTCATTGTAATTCTAGTCATGAACAAACAAGTCTACTCAGTACTTTCCATCCAATTTAATTTGAGGTTCTAGCTGTGTCTATTGACTTATCGTGTACTATTTCAGATGAACGTTTCTTTTCTGAACACATAAACTATCGATGAAAGCAAAACATCTATATGAATGCATGGGGCTTTTGAACGAGCAGTGATTGGCTGTATGTTCATCTTTGTGTGAATTGTCACTTTAAATTTAAAGTCTGTGAAACATTTTATTTAATATTTAAATGAAACCTGTTTAGTCAACATAAGGAAGAGTAGAATCGAGGAAACATTTGTTCTGCTTTTCTTGTGTAAAGACTGTTGGAGCATACAGGAAGTAGCTGTTCTAAAGAGAAGCCCTTTTACTCATTGATCTGATTTTCTGTGTTTCTGCTCCTGCAGAGATAAATGGTCTGGTGCTGCTATGTAAAGTGTGTGGGGATGTGGCATCAGGATTTCACTACGGCGTTCATGCCTGTGAGGGATGTAAGGTGAGACATTGGGGTGAGCCCAGCCACGTTTCAGCCAGTTTCAGGTGTATTTGAAACTTTTATCTGGTGAAGTCGACAGATCAGAATGTGTGCCACATTTTGCTAGCCCTTCATAGAAGGTTGCTCTCTTTTACAAACTGTACACTATAAATGAGTTCTGAGGTAGATATAGAATGGCTGTGCCCCTCAGTGAACGAAGGCGTCTTCTATCCTCAGCCGGCCACCAGTTCCCTTGTGTGTGACCCTGGTGATCCTCACCTTTCTTTCTCTTTTGCTTCAGGGCTTCTTTAGGAGGAGCATCCAGCAGAACATTCAGTACAAGAAGTGCCTTAAGAATGAAAGCTGTCCCATAATGCGCATCAACAGAAACCGATGCCAACAGTGCCGTTTCAAAAAGTGTCTGCTCGTGGGGATGTCCAGAGATGGTGAGATGATTGTGTCCCACAGCTTATTTTCTGTAACCGTATCTCATTAACAGAAAGAACTAACTAACCGTCTCTTTGCCCCTCAGCTGTGCGTTTTGGGCGCATTCCCAAACGAGAAAAGCAGCGTATGTTGCTTGAGATGCAGAATGCTATGAACAACATGATGAACAACAACTCCTTGCCTCTTAACAACCAGAATTCTGCAGGCCACAGTGCCTCAGAAGAGAACAGATCCAGTCTTTCTTCGCGCTCGCCCTCCACTTCCCCAAGGAGCACTCAATCTGAATACAGCCCGAACCCTGAGCTCCTCAATGCTATGGATACCAGCACAACCTCGGATTCCTCCAGTGCAACTGACAGTGGTGAGGAGGAGACAATTGGGATGGTTTCTCGGGCAAACCAGGAGACCTCCATGTACAATCAGCAGAATGGCAGTGTGCCTTCGGTGCCCCCTACCAACATCTACCACTTCAAGAAACAAGAGGCCTGGTACGCCAAGACGAATGCACCCTCAGTGCGTGAACAGAAGCCATCGACAAGCGGTTCTCAATCAGCTCTTGAGGAATCTGACCGAGACAATGGTCGTCATAGCAATTGTCCAGTCAGAATTGCCAACAGGGGCTCCTGTGGACAATCCCTCCAGAAGCTTTCTCTCAAGTCTCTGAATGAAGGTGAAACTCAAGCCATTGGAGGCTACAATGTCCCAGCATTCTCAAGAGCTAACCGGACGCACCTGGTGAGTTACACAGAGCACCAGGGCGTGGTTAGGATGGCAGTTGTTCTGACACTTTCCTGATTGGCTCTCACAGGTGTGCCCGATGAATACCACACCTTATGTGGATCCTCAGAAGTCTGGTCATGGGATCTGGGAAGAGTTTTCCATGAGCTTCACCCCGGCTGTCAGAGAGGTAGTGGATTTTGCCAAGCGCATTCCTGGATTCAAAGATCTATCCCAGCATGACCAAGTCAGCCTGCTCAAGGCTGGCACCTTTGAGGTATGGATGATCTTTACTATGATGGAACCCAGCAGGATCATCTGAAGGATAACTAAAGCGGAGATGTTGTGTTTCTGCAGGTGCTGGTTGTGCGCTTTACATCCCTGTTCGATGTGAAAGAGCGTCAGGTCACATTTCTGAGTGGCAGGAAGTATAGTGTAGATGCTCTGCGTTTGTTGGGAGCTGGAGATCTTCTCAACTCAATGTTTGACTTCACGGAGAAGCTGCTAGCTCTGAACCTCAGCGAGGAGGAAATGAGCCTTTTCACCGCTGTAGTGCTGGTGTCTGCAGGTATTTATCCCTTCCGCTTCTTCTTCCGTGCACATCTCCGTTAAATATAGAGTTAAAGAAGTAGAATGTTGCTTTTCTACTGGATTGTACAACTTAGCGCTCACCTTTGTGTTCCACCGACTCCAGTATCTCCTCTGAATGAGCTTGGTTCAGACATGCAACTCAAGATTCGTTATTTCACTTGGCTGTTCTACTTCCATCTGGTGACCATTATCCTGTAGCTGTGATGGTTTAACCATGCTCACATGAAAGGCTCGGGTGAAAATATGGATGGTTACACACCGATCCGAATCTGAAAAGTTTTCAGATAGAGAAAAGTTTCACTTTGGCCTGACTTTCTCTACTTTCTGAGCTTCCTCTAAATTGGAACAACAAAAAAGATACAGCTAAAGGGTTCAGAAAACAGTTTGAAAATGGCGCTGTCCGGTTACCAAACAACGCGGTGAAAAAGCATCAACTAAAACTGCAATCGAAAAACCCAGACTAGATGTTGCTGGACTTTTGATTAAGAGATCATTTTGATATACCGCATTTTCCACAGATTTTAGAATATTGGGTAATTTAGGCCATATCTACGATTCTGTTTTACAAGTCTGCCACTGATGGGTAGTAAGTAGGGGTGTAACGGTTCACGGTATGTATTGAACCGTTTCGGTACGGCCTGTTCGGTTCGGGACACTTGCGTACCGTTTCGGTATTCTGTAATTTTTATTAAATGATATAAATTTATTATTAGCGCGATATTAAGCGCAGCAGAACAATGTTCCTAGGCGAGTTTCCGCACGGACGCTATTGACTGATGAGCACGAGCGCGAGTAGGAAAACGGAATCATATCAAAAGCGAAAGAGAAGCCAGAGCTTGAAGACCCTCCCACCTCACTACGGTCTCCTGTTTGGGAACACTTTGATTTCTCTGTTAAAATACATAACGGGGATAGACGAGTGGATAAATTTAAAGTTGTATGCCGACATTGTTCCACGGAGATCGGGCAGGCAACACATCTAACATTTTCTACTGCTGGAGATATTATCACCAGATATATGCTCTCTTCAGAAAATGTGGATAGGTAATCTATCCTAACTAGTTGCAGTATTTCATTTTTTATTTAAAAAAAAAAATGTGTTTTTCTTTATAAAGAGTGCAATTTATTTAAAATATCACCCAAATGTGTCACTTTTATTTATTTTATGCAAGAATTCTATTGTGTATTGGCAGCTTTTCAAAATAAAGATTATGTAAGTTCTTATTGTTTTGTACTGAACCGAACTCTCCAAGACACTGTACCGAACCGAATACGATTTTAGCGTACAGTTACATCCCTAGTAGTAAGAGTCTACAGATTGTATGAGTTTCTCTTACTATGCCTACTCCTTAGCCCTTGAAAACAAGAGCTAGAGGAAGGGCTGAAAAAAAAACGGTTCTGAAAATGTTATTAGGTTAGGTACATGTGTCTCTCACCCCTTTGAGTTAAGTGTGCCTCCCGAGATTGCTCATGACAACCCTTCTTCCACAAAGAAATGGGACACCCCTTCATCTCACGTGAATGCACAAAATTCATGTGTAACGGGTAGAAATGGAATGTGTGAAGTCTGAGGTAAATTTAACCATTGTTTGGATTAATAAACGAGTGACGACTTATCACATGATCAATTCCATGAACAGTGCGTGTCCTACCTAATGTTCTATATATAAATTTAAAAAATCTTTAAAATAATATCGTAATGTTCAAGCTTTGGTATTTAGGCGGAAACTCTTTGAAAATTTTAAACTGGTTTAATAGGATTCAATTAATTGTGCTTAGCAAAAAGTGCCATCCCCGTAATATGGAAAGTGCATTTAAGTACATTTCTAAATACTAAACTCTACTTAGGAAAGCTCCGTTTCACCCAACCTGTTTTTCACATTTTCATAATGAACTTCTGTATATCATACGAACAACTGTATCAGCTCTATTTTATGATTTCTAGGATTTAATTTTTAACGTATTACAGAGTAAATGACTCATCATTGGATATAATGTTTGTGGAAAGAATTTTCATATTTCAGCAAAAGATAGTTGTATTTTTACCTGAATTAATTACCACTGCCGTGTCCCTCTAGATCGATCGGGTCTGGAAAATGTGAACTCCGTCGAGGCCCTTCAGGAAAGTCTGATCCGAGCTCTGCGCAGCCTGATCACCAAGAATCACCCAAATGACAGCGCCATCTTCACCAAACTGCTCCTCAAGCTCCCGGACCTGCGCTCTATCAATAACATGCACTCCGAGCAGCTCCTCGCCTTTAAGGTCCACCCTTGACAATGTACCAATTCCCAAAGTTGACAACAAAACTGCCCACTCCACCTCCTGGCACTCAATTTGGTAGGTGGAGGGAGCAGATAGAAGATTGTGTACTGTATAACGCTGGCCCAACACATGCTCCCTGCAGATACGTATTGTATGGGTTTGTTCCAGATACTCCCAGTAGGGGTCTTCATGTTCAAATGAAGATGTAGTCGATGCAGAGGCACCTTGAATTAGTTTTTAAATGTACATTGCTTGTGCAATAAGTGGCACATTCACTGTTTTTTGATTGTTGTTTGATGGTCTTTTAATATTTTCAGAAAAAGGAGGTAAGATTTTCACCAAGAGTATGAGAGTGCGCCTCAAACTGATGAGGATATCGCACAAACACCACATTTTACAACGAAAAGACACATGAATGTTTAGTGGAGAGACGCTGTGTCCGAGTTTGTCTAGCCACTTGTGAAAGTAAAGGCATCTTTCTCAGACTTGAAGAACACATGTGGCATGCTGTCAGTGTAGGAGAAACGGACTAACCATTTGTTGCAGTCATTTGATCTTTTAGCTTCTGCGAAGTCTTTTTGTTCTTGTCATAGCTGAATGTCATACGTCACAAAAGTCATTACCATTTTGAGCTAAAAGCTCCTTTTCCTGTATTCTGAAGTTTTTTGGTTCATTGAAAGTGCGTGTAGAGGTCTTGTGTCTTAGATGCAGTTTGCACAATGTGTTCTGGATTATCGCTGGAACAGAAAGGAGGACCCCCAAATGCAGAACTCGGGGGTTCAGATGTGATATCACAAGTGACGCAAATGAAAGAGCGCATAGAAAAGTACCTTGTGATCTCTGGTGTCTGGAGGCTCACTCGTTGTTAACATTGTGTTGCCATGATCCAGTCTGTGTATGTTTATATATATATAAAGATATATGAGAATAAATGAATACATGCAGAAGCTTTAGTTGTATTGTATCCTTGTGGTTGGATAAACAACTTAATAATTAGACAGTAACAACTTTAATTTCATAAAGTTAGTTCCATTGATCTTCACAGAAGATCGGTAGAATGAAAGGGGAAACACGGAAGATGAAACCAAAGAATCTGATGAACTCTGGGAGGTATTCAAGACTGCTTTCTTTGGTATTCCTGTTGACTTCAACAATACATGTTATGAAGCTTTGCCAAACTACATAGATAAGGCTAACCAGCTTAAATGTTTATTCCTTTAAATCTGGACACCCCAACTAAGTTGTATTCATTAGCCAACTAGTTCTACAGAATTGATTGGAAGAACCTGAAGGGCCATTGAGGGACTTTCACAAATCAGTTCTTTGCAGTATGGTACAACTAGAACATTCCTTAACCTTGCACCACAACCTCACTGTAAGGCACAGGCAGAAGCAGGTTAAGCAGTCAAACGTTATATATTTTACTGTCTACAGTGCCATGCCACCAGAATCAATGGGCACAACAGGAAGCAACTGTTTTTAAGGGACCAAAAAACCCACGGATTACCAAATATGAAAATATCACCTATGTTTGTGAGAGATGCAATTTAAAAATAAAAAATATTGTTATAGATTACGCTATGCTAGCTGGGTTGACCTATGGGAGAGTGTCATCTAGGAGCAATGGTGAGATCTGATTATGGAAAATTAATCAATCTCTTTGTTTTCATAATATCTTTATTTTGCTGTTCATTAGTTTGGAAATGTGGGGAATTCAAAAATTATATCTAGACCGTATAAGGCTCGTCCCACCAAGATTCTGAAGATCCTCACTGGCTACCTCAAGAATCTGATTGGCCACCACAGAATATCAAAATGTTTCTATTTTACTGAGGCAACGTTCTCATCCATATAGCACACATTCCTACTGTTTTCAAAACAACACAGTCACAATATTTTAAAAATTTGAGGAAGAAATGAAACGGTCAGTGGCTTGACTGCTGCAGCTGGACCTCCATTGTGGAATCAGCCTCATACATTTGCTCAATGAGGGAAGGCGGTGGCAGCAGTTGAGCCAGGCGTGACCCACTTCGTGAGGGCTCAAGATGGGGGAAGAAATACCTGCCGGGACAGCACACAAGACACAAGCAAAAGAGAGAGGCATACCAGACAATGAGGAGAGAGAAATCATGAATAGAAAATCTAAAAACACAAGAAAACAAAAACTGATGAAGGTCCTCAAGTGTTGAACACTTAGAAAGGAAATCGTTTAGAAGCTTTTTTTTATTTGTAAATGAAACATATTATTTGTTGTTAAATAAACATTCAATAAACAATCTGATATCTAAAAGATATGAAGACTACAAAAACATTACAAAAGGTAAAAGGACGGGCCCAAATGTAAACATATACACGAAGCACTAATTATAGCATTGGTAAATGCAAAGATGCAGATGTCTTTCTGATGGTCATTTGTATTCCAGTGTGACAACCGCAACAATGATGTTCTGGTCCACTGGAAATGAGGGATGACTGGCAGAAAGAATACACCTCATTTCTCACTTAACGACAAATCAAATCATTTTCGATGGCTTGGTTAAAATAAACGAAATGAGAATAGTTTACTGAATACGCATAGTATCTACCTTTAGCTCTGATAACCACAGTACCTTAATCCCCAACATTGTCCTTGGTAAACAAAACTTTATAAATAGTGTATGCAGTAAAATAGTGTTTTCAAACTTAGACAAAGAAGCGAGGGTCATCCATCTTCTTCGCAGGCACTGGCATCACATCTATTCCTGCACTAATTATTGGGGGAGGGGTAGTGTTTTAGATGTTTTTTTACTTATTTAGGTTTGCACATTACACATCATGACGTAACACATCAGGGACTAACTTTTGTTGTGAAAGTTAAAATGCGTGGCGGTTAAAATCGTCCAAGCTGCTCTTACCAAAATCATAAAATTGACAGCCGTCAAACTACACGCAATTCTGTCGGCCATTTTGATTTGACAAAAATCACTGTATTTAGTGAATGTATTAATTATGAAAGTTGGCATGTGTGACACCATTCTCTAAAGATTAAGAGCACCCCCTTGTGGTCAACTGATTTATGGAAAACGCGTACCATTTTTTTGCTAGCTGAATGTGTGTAGAAACCGATGTAATTGCTCAGAGCATCATTGTTTCGCGTCTTTTGGTCCACTTTTGAAGGCCTAAATTGTGCACACGTCAGAACTGTTGAAAATGTATGTCTGATTAAGGTTTGAAAAGTGGGTGTGGCACAATAGCTTTATAACACATGTGTCGAACTCAAGGCCCGCGGGCAGATGTGGCCCGCCATGTAATCTAATGTGGCCCGCGAGAGCTTACAAGTTTTGAGTGTCTATAAAAAAAAAACGAAAAAAAAAAACTTTCCCACAATGCCTTATGACTTAGCCAAAAATTTAGCGATTTGTTAGCGGAGAAAATATAATGTTTATACTGTATATAATAGCATAAGCATCGTCATAGTAGTAGTAATAGGTGATTTATAAGTGTTTGAACTGTTTTTTTTTTTTACCGTGTTCTGTCCTTTATTCTTCTTCCGCATTCGCGCAAGTGCGTCTTTTTTTCCTTATTTCCTCGCATTCTTCCGCCGTTTTTGACACACTAAACAGTTAGATTTCAGTACCAAAACACTTGTAAATAGTGAAAGAAGATGTTTATACCATCGTCCAGAGCCCCTGTGAGTGGTGAAACACAAACAGCAACAGCAGGGGGCGTGTCACCGTCTCAATCACAGTCATAGTTAAAAAGTTTTTATACACAGGGTTTATTCCCAACAATAATGTTTTTCAATTCAGTACAGTGTAATTTTTGACATTATATTATACTGCTTTAAAACTGCTCTTGATTCCTACAACATATTGCTTAATTTATTTTTATCTTTTGCTAAGGTCTTCAGCTGGACACGAACTACTCTACAATATTCCACATCTGAATAAAAAAAGACACCTGGACCTTTGTAAATAAAACAACCTGTAATATTGACACTGAAAGACTATTTAGACGTTTTGGACAGGATTCATTTTTTTACTCTGGTCCAGGATTAGGATTTGGACAGTTTGATCCTTCATTAATGGAGTTATGTGATTTTTGATAAGCTGACAAATCAAAAGGATTTATATTAGAACAACAAGCATACAATTGTTTCTACGCAACTGAATTGTCACTTGAATAAGTTATAAATAATGAGTTATTTAACATTAAGGAGTAGTTACATTTATTTTACATTACATTCAATTACATTTATAAGTTACATCTGGCCCTTTGAGGACAGCCATTATGCTAATGTAGCCTTCGGTGAAAATGAGTTGACACCCCTGCTTTATAAGCATCACCTAATGCATTTCAGCCCATCATGCGCTAATGGGTTGTCATAGGAGAATGAAATTCGGCACACCTGTGGTTTACCGAATCTTAAATATAAGTAATTTGGGTCACCTTTTCAAAATCAATAGGAAGTCAGCTATTTGCATAAAGCTCTCAAAATGACCTCTTTGGCTTGTGTCGTACATTAACGAGCCCTTGCTAGAGATTTGATCTGTTCACCATCATTCTTTGATGTTGTACCGGTAAATTGGACCACAAAATTGTTACACAACGTGCGCACAGAAAATTGAAATTTTGCCATAATAACGTCATATCTGAACGTATCTAAATAGCAACCTAGTCATCTATAGCACCACCTAGTGGCAACATGGAATATCCCCTTTTTCTGATATATCTGTGTTTGATGGGCACGCTTGAAATCTGGAACGTTTATGTGGGTGACCAAGACTTACAAAAAGGTCACTTGGAGCGAGATTCCAAAACAGACAACAAGACTTTTTTTCTTGGAAATTTAGAACAATTCCAGGTCTTTACTTAAACCAACTCTTGCTAGAGATTTATCTGTGTCCCAATCCAGGTTCTAAAAGCCTCCGGAGGGTCCTTCCTATCCAGCCTCCAAGGCTACGGCTTGGGAGAATCCTCCGAAGGCTGCAGTACCCCTTGGTAAACAGGACGGTCTAGCCTCTTGTTCTTCTTCTGTTTGGCAGTTTGCTTATGGTGCATTAGCGCCACCAGCTGGATCAGTAGTTTGGATCTCGAATTGAATGCATGAAACATTCTTGTATTATTAATATTGTTCTTTAAGTGATTCTTTTATATTTATGTTTTGTATCTAATACATTTGTAAGATCACTGTAAGTTTATTTCGTTGGTTAATTTTATTTTCTAGTGTTTTAGGGTTTATTTGTTATTGTTCAATTTCTTTCTTTATTTTGAATACATTGTATTAAAACATGCTCTGTGATTTCGTTTTGATTGCATTGGACACCTCTGTGATTATTTTCTATTTTATGTTGTGTGTAATTTAAACCAGTATGTTGTTCTAGCTTCATTCAGTTTTCATAAGTTTTATAAACTCCTTCGTCTGCTTCTTAAAACACAATGGCATCCATCAATACTCAGTTAACATCTAATTGGCTATGTGTGTTAATGTTTACAATGAATGTTTAAAATAAAATTATGTTTTACAATTCGCCTTCGACTACAAGCATTTAAAGTTGAATATACGGTCCTTTATATATACAAAAATGGTTACATGTAAATACAAATTCAAGTGTGTTTTGTGTTAATTCTAATGAAAAAAAAAACAAAACGCAAAGCATTGTGGGATATCCGAGTCCACGAAGGATGGTCGCGATGCATCCTCCGAATTCATGGGAAAGTAGGACACATTTTAAGCACCCTTCGAGTTTGGCCTTGGCGCACTTTGTGACCTAAGTGGCCTCAAAATACCCACTCGGGAGGATGCTCACTTCTGGATTGGGACACAGCTTACGTCTGTTCACAGAAAAACTCCATCAGTCTTAACAAGTGGGATGTTAAATTGTGAAGCAGATGATGCTGGAGGGGCAGAGCCCTTTGATCGCTGCTTGCAGTTAATGTTCAAGTCATAAATCATTTAAGAGCGCTCAAACCATTTGCATTGAACCACTTTGAATCCAGTTTGCCAATAAACACATCAAAAAGTCTTTGTTTTTGAGACCTCAGCTTGGTTTCACAGTTCATGACCCCTTTAGGGAACCACTTACCACTTCTATCATTCCCATTAGCACATCAGAGGAAACTAGTTGACAGAAAATCATCTTGAATATAGAACAGAAATCTGCTTTTGAACGAGTTTGTTTAAATGTAACCACAGACACAAACAATTCTATAAATGCCACAAACATTTATTGTGTTTAACACTTGACAAAAACTATTAGCATTAGAAAGACTGCACTACACAAACTACTGAAAAGGCCACAAGAGATGCACAATCTTGTTAAATCATTTTTAATCAAAACAAACACAGACGTCATCAGGGAAGTGCCACACACGCAAACACTCAGGGAACATTTCCTTTATCTTTGTTTGGATTAGTAACAAGAAAAGTGTCAAGATGTCACACCGTGCAGGGGAGGGGTCTGTGTGGAGTCGTCCAATCCCGTGCATGTGCATGCAGCAAGCAGCCAATCAGCACGTTATGCTGTTAGCCTGGCATCAGCTGAGCTTTTTTTCTGTTAAAAACAACACACGGAATTACCGCCAAAAAAACAACTGTAGATTTTTTAAGTTAACCTCTTAAGCCCTGGGGCCTATTTTCCGAAAATCCTATACCTGCACTTTTTAAGGTATTTCTCAGCTTTTACAAGGTCTAAACTGCAAATCTTGGTATCAAAATGAAGATGGGTTCATGTGTGGATGAGTTAATTTGACAGTCAAGAACACTGGGTAAGAGTAATTGATGTTGGATCATTTTTAGTTTATGCTTCTCAGATGTGTGCAGATTTTTTTAAGCACATTTTTAAAATCTATGCGCATCTTGGCGTTTTAAAGATGGGTCTTTATTTTAAGTAGATAGGACAGTAGCTAGACAGGAAGAAAGTTGGATGGAGGGAGGGGGAAGGATGGGAAATGGTTCGGTTTTTGAACCTGTGTCGCCCTGTGCAACCGTACGTATAACATCCGGCGCACCTTCTGCTAGACCACGGGGGGTTTATACAGGTGGTGAGGAAAGGGTTTATGTGTTTATTATTCCAAGCTGGCGCATTGTCTGTATGACATTCTGCTACCGCAACACAGATATGCCACATATAATATCAGAGTTAAGAGGATGCCCACCTGACATCTTTTTCCCCTGTCTCTAAAGCCTAGGAATTATACAGAATAACAAAACAAAACATTAAAAAAAAAATCACATTTTGCAAAAAAAGCTTTTGCTAAGACCCTTTGATCCTCCTTTGACATAAAAAAAAAAACAAAAGTAAAACTCGTCAGAAGATCGTGATCTAAATTTAGCAAACAATTCCCTGGCTACCGGTACACTGTAAAGAACTGGTCTAGAAATCTCTTTATTAGGCAGAACCTTTCACCTTCTACAGTCTCGTGAGCAGAGGCTCCTGGCTCACCTGCTTTCTCTGTGGCTGCTTCGGAACATTTGACTGCCTCTCTATTTCAAACTCAAAACGCTGTGTCCCCAAAAAACCCATGGTTTGTAGCTCTTATCTGTGT
Organism: Danionella cerebrum; assembly: GCA_007224835.1. Taxonomy (NCBI): domain Eukaryota; kingdom Metazoa; phylum Chordata; class Actinopteri; order Cypriniformes; family Danionidae; genus Danionella; species Danionella cerebrum. The sequence goes on from SRMA01025117.1 coordinate 131,922, forward strand.
TTTATGTTTCTCTAATTCCTCATATTCCTCGGCCTCCTGGTGGAGGGTGTCAATGATAGTCTTCTGCACAACCAACTAGCTAATAATAATTAATAATCTGGCACAGAATTATTCAAATTTAAAAGAATTTAGGTTCTGAAATATTTCACTTTGTTTTAAGTTGTAGTAGTTCACAACACACAAATTATATAAAGTACTGACACATTTTACCACATCTTCTTTTAGGCAAAAAACACTCACAGACCTGCCAGCAGAAGCTGCCCCGGCAAGCATCTGAGCCGCAGCAGGGACTGCCACAGAGCTCACAGATGAACTGTGTCCAGAAGAGCCGTTGACTGGGCTTCCGTCCCCTCGCAGGATCCCAGTGCACTTCCAGTTGTCCATATAATTAGCTGCAGACAAACATCACTAAATTAAACTGGTTTTATCTCAAAGACTTAAGAAATTTCCGAGTTAAAACACATTGTTGTACATTAAACTTATTTCCTTATTTTCCTAGACTTCAACAGGAAGAAACCAACATATACATGCTAATCTCTGGGCATCGCCACTTTAGCATATTCTTGCAGTGAAGTAAAGTAAATAAAGCAACGGTTGACCCAGCAGGAAGTAGTGAAGTTGCTTTCCGACCTTTCCAGAGCCTCACACAGCCGTCGTCTCCAGAGGAGGCCAGCAGAGTGCTGGTGATGTTCCAGCTCACTCGCCACACCTGGGAGTTATGACTGTCAAACTGAGCCATCACCTGCACCTCGAACTTAGTGGGACCCGAAGTGTTGGCACTCTCTCTCCTGCCACAAACAAGTGAAACAGAAAATTAACCAACCAATCAGAATCATGAAAAGCTAATGCGGCTTTTCCGGGCCCTGGCTCTCCACTCTCCCATTGACAGACAGCTCTTATCATTATTACACCAGAAGCGATTGAAATCAAATGAAACATAATATGTATATTGACAATAACGTGGCACAACAAACACCGTTTGGACTAACTTTTGTTATGGCACATTATTGTCAAAATATCACAATAACAGTCTTTCTAAAATAGTGTTTCTCAGATTGGTTCCAAATAGAAACTTCAAAAGTCTTTCGGTTCGATAAAAATGATCGGTGGAACAATGTCTCCTCATACTTTTAAACATTGAACACTGCACCAGTATGAGCTTGACTGATAGCTGGTGTTTCTCCTTTTAATAATTAAAAAAACGAACCATCACAAACATTGATGATCAGGAATCAGATGCAAACACACCTTCACCACAGTTGCATTGAACTGGAGTCTTTCATCGTGGTAAACCAACTTTATGAACTCCGTCTTTCCCTCTGTCACGAGAAAAGGCGTTGCTTTGTGGATAGCGCATGACGTCCGGGGAGAGGAAATCAGGTTATTCATAGGTCTGCCTTGACGTAACCTTTTGACTCGTGTGACTGTCAATGGCATGAATAAACCATTTTATAAAAGAAACAAACTCTTTTCTGTTTTGATTTTTGATTTAATCTACTTTTATAAATCACTATAAACATGTCATGAGCCGTGAAAATAAAACATTAACATTTTACTGCACTTTACTGCACATAATAAAGGATGTGACATTAATTGTTCTGGCTGCCTACAGAGACTTGCACAGAAATTTGTGTTTGGGAGGTTGTGGTGAAATGAAAATGAGAGGCCAAAATGTTATAAAAGAAGGAATAAAAGTCTAGAAGCATTTCAAAGGCTTTGAAAAGAGCTTTCATATCCCTGCGGAGTGTAACAGGATCGCGGTTCCGCCGTCCAGATTCCACCCCTCAACAGGAGATTGGTGACTCCATCCTCGGGCTGTTTAGCAGATTTGGGACATCTTCGGTGAGGCCCAGGTACCTGCTGCCTCCCGTGAGAATACCCATTGCCGGCTCCTATTCCTGTCCCTGGCTCCTCTCGGGACAGATGCGCCGACTCACTGCTGGCCCAGGAACAAATGCTTATGTGCATTTTCCCCAGTGAAGCCTCCTAGCACAACCTCTGTGCAAGGTCAGGGGGGGACGAGCGCGGGCTACTCTTTTCGCCCTCTTCTGGCCGAACACAGTATGGTCTCCAGACCTCTCTGTGCTCGTAACAGCCCCCCCTTGGCCGATCCCCCTGAGTCCAGATCTGACTCAAGGGGGGGGATACAGGCACCCGCGGCCAGACCCTAAAAGGCCCTACTTGTATGGCATATCTGTCCGCGGTGGACCCCGAGCCTCTACCACCCCTCGCGGTGACTACCTATACCATGCGTTAGCCCCCTCCACTGAGTGTGCTACGCTGGCAAGTGGGGTCGGTTCGTCGAATGGTGCTCTTCCCGCCAGGAAGACCCCGGGACATGCCCCATCTGAGTCGTGTTGACCTTCCAGGAGAGGTTCGATCGGGGGCTGTCCCCATCATCCCTCAAGGTCTACGCCGCCGCTATTTCTGCCTTCCACCTCCGGGTTGAAGGGAAATCAGTGGGCAGCCACGCACTGACGGTGAGATTTCTCAAGGGGGCTAGGCGCCTCCGGCCTCCTAGACCACCCTCCATTCCTCTTGGGACCTCTCCGTCGCCCTTCGGGGCTGCGGAAGTCACCCTTTGAGCCCTGGCATTTGGCAGAGCCGCGTGTCCTCTCACGGAAGACCGCACTCCTGCTTGCTTTGGCCTCAATTAAGAGGTTGGGAGATCTCCAGGCACTGTCCGCCGACGAATCCTGCTTGGAATTCGGCCCTGGTGGTTCCCTGGTCTCCACCAGGCCCAGGCCCGGATTCATCCCCAAGGTCCCATCCGTCCCCCTCCGGGACCAAGTGGTGACCTGCAAGCTCTGCCCCAGGAGGAGGCAGATCCAACCCAGGGTTTGTTGTGTCCACTGAGCCCTTCGGGTCTACCTGGACAGAACCCGGGAGCTACACAGCTCCAAGCAGCTCTTCATATGTTTCGGAGGCCAGCGTAAGGGTTCCGCTGTCTTCAAGCAAGGGCTGGCACACTGATCGTGGAGGCCATTCGCCTTGCTTATGAGGCGTGTGATATGTCCCCTGCCCTCTCCATCTGAGGTCCCACTCCACTTGCGGCATCGCTGCTTCGTGGATGTTGGCTAGGGGGGTCTCACTCGCCGACATATGTCGAGCTGCGGGTTGGTCTACACCAGACACATTCAGCAGGTTTTTCAACCTTCACAAGCTCCGTTCCCTCCGCGGTCCTGTGTGGTGGCAGGCTCCCTCAGGGAACGGAGCAGGTGTAGTAAGCTTGCAGTACTCTCTCAAGTGAGCAGTACATCTTCCTCGTGCCCCCCCTCGGGGTGGCTCTTCCTTCCTCCCCCCTTCAGCATCTGACTGGGCGGAGCAGTCAACTCTGCTAGGTTCTGTTCTGGAGCTTTGCTTCGGCCTGGCTCCAGCAGAACTAGGGTCCAGATCTGGGAGTCCCCCTTTCTTGGTGCTCCCTTTCTGTGGGTTTTTTTCTACAGCTCCCCCTCCAGGCGGCTAGTAGGAACCCGTCCCGTTACCCCCCTGCCTCGGTGAGTAACGATGACTTACGTCTCTGCCACTCTCATGTCTGCAGAACGTCTTCGCTGGTAGCCCTGCGGGCCTCGACGCGATCTTCGCGCACCCCTCCCCACGATGAGGGGTGCCCTCCTTCTGGTCGTCTTCGCAACAACAGAGTACAGCTAACGCTCTCAGTGTTGGACGACTTCCCCGTCAATGAGAATTCCGGGCAGGGGCAGAAGGAGCTCCCATTCAGGTATTACAGCTTAATTCACTAACCTTCTCCAAGTTTAGTGCTGGCCTGTTTGGATGGACTTCGGGCATGGCGCTTTGTAGAGGCTCCCATTCAGTCGGTCATCGACTAAACGTCTCCGGTACCGACTGAAAGGGAACGTCTAGGTTACTTGCGTAACCCCACGTTCCCTGAATAGGGAACGGAGACGTTTCCTTTCTGCCATGCCTTTGAAGTCGGGAGACTGAGGCGCCGGAGGTAAGTAGGTCGGCTCCTCAGGAAAATCCCATACTGAAGCGTGCGTTACGCCCGGTCTTATACCCGGCTGATTGCTAATCAATCACTCACGCCTGCAAATCAATTTGCCCGTTAAACAATTCGGTCCAATCTCCCATAGAGATCAGCTCCCATTCAGTCGGTCATCGACTAAACGTCTCCGTTCCCTATTCAGGGAACGTGGGGTTACGCAAGTAACCTAGACGTTATAGCACATTATTGGTAATCTATACATAATGTTTCGCTCGATTTAAAACTGATTTAAAGTGTTTTTAGTGTGATAATGATCAAAGTATCAGCAGCTTTTACCATTGTCTGTCAATGGGAGAATGAAGCGCCAGGACCCGGAAGCGCAGTGCGATGTCAGACTTAATTTTGCTTGCTTTTCCAAACATCGTTTCACATCGTTTAGGGTTTAAAACTCTTTGAAATGCTTTTGCTCCAATAGTTTGAAGCAAATCATTCTGCAACAAATTGAAGGAGATATTCACCAATCACTTTTTGACCTTTCCTCGTGTTTTTCAGTTCATAGCAAGTGACTTATTGTATTAAATGTCAAGATTTGATTTGTTCCTAATCGGTTTCAAACACATTAAGAGTGTTGTTCCATTCTAATCAAATAAAATCATTCATTTCAGTAAATGCGATCCCAATCCAAACCTGATTGGAATGAGTTTGAAGATGCGGACATCCTTTGTTGCTATGGCTAAGACATGGAAAGACCTCCCCAGGTTTGGCGCAAAAGCGATGTCATGTACCGGGTCAGTCACAGTCATCAGCGTCTCTGCTTTGGCATACTTCCTGTAGGAAGAAAACAGAACTCAGAACTGATGTTCACACACAGCAGATAGAAATAACTCGCACCTCGTGTTCTCGTTATACTCGAAGATTTGCACTTTGCCGCTATACGTGACATTGCTGTCATCACTGCCCACGGCAATCATAGGAGCATGAGCTCGGGAACTAAAGAGCGGATGAAAACAGTGTTATCATCGAACATCTTCCACTGAGGACGTGTAGCATCGTGTAAGGGGGAACTGAGACCTGGAGGGATTCCATGAGATGCAGGAACAAGAGAGCTTGCAGGAGATCTCATGCTGCAGGGACCACTGGCTGAGGTTCATCACGTCGGGAGCCTCATAGATGCGAACCACGCCATCCGCAGAGCAGGTGGTTAACATCAGGCCCATGTGTTTAGGGGCAAACTTTACATCAGTCACTGAAGTTCGACTGTCCACCAGCGTGGTTCTCTTGATCTGCACAAGAAAAGCGGCAAGGAGATTGTTTGAGAACCGAGGCTTCCTCATTGAGGTGAGTAGATTAAGTGATGAGCTTCAGATCTCGCCGATAAAGGAGGCAATACATCAAATATGAGGGAGCATCATCCAGCACTATTTGCTAAATTCAACGTGAGTTTTTAGCCTAAACTTGTGCAAACATCTAAATGCCACATTTACATCTTTTCAAAATTAAAAACAACCAGTGATCGGCTCATGACATCAAAGCACTGCTAAAAAATCTCATTTGAAAGCACAGGGCCCACGTGCTTCTTATAATAATGACTTGATCTCATAAACCGGTCGGTGGCAGCAGCGCCGCTTCAGGTCAAACACAGCATGTGCGCCTGCACATGTTTGTGTGTTAATATGCACGCATCCACATTGAAAATAACATTTATATCAGAGCATTATCTTGATATTTTTCAAAAATGAAATTGAAATGAACCGCGATTCATCCGGTTGTTTTGGCATCCATTAGAATAATGCCGTCAAGCAAGGTAGGTTTCAATTCACTAGAGCCTCGTGAACACATTGAGACTACCTTTGCAGGTCAGTGACCAGAATTGGCCAATCAGCAAGCCAGTAAACAAGACTTGGTCAGCCTTTGAAAGCGAAGGCCAATGTGGGTCATTGTTTTTTCACACGTGAGAACAGCCTACAAATCGCCGTTAAACTCCAAACAGATTGACTGGTCATTTAGCCAATAAGATGAGCTTTCCGTGGATATATGATTTGTCATAGATCTTTCCAGCTGAGGTACCATAATTATGCTGCGTAAACAGAGAAGCTTCTCCAGAGCTTGTGCGTGAGGACGCACAGAGCGCATCATACAGACGCTGTTTATTGACGCTTTTTGTACATAATTTTGATGCAATGGCCTCGAAGAAGACGTTTTTGCGCATAGAGGATATTTAGGAAGAGATTCAGTGCCCATCCATCGATGATGAAAGAGACAAATTACTTCAGAATTCAGAAGAAAAGGATGGCAGCGTGGACTGAGGACTGGATCCTGAAGCTGATCGGTAAGATACAAAATGTTTATTTATGTCGGCTTTGGTGATAAAAGTAAAGTTAGGTTATGTTATAATTACACCAAAACTAACAGTAATGGAAAATAATAATAATAATAATAATAATAATAATAAGCTGACAACAATCCCATTCAAAAGTTTGTTTCTAGTTGAATAACACTGTATAAACTCCACTTCAGATACTAAGTCAAGTTTCTATATTTTTACATAACTGCATACCTATAATTTCATGTTGTTGTTGTTGTTATTAGGGGTGTAACGGTACGCTAAAATCGTATTCGGTTCGGTATAGTGTCTTGGAGAGTTCGGTTCGGTACAAAACAATAAGAACTTACATAATCTTTATTTTGAAAAGCTGCCAATACACAGTAGAATTCTTGCATAAAATAAATAAAAGTGACACATTTGGGTGATATTTTAAATAAATTGCACTCTTTATTAAGAAAAACACATTTTTTTTTAATAAAAAATGAAATACTGCAACTAGTTAGGATAGATTACCTATCCACATTTTCTGAAGAGAGCATATATCTGGTTATAATATCTCCAGCAGTAGAAAATGTTAGATGTGTTGCCTGCCCGATCTCCGTGGAACAATGTCGGCATACAACTTTAAATTTATCCACTCGTCTATCCCCGTTATGTATTTTAACAGAGAAGCCAAAGTGTTCCCAAACAGGAGACCGTAGTGAAGTGAGAGGGTCTTCAAGCTCTGGCTTCTCTTTCGCTGTTGCCATTTCTCAGTTACTCTTGCAGCTCTACTGTGCGTCACTCAATAGCGTCCGTGCGGAAACTCGCCTAGGAACATTGTTCCGCTGCGCTTAATATCGCGCTAATAATACATTTATATCATTTAATAAAAATACCGAATACCGAAACGGTACGCAAGTGTACCGAACCGAACAGGCCGTATCGAAACGGTTCAATACATCCCGTGAACCGTTACACCCCTAGTTGTTACATAAGTATGTTTTTAAACTGACAGTTTTGTTTTATACTACTTTTTTCTGTTTTATAGTGAGTCTTCATCTTCGTGTGAAGACACTGACTGGGACCTGAATCTAAATAACAAAAGAAGCTAAACCCTACAGATTCACACCTCCAACCCCCACATTCACCTCTCCAGATGGGCCATACAGACAATGACCCAGTGTGGCACACAGAAAATGGCCTGTAACATTGACCCATCAATATGGGTCTGCACAACTATTGTTTCATATTGTTCTATATATTTATGTATACACTTTTTTTTTGCATTTTCTTTAAAAAAATAAACATTTTTGGAGTAGTTTATGTAGTGGTATTGATTTGTATAAAAAAAAGGTAATTTACATCAATTTGTTCATTTGGTTACCAAGTGCCACTTTGGTGCCAAATGGTGCCAATGGTGTCCTCCTAGATATTGTCTTATAAAATTATCTCTAGAAAACACACGTTTAGCTTTATTTTAACAGATTTTGCCCATGTATTAGTCAACAGTTGTGGCTTCTATTCAGTGTTGTCAAAAAGTCCACCAGGGACTCAAGCATTCACTTATTTTATAAAAAAATAAATAAAATTAGGCGAGGATAATTTCAACAATTTCTACAAAGTTTGTGAACCTATAACTTTAGTTTTGTTTAAGGTATCCAGTTCCTTACTTTTTCCTGATAAACTAGAAAGGGTTCCCTTTTAAATGACACCAAGGACATTAATATAACCCTTAAAATGTGAGAGTTACAGCCATTTTAATTTGGGTATGCCTTTTTCGGACAAATTCTCAAAAAGAGGGGTGGGTGTTAAGGGGTTAAACGATCAGATAAAAAAAAAAAAAAAGAGTAGTTATAGATTTCACTCAAATTTATGATGTCTTAGTTTTTCTTTGTAGAGCAGTTGTGGCTTTAGCAGCAAGGGACCGTGAACAGTGTGGTGGGGCAAACTTTATTACAAAAGACATGACTGCAATTTAATTTATTTGAGAAGATTTCAGTTATTTATGTCATAGCTGATGTTCAATGTTACAAAATGTTCTATATGTTTCAAAAAAATATATATACTGTGTTCGGTTGAAAAACAACAAAAAAAAAGAAAAATAGTTTTTTTTTTTTTTTTTAAACCCAGACATTTAAATATATCGTTGTAGAGCTGTAATTACAATACTGTGAAACTGTGATATTTTTATCCAAGGTTATCACACCATCATAGTCGTACAAAGGCCCATGCCTAATAAAGAAGCGTATATATATATATATATATATATATATATATATATATATATATATATATATATATATATATATATATATATATATATATATATATATATATATATATATATATAACATAAAAAAGTCACTAACAGTCATTTGTTTTTTAGAAGACAGGGAGATCAGATAGAGTATTTGTAAATAGTAATATATTTAAACTCATTCAAGCTTCATTTAATTCAGATTTTCAAAGGTTATAATCCGCATGAGTTTTAAACTTCTAAATCACTTTGGCACTGTACGTGACATTGCTACAGGAATCATTGGCGCACAAAATAAAATTACAAATACATCAAATTTTAACAACTTAAACCACGAAAACCCAATGTGGAAATAAAAAGCTTATAGGACAAGTTCATGTTTCATTTTCAGACGTGTGTTTTGTGACAAGGTGCCATTCACAGATTTGATTGAAGTTTTTTTTTAATTTAATTTGTTTAAATTTAAAGCAAATCTAAATAAACAAAAAACGTAATTTCCAGAAGAGAGAATAGTGAGCATTAGAAAATCCTCATTTTAATTAGAATTTAATCGGTTATTTTAGTTCACTTAAATTGTCATTTCAAGTAAGATAGGGAGACATGATGTACTCCATAAAGTCCAGGAACAACTATTGAGTTTATGTAAAATATTGTAATTGCACCAAACTTAAATTTAAAAATATAGTCTAGAGGTTTAAAAACAACATGCTGATGCTTTAATTAGTCTATGCTTTGACACGAATTTAAGAAATAAAAATAATGAGGCAGTAGATTGTGCCATTGTTTTATGCAAATGCGCATATCGAACACTAGAATTATATTTATACTAACATTGTAGACAGCGTATAATAGCAGAAAGGTTTACAAACCCAGTGACTTTGACCACGTTGTTTGTCATTGGATTCACCGACTATCTCTTCCCAAACAGCTGCGGTGCGATCAAACGAGCAGGAAGCCAGCACTTGACCAAACTCTGGGTGAGCCCATGTGACTCGCCAGACAGATCCGCTGTGAGTCTATGAAGAAAAAAAGTCATTTTATTAAACACGTTTGTAGATCACTTTCAAATACTATTCAGCTTCATAAACATTGAAATAAAACATAACATTTCAAAGTTTTAAACCAGGATATCAATTTACATAGTCATGTGTTGGCACAGCCACCAAACTTTGGCATGACATCCAAACTGGTCTGACTCATGTTGCTATAATTTTGAAATTGACATTCAACTTAGAATCTCATAGAAACTTCATACTGACCACACTTGTGGAGGTCATCAGTATGTGCAAGAACCGACCAAACATTGTGCAAAAGTATTTGGAAGCTTTTTGGATACATGATAAAATTATTTTACATTAAATGTACTTGTGTTAAATGTAAAAGTTATAAGTAAAATACATTACATTATAGTACAGTCTAATTAAAATGTACAGATAAATATAAAGATAAACAAAATATTATAATTTCACAAGTTTATGTTGCGAAAATAAGTAAATTTGCAGCAGTAACGAAGTAAATGTAATTTTTCAGGTCTCTGCATTATTTTAAGTTGGAGAGACTTTTTACTTTAATTTCACAACATTTCAAAGTCAAATATCTTTTTACTACATTTTGTGAAATCAGTCGTTTCTGTTTATGAGTGGACAAAGAACGCAATTGGTCAAACGTGCGCAAGCCACCAATCAGTGTACAGCAATCGCTCTGTTTTGAATTGTTTGGTATCCATTCAGCACAAATGCAGTTCAACAGCAGCGTTTTTGAGATCGCTCGTACATTAAGAAATGATAAAAGAAACTCCCGAAACTAGTTTCTGTTATGGTAATCTGATATCACCAGGTTATATTTACGCACATTTAGGTACAACATAGTAAAAGAAAACTTGTAAACCTGTGTTTAATAATTTATTTTAAAACGTTTTTTTTTTATTATTATTATTTAACTTGAACTTGCAACTATGTTAAAGACAAACCTTAAATTGAAAAGGTCTGCTCTGAAATTCTGTGTTTCTGCTCTGTTTCATTTGGTTCTGAAGAAAACTTTGATTCAAAGTTTTTAGATCATGATCATTTTAATAAATGTCAACTTCATAAGAATCAAAGTTTGTTTTGTACATATTGTTTCAGCAAGAGTCTTGAAAAAAATGACAATGGTATATCATAGCCGTAACAAATCATACTACTTTGGATACTTAAGTACATTTTAAGGCAAATACTTTTGTATTGCAAATACTGAAGGGAGTACTTTTACTGGGGTAATATTTTACCTAGTGTATCTGTACTTTAACTCAAGTACAGTACTTGGTTTGTGTACTTTGTCCACCACTGAGTGAAATAAGGAAGCAGTGAATTGTGTGAAATATTGGGGTGACATCCTTAAATGTCTTCAAATATTTAACAGTAATTGGGATGAAAGGTGCATGAGAAAAGAGTCACGAAAAGAAATAAAATGCCATACCTTCCAACTAGCTGTGCAATGCCATTCCCCATCATCTCCTTTGTCCCAAACCTAGAACATTCCACGTGAAAAACAAGTGTGGTCAGCAATAAAATAACACCTTGTTGATATAATATTACAGTTTAGTCATTAAATAGACCAGTTCCTTCAAAAAGGAGGATACTTGCAAAGATGTGAACTGTTTAATTAAAAAAGTAACCCCGCTAGTCTCTGATGATTACGGTTTAAACATGTTTGAGAGCGTGTTTATGAAACATCTTCTTGCCTTCACGCTTTGGTCACTGGAGCAGGTCGCCATCCTTCGACCATGGAAATCATAAGAAACATCGTGTATGAGATCTTTATGATCAGCTGCGATGCTCTTTGCCACAAACATCTTTCTGAAACGTATGAATTTTACTAATCTAAGCCCGAGACCGTTTATTCAAACTTCGGGAACATCATGAACTCCACCGCGGCCATGTTTCTTTACTCCAACGGTTGCTCTCTGGTTTGCAGCAAATCAACACATTTTAGAATTCATTACTGCCCCTAGCGCTCTGGTAGTACTACAAGAAGCCGGTCGCTAGACGCTATCAGACTTTTTGCGGGAAGATTTGTAAAATTCACAACAATACAACATTTCAAAAATGATAACGTACTTGGCACGTATTAAAATAATATCAAATGAAGTACAAGCAATACAGCCTTGGTAAAACTGAAGTAAGAAAAATAAAACATGTGAGCAGCAATCAAAGGGCTCTCGCATCTCTGGCGCTATTGCCCCTCGATAACCAGTTTGTTGAACTATAACCAGTCCTAATTAACGATATGTATTCAGGTGTGAATTGTTAAAATTACTAAAAATACAGGCAAAGTAAATAATGTAAGCCACAATTAATTTTTACATAAAACTGAGTAAAAACTGTTAGCACACCATAAGTTGAAATGCCTTAGGTGAAGATTTTCAGCACTCACTATTCGAATCCAAATCATATAGAAATGCAGCATCTATCTTTTTCACTCTTAAAGAAGAACCTCTTTTAGAGCCTGGTGCTGGATGGAGATGCTCCACTTGTCGCTTCAGAATTCCCCACAGATGTTGGATTAGGTTCAGATCAGGAAACAGTTGTATGATTTGGATCACTGTCGTGTTGAAAAAGTGCAGGGAGTGATGGCAGCATCTTCTCCTTCAGTATAGAGCAGAACATTATTGGATTCATGATGCCATCTATTAAACGCAGGTCCTTAGCACCAGCAACACTCATGCAGACCCAAATAAAGACACTGCAACCACCATGTTTAACTATAGGCTCCAACAAATCCTCACCTTTACAACGCCATACACTTTTATTTCCAAAAAAAAAACTTAACCTTTAGAAGTCTTCACCTTTTCCAGCATGGGCTCCAGCAAATTCTAGGCATTCTTTTTCGTTCAAGGGCTTTAGGAAAGCCTCCATGGGCGATACCCATAAAATACCCATATGACATTCCTCTGCACTGCTGCACTGTGTGTTGTATGGCATCACAGAAAATGGTCACTCCAGTTTGGCTTTCTAATGCATTGGCTTTAGTAGTTTCTTCAACCATTGTCATTCGAAGATTCTTCTTGTACCCTCATCTTTTAGTGTAAATGATATCCTTTCTCAGATTTTGTGACATTTTTCATCTATGGGGAGCCATTGCTGACAGCATGAAATGGCAATAATGCCCTTTTATAGTCTCCTGTCTGCTGGACACCTCCTAAATGAATCATTATGTAAATTAGAATTTTGTAATCAGAAGGCTAGGTACACTAGAAACAAATGTAAAATACATTAGTTTCAAAATATTGCGTTTAGAAACAATACTTGATAGTGACTCTTTTTGTAACAATGTATTTTTGTTCGCTCCCAGGACGATTTTTCAAGACGTTGTAGGCAACAGAAACACTACTGACCAATCAAAATGCAGCTTGTTGCTAGGCTAGAGCAAATCGTAAACATTCTGGCAGAATGATTAATCAGTTTTGTGGATGCAAAAAGCCTGTTGTATGACAAAAAAAAGACAAGCACTACAAGGACAACGACCTGAAAGAGAATGTCATGACAACAGAAACATTTATTGTGTTTTATTCACAAAACCAATCAAACAGTTATCTCGAGTATATCTCACTCTAGTGCATATCTCTGCGTACACTCTAACATTGCTTACACGATGTTGCCACCTAGTGGGTGGATGACATACACAATGTATACAATAACCTGACAGAGAATCATTGAGGATTCAGTACGACAGTAAACTTATTGAATGGAAAGCGTAGCACCTTTTTATCTGCTGAACTACTAGCATTTTAATGTATTTGGCTAAAGTTAGATATGTTAAAATAAAGCATGAGCTTTGATGCAGAATTATGTCAATATGTTTCATTACTAACGTTATAAAACCCGTTGCAGTTCATCTGAATCGTTTAAGCTCTGTGATTCATCTGTACAGGTCACACATATTTGTCTGATGTTAAAGACATCATGAAAATCTTTGCTAGATGAGGAATCAAATCTTGCGCATGTTTTTTTTTCTCTAAATCACATATTAAATAATGTTGTGTTTCATACACGTAAATACTCGTCTTTTCGTATCGTTCTCTGTGTCTAAGTCTATAAGTGCTTGAAGCTATGGCTTTTTTTAAACCTGCTGCACACTGCCCTTCAAAGGACTATTTTTGAGCTACCTTCCCTATATACAGTGGTGTGAAAAACTATTAGCCCCCTTCCTGACTTTTTATTCTTTTGCATGTTTGTCACACAAAATGTTTTAACATTTTAATATTAGTCAAAGATAACACAAGTAAACACAAAATGCAGTTTATAAATGAATGTTTTTATTATTTAGGGAGAAAAAAAAATCCAAACCCACATAGCACTGTCTGAAAAAGTGATAGCCCCTGCACATAATAACTGGTTGGGCCACCCTTAGCAGCAATAACTGCAATCAAACGTTTGCGATAACTTGCAACAAGTCTTTTACAGCGCTCTGGAGGAATTTTGGCCACTCATCTTTGCAGAATTATTGTAGTTCAGCTTTATATGAGGGTTTTCTAGCATGAACCGCCTTCTTAAGGTCATGCCACAGCATCTCAATGGGATTAAGGTCAGAACTTTGACTAGGCCACTCCAAAGTCTTCATTTAGTTTTTTTTCAGCCATTCAGAGGAGGATTTTCTGGTGTGTTTTGGGTCATTGTCCTGCTGCAGCACCCAAGATCGCTTTAGCTTGAGTTGACGAACAGATGGCCGGACATTCTCCCTCTGGATTTTTTGGTAGACCGTAAAATTCATGCTTCCATCCATCACAGCAAGCCTTCCAGGTCCTGAAGCAGCAAAACAACCCCAGACCATCACACTACCACCACCATATTGTACTGCTGTTCTTTTTATGAAATGCTTTGTTACTTTTACGCCAGATGTAACGGTTCACGCACCTTCCAAAAACTTTTGTCCTGTCAGTCCACAAGATATTTTCCCAAAAGTCTAGGCAGTCATCGAGATGTTTTTTAGCAAAATAAGACGAGCCTTAATGTTCTTTTTACTTAATAGTGGTTTGCTTCTTGGAACTCTGCCATGCAGGCCGTTTTTGCCCAGTCTCTTTCTTATGGTGGAGTTCTTTGGATGTTGCCCTGGGATCTTTTGTGACCTCTCGGATGAGTTGTCTCTGCGCTCTTGGGGTAATTTTGGGCGGGCGGCACACTCCTGGGAAGGTTCACCACTGTTCCATGTTTTTGCCATTTGTGGAGAATGGCGCTGGAGTCCCAAAGCTTTAGAAATGACTTTATAACCTTTGAGATCCATCAGTCTGGTAATCACTTTTGTTCTCATTTCTTCCTGAATTTCTTTGGATCTTGGCATGATGTCTAGCTTTGGAGGTGCTTTTGGTCTACTTCTCTGTGTCCGGTAGCTTCTGTTTAAGTGATTTCTTGATTGAAACGGGTGTGGCAGTAATCAGGCCCGGGGGTGGCTACAGAAATTGAACTCAGGTGTGATAAACCACAGTTAAGTTATTTTTTTAACAAGGGGGGCAATCACGTTTTCTCACAGGGCTATGTGGGTTTGGATTTTTTTCTCACTAAATAATAAAAACATTCATTTAAAAAGTGCATTTTGTGTTTGCATCTTTGACTGATATTAAAAAGTGTTTGATGAACATTTTGTGTGACAAATATGCAAAAGAATAAAAAGTCAGGAAGGGGGCAAATAGTTTTTCACACCACTGTATATCCATTTCTCAGTTTCTTTCTTTACACGATGGCGCCGCATATGGCTGCCTCGGTCTGTCATCAAAGCAAATTCCTTGTATGTGAAAACCTGATTGGCAATAAAGCTCATTATGATTCTTAAATGAAAGACTAGACTATAATTAAATATAATTGTTCAAACATGGGCTTTAAACTGTGAAATGTGCAAGAATTTTGTGCTATATTTTCTCCTTCTCTCTCCTTTTGTGGTCATAGTTTCTCCTTTCATTCTGAAAGGTTTTCTGTCAAATGTAGTGGAGTGTATTATGTTGAGCGCTGTATGAAATCCCTCTGAACTACTCTCTCGTGTTTTAGAAGCGACATACCCGGTGTAAGAAGGTTTAAAGATAATCAAAAGTTAAACGATGGCAAGTTTAAATTGCTACAAGACCAAAATTCCTCTTGATTTTTCACAGATCCCCTGGTGAGGTTTAAACCGGAATAAAAACGAAGCTTGGTGTCAGTTTCGACCATTGTGCAGGACCAGTCCACTTCAGATCTGCCAGTTAACAGCACCTCATATCTTAGCTAAAAGAATTTTGATGAGCTTGTGGTGAGTCTCGTGCGTCACAGGGATATTTGAACCAATGAACAAACAGCCGTGTTGTCAGCATGGCTTTCAGATCTGCAGTGTGTTGAGTATTTAAAGAAGTAGCAAGGAGATGGCTATACAGCAGAACATTCAGAACCTTCTGAAAGGTAAGCCTTCGAATTAATTAAAGATGACAGTGTTTTCTTATGAAGTCCATCAAAATTTTGTTTTGTTTTTTTTCAGATGAAATCACAGGTATTTCATCTCTCATCCACTCTTCAGACAATGGTATTCATCTTACTGGTGCTACTGGGTCAGCCTCCAAGAGGGTTAATGTTGCCACACCATCCCATGCTTTATCTGATGGGAAACCCTGAATGGAAAAGTACAATGCTCCAGCTTGAGACTTCGCTGGATGGTCCAGGTGATGAACAAGGGTCTAATCTCCAGCCCTGGGTTCTGATTAAGAGCCAGGGACCCGATCGGCTTTTGAATGAAGTGCTTGGATTGAGACGGGAGGACATACTGAAGAACCAGAAAAGAGAGGAGCTGGGATGGAGACCCATGGGCACGTTCTCAGAAAACGATATCGCTTCTCTACCATATTCACATGGTGGAGGGGTTGAAGTAGAGGGCGGAGAGAAACGGAACGAGGCACTCACGTCCATTGCAGGGGGTCTGCAAGCCTTCAATAGACAGAAAGGTGGATTTGGCTTTCGATTTGGCTGAAAGTCAAGCTGAAGAAATGTAAATTAATATTTTGTAGAAATTCCTAAACCGATAATGTCTGACTCACCCGAAGTGTTTTTTTTTTCTGAAATCCAAGATGGCTTCACTTTTGCTTGCGCCCAATTTGGAACAGCCACATTCCATTCTTGTGGTTCCCCCTCTTTTTGTTTATATTTATGGAATTATAATAGTGTTGTTTGACATCTTTTGCTGCTTTTTTGTTAAAGCTTTAACTAAAGTGACTTCATCAGTGCTTTGTCAGTTTAGTTTACGCAGATAAGTGCCATTCATTATCACTTGGATGTAATTTACATGTTCATATATATATTTCTTCTTTTCGTTTTGGATTCTCGTTCTGTATCCATGGATTCCTTTTGCATACAATACTATGAATAAAAAATGGCTTGATCTGAAGCATGTGAAACTATCGAGTTTTAGAAGACCTCGGTTCGCTCTTTCGATTGCACCAAATCTCAAATGAACAACAATTGGGAGATTTTATTTTTTCACTCTCTCCTCTTTTACACAAACAAAATTTATTAAGACTGGTTACACTTTATTGATGCTAAAAAATTGCAACCATGGACAATAGTTTGCCACTCCACTAATATTTAAAAAAAGACCTGTAAAGTATAATAAAAATATAAATTGATTTATGTCTCTGATGTGGGCGCATTCTAGTGCTCTGAGGTTGTTACGCTCTCTCTTGAGTGTGTGCTAAGCTAAGATGAATAAATAAATTGTCCATATATTTGTGTTCACATCGGTGTGTGTGCTTGTTGCAGCATCTGTTTTGAATTAAGTAAAATTGACGCAAACCACCTATTGTTTAATTGTGATTTCAAACAATGTTTACTGTAACTCAATTTGCACTGCAACTCCAATTAAAATGTGAGAAAACGCATGATCGTCTTTCAGATTCATTTGACAGAGCCCAAAACTGAGGGCCATCAAGTGGTGAAAAGAAGGACGACCCTTGAAAGTACAAGACCTGTGATATGGCTTCTGTTTTTCAAAGTTCTGGCACAAAAAAACTAACAAAAGTGCTTTTAAATAAAATTTTCACATATCATTTTTTTTAATACAAATATTATTTTTTGGGTGCTTTATAAATGTTATTTTTTTGCAGAAAAAAAAAGATATTTACTGTTTTGTAATTTCAGGATTGTTGTGGAATTATTGTGTAATGTAATGAAACAATATTAAAAAAAAAAGAAGCCGGGGAGGTAAAAAAAAAAAAAAAAAAAATCAAGCATTACCACAAGAACTGTTTTAAAGAAAACTTATTAGAGCAAATTGTAACGTAGTAAAAAAAACGCTCAAAAAGGCCCTGGATTTCTGAGGATTAACATAAAATGTAATATTCTTATAACAGTAGTTTTCCTCATTTGTTTACCGGTAACATCCATTCATTTATTTAAACACCAAATTCTGAATAAAAGCCCCAGGGAAAATCTGAGATTTGGTAATACATTAAACAGAGTGAGACCTACCAAAAGAAACTAGAACTAAACGAAGTATTTAGGGATCTTGGTGTTCTATTTTATTAGTAATAGTTGTGTATTTTGTATTTGTACTATTTTACAAATATTTAACCCCAAAACAATCCAAGCGTGTCTCCTGGTGGAAACTAAGAATACAAACAAAATGGCCGCTATGCCAATGTGACATCACCCCCCCCCTTCTAAAGGTACATACAAATTAAAAACAATAACCTTGATTAGATAAATAGTAAAAATCCAAGAAATTATAAAAGTATTTGGTCACATTTATTTGAAAATAATAATCATGAAAAAAATCCTGGTTAAATGTATAGTTTTGCCATTGCTTGTAGGAACCTCTTCTTTCTTTTTTGTGCTGCCAGCTGCAGGACCTCCTCGGGATTACTAGAGTTCAATTCCGTCTGTCCAATGGCCTTGATCTGCAAAAATAATTACAATCCTCAGCTCCAAGTACTAAAATGACTAAGATGAGCACAGAGTTAGTAGCAAAGAAGGAAATTCTCTTACTGCGACTTGGCTTTTATCACTCTCTCCTCGTTTGTGGTGAATGTCTATGAGCATATGTTATGGTGAAAATATTCACAATAATAAATAAATGTAATAGAAGTGTCTGTTTTTCCATGATTTAATACAGTGTCAAAATCTAAATCATCTAAAGCATTTCTTTTGTTTAAAATCAGCGTGCAGAAACAACAAGTATTCTAAAATATAACCATTAAATTGTTTTTTTTTTTACCTAAATACACATTTCAATGAATACCTTGATTTATTCTAGAGCTCACATTTAATAGGGACCGTTTAAAAACAATATATGAGAAAAATTACTAAACAATGGTCACTTATTATAACAAAATAGTTTTAGTATAACTTGAACATGTTTGAAATGCCTTTTGTCAGACATAATGCTTTTTCTGTTAAACATAATATTATTCAGTTGGTTTGACAAACTGATTTCGCTATTATTTAAGGTACTTGCAAAAGCTTGTAGTGAAAGACTGAAATTCACATCAGTTGTGGAGATCATCAGAAAATGTATGGAAAGCAATGTGCAAAAATATTTGAACTGGAGGGGTAAAGGTCACCATTGACTGGGAGCTTTTCACAGCAGAACAATTTATGCAACACCTCTTCAGGGTTGCCAGACTTTTCAGACCCTCTAGCAACTTTATTGTAAATCTGTTGAGACGTTTAGCGACTGTGTTCTCCTGGAGAAAGTGTCCCAATCCGAACACTATCCATACTTTCAAGGGAGCGAAATGACAATTAATTACTCACAGTTTCACATGATGCAATCTTACACTCTGTTCTCTCAGGACACAGAGAAAAGAAATGCGAGATTGTGGCTTTTAATAATAAAAACAAGGAATACTGGAAAATGTAAGATATTTTCAAAAGACGTAATTTCAAACTGCAAAAGAAATACTAAATATGTTTCTAGTTTAAAATCACAGAGCTTAAATTGAAGTTGAGTTTCTTAAGATTTTTCTTTTAATTCCATTCCCATCATTAGTTTAGCTTGAAAATTAATAACGTATTGTTATTCGTCTTTTGCCTCATTCTAAACTCACCTAATCCTATACATGCTCCAGCCAATAAACCTTGCCAAGACATTCAAACGGTTATGATTTCTGGGAAAGTCTGGGGAATTCTGAAAATTTTTCAATTGACTTAACGAGAGGTCAAATTTTGTCAAACTGTGACTCAAGTCACCAGCCGGTGCAAGAACTTACCAACTGTGCAAAAGTATTTGGGCTCTAGAAGAGGTTAAATATTCACCATTAACAAATAAAAAGACACCACAGATAACTCCCTAGCAACCAAACTGTTTACCCTAGCAACTAAATTTTCTGAGCTCTATCTCAACTTTGAAACATGATCGAGGCACAGAGGTTGTTTTAAATAATGTAAAGTGACAACGACCCCTCCATAGCAACCAGGCTGTTTACCATAGCAACCAATTTGGGATATCTCTATCTCAGCTTAGGAAAATCATAAAGACATGAGGTTTGTTTTACTCACATTAACATTGGGGAAAAGTATGTAACTTTCCCCTCCATAGCAACAGAGCTCTTTACCATAGCAACCAATTTTCCTTATCTCTAAACTGCTCTTTTACAGGCAAACATCAAAGTTTACATCATCATAATTTGAAATCTAATTTAATTGCATTTTAGCTTTAAATGTCTATTTTTATAATCCTATCTGTGGGTATTTAATCATGACAGGAAAGTGTGTACTTGTTTTTCTTCTATTGACAGAAAAGTGACTGGAAATGAATGAAGCGGGAAATACCCCAGCATTCGCACTTGAATTCACGATTCCTCGCGCAACCGCACACTTATCCGTTTATCTTAGCGACTCCCACTCCCACACTACTTTTGTTCTTTGGCAATCAAAAATTAAAGTAAAACCGTGTTTCTTCCACATCACATGACATTTATGCAAATTAGACGATGTAGCAACTACTTGCCCACCCAATAATAACAGTTCTTCCTGAGGACTGGGCACCAATGCACTACTGTTCCAAGATATTTTGCCAAGCTGTCTACAAAGTGAAACAATGCTATGAAAGTTTTCTGACAATTTGGTAAAAAGGATACAAGTCAGATATTCCAGAATCGTTATATCCCAGATGTAATCGTAAAAGGAATCCATCGAGTCGTGGCTGAAGAAATGGACAGTTTAATCAGTAGAACACCATGAACCAGGAGATGGACAATTCTGATCTGGTGTGAGCTCACCTGTTTTGCTCTTGCAGAGCTTTGAACGCAGTCATGTAGTCCACTTCCCTAAGGAACTGGCAGAGAACAGCCACCTACAGAAAGCAGGCGATGCCATCAATGCTGATTCTTTTCTACAGTTTCCTAACAGGAATTTGTACTGATGTGTCGAGTAACCTGAGTGTGACAGTTCAGCATCGAGCAGCACTTGATCATCCTCTTCAGGATCTGCAGAGATATTACACTTCAGTCACTCCAACGTCCTGTAACCGAGTTAAGAAGATAACATCCTCACCTGGTCAGTGTAGACCTCGGGAGGAACAGGTTTGATGAAGTAATCGGAGCACACCATCCCTGCTTGCAGGTAGTAATGCAAAGCTGCAGAATACTGACTGGTTACTAAAAACAAAAAACAAAGACTGCGTGAGACATCCAAAAAGGGTTTCCTCAAGAGATTCTAATGTCATCCACGCACAAGAAGTGGACCAGTGACGTGCAGTTGAGGAAGTCGCTAATCTGGCTATAAAGGAAGGAAAAAAGATTGATGCAGTAATGTGTACTTTAAATCATTTTTCATTTAAATTACCAAATTTGGATGTTCTTTTAAAGAATAATAATAAAAAACGCTGATAGAAACTGAAGACAAGCAACACTTCTACAAACAAGTTATCGATTACTTTCTTCAGACGCAACAGCGCATGGACTACATCTATAAGTAAAGGCAAGTCGATAATAAAGTTTTTTGTGCTTTTTCTTAACTGTTGCTAATCAAATGGTGAATAAGCTACTGTGTATTTTTATTCCAGTAAAAATCTCAAGAAATACAAACAGCGGGTAATTACAATTACCATTTCAAGAAGAATGAAATGTAAAGAAAACATACATTTGCAAATTAAACTATTCATATAAGAAATAAGTACCTTTTATATATATTTTTAAGAAATTTTACAGCCGTCATATGAAAAAAAGTTATATACCAAACAAGGAGGAGACTTCGTGTTACTCTGTAGCGTTCATGTTTGTATATCTGACTGATGACGTCTGTGCGTCTCCAGCCATGAACCTCAACACACGATCATTGAAGTACACAAATGTAAAAAAAAGATAAAGTTTAAATCCGAGAAATCCAATACATTTGGAATTCATTGAGCTCGACTAACAGATACTACTGACAAAAACCTGCCTTTCTCAGGGTTTAACTGAACAAAACATCTCTGATCGTTTTGAATATTCATGTAAGTTTTGAATATTCATGGCGTCAATGCAAAACGAAATCTTTTGGTAGAACTGAGTACAGATTGGCCTCTTTATCAGCCATTATAAAGGTCACTGTGACTTGTTTATAACGTCAAACAGAGAAAATAATGATGTATCGTGTGTTTCTGTGAACTTTTCTGGAGCTATCTCCTTTAAATTAAATAACACACGAAAACTTGGATGAGTGTTGCAAGTGTGAAAAAATGCTGTAAACAAAGAATGCTTTCAGAAAGAGAACTAATATATGTCTCTTTTTGTAAAATGCAAAAATTAAATATAATATATATATATATATATATATAAATTTAATAAGAATATTTAGTGTTACTACCTCTTGTATTCAGACCAGAATCATTTCTTAGAGGTACAGGATTTGTGGGATTATTGACTATGATCTACCAATTATACCCAACTATATTATACTCAGTCATGAACTGAAACAGAAACAGAAGTGTAAGAGGATTAAAACAGAAACTACTACCAAGGTGAGATGGAGAGTAGATTCAGCAACAAGATTCAAGGTAGTTACTGCATCAAGTTTTTCTCAGACAACGATATCAAAGAAGACTGGGGTTTCAAGACGTCATGTTCAATCGGCCAAGCAAACTTTCAAAATCGGAAGAAGTCCAGTAGTGCCATGGGCTCAGAAACCAGTGGCACCTGGGTGAAGATTTTTAACACCTACCCACTCCCTGAAAACAAATTCTTGCCAGGAGAACCTCGGGATACCCATCTGCTGTCTGGAGTAGTATGGCCAGAAGTTGAAGAATTGACACAAGTATGCATAAACATAGAAACCTGGGAGCAGAAAAATGGCAGCAGGTGCTCTGGAGTCATGTCAAAAATGTGAAATGCTTGAAGCTGAAAGCAGTTTGTTAATCGAGGGCTGGAGAGAGGTACCATAGTAGGTGTCTACAGGCAATAGTGAAGCATGGTGGAGGTTCCTTAAAAGTTTAGGGCTGCATTTCTACAAATGGGAGCTGGAGATTTGGTCAGGATTAATGATGTCCCCAGTGCTGAGAAATACAAGCAGAGACTAATCCATCACGCGGTACCACCAGGGAGGGCGATGATTGCCAAAGTTATTCAGCAGCAGGACAATGAACCAAAACATTCAACAGTCAAAGTAAAGAACAAGAAATACGCTTTGAACTAAAACGTTTGCACAGTGCTATTTCCTGTATTTTGCCATGTATTTAAAATCAAAATGATAATCAGCATTATTTGAAATATTATTTTCCCCGCTGTTTACGATTCTAAAGAAATAACCTTGCAGTGTTGAGTTTTTATTGTTGTTCTACGTACCAAAGTAAAGGTCGGCCTGTGTGCAGAGCCACGATAGATTGTTGGGGTTGAGGCTAAGAGCATAGTTTACCAACTCCTTTAGAGTCACTCCCACAGCTTCGACGTCCACACACTGTAAACTGTATAAACACCTCAATGAGAACAGAACAATTTCTAAACAAAGATTCATAACAATTGGGGGTGTAACGATACACTCTATAAACCTCGATATTATGTCTACGAATCGAAATGCATCACCATACAACACTCATTTTACCACAATGAAACTGTTTATATAACAAACCATCAAAAAAATTAATTTGGAAAGATTTGAGACCACAAAGAGTCTAGTTTAATTTGTATGGGAGCGTTTGATACCATCCTTGCACTAGGGGGCAACGTTACTGTCTGCATTCAGTCATATTTTTTTACTCCAAATGATGGAGAGAGCTAATTTTATAATGTTTCTCATTTAAAATGTGACTAAAGCATCATCGTCTCCTAGTAAAACAAGAAGACGGGTAAAGAAGTTTCAGAAGTGACTATAATCACAATCACTCCACTTCAGCTCCTACACAAAATCTCCCAATAGTTCCATAATACGTGACATTAATGTATTGTTACACCCCTAATAAGGACACAGAAACCCATTCTGTTAGACTTACTTGTTGAGCGATAATGGCCAAATTGAGATGTGTTCTGCAGATACTTCATTCACAATATCGTCCTGTTGGAAAAATTGATTTAGAGAATGATAAAAGGAAAAATATTCAGCGCATCCTTTTTCATCACATACCCGTACAATGCCGTGTAGCCGAACAAACAAAGAGATGAGGGTAGTCAAAACCAGCGGCTCCTGAAAGCAAAGGTATGATAATATATTCCCACTGGAAGTGTTTATTGCGTTTATATTGTATCTATACACTTACCTGCAGTTTCTTAACAAAAGTCATGAACTTGCTCCTAAAACGCAACATACAGAAAACCATCATTAAAAAACTTCAAAGGTACAGGTACACCTTCTATTTATACACTGGTTTCATATTTCACTGATATCTGGAATTATTTTATAGTTCAAAGTCGGGTGGGCGGAGCCAACACAGATAAAAGTGAAATCGTTTGCTTTTGCCTGATGTGCATGTTAAAAAAGGGCACTGGTATTGAAGGATGACCCCAATGAGCTCTGAAGGAGGTAATGACGGATATTTGAGACCAGGGGTGCCCAAACCTTTTCCTATGAAGGCCCCAAAATCAAACTTGACAGAGGTTCCGTGGGCCAAAAGCAAATTTTGCATCATATATCAAACAGCAAAACATTAAAGTTGCTGTTTATTTCGTTTTTTTAAAGATTTTTTTGACAGAGAAGACCGTAGAGAGAGACAGGAAGAAAGGCGGAGAGAGAATGGGGTGGGATGGGAAAGAAGAAAGGCTCGGGACTCGATCCTGCGTCGCCCTGCGTAACCACGCACACATGTCCTGCGCACCATCCACTACACCATGGGGCACGACATTTATTTAATAACATTTAAAAACAAACATAAAACTTTAGTCTGATCAACTAATGCAGTTTAATTTTTAAAGAAGGCACCCCCCTCACTCTTCACTCTCTTCTGGAGAGGCGCCAAATCAAACATTACCACGGGCCAACTTTGGGCATCTCAAGATCTTGCCGTGTATGTGAAATTATTTCAAAATAATGTCTATTTCGACTGACTGCTGTGATGTGATCGTATTGGATTGGTTACAATCACTAGATCTCATTTTTGGGGGATTGTTTCTTCTGTAGAAAAAAAAATAGATAAAAAAGATGGATGAAGAAAAGTAGTGCAATAAAAGAATTAGAAATGTACTCGAGGGAAAGTAAAAGAATACATTTTTAAATGTACTCACAAAATTACAATTTCTGAAAAAATTAAAATAAATAAAAACTCAATTAAAGTAATTAGAACATAAGTTACTTTACACCACTGCTCACTTGCCGTTGATTTGTACTTGTGAAACTTTTTAAAATTGATTTTATATGAATAATTTTTTTGTTTGTAAATAAACTGTTAATATTGAGTTTGGTTCCTGGTTTTCCTTTCATGTTTGCCTGACCTACACCTGGCGTCTTAGGCCAGAAAGCTACTGAAAGGTTCTATTTAAAGCATAAAATGGAGGAAATCTCTGGTGAAAGTAGGGGCGCGGTGATTGCCTTCACCTCACTTTCCGGCTAATCCTGCTGCATGGATCACTACGGATATGAATCACACACAGCTTGAAAAAAAAAATTCAGAAATAGGGGCTTTTAAAGTTTAAGTTTTCTTCAAAGCATGTCTGGATAAATCAAGAACATTCACTCGTATCTGTTAAAAGATGATGTAGTCCCTCACCGTGAGAGGATGCCAAGTGACGACTCCCTGTTTTTGAGAAGGCTCACACTACCATCAATGCTGCGCTTGTGTTGGCTGGAAACGCTACAGATTTGCACCATAACTTCCCAGAGCTCTTTAGCATTTCGTTTGCTCTCTTTATGTCCAGACAGCTCTTTACAAGTGGAAGCTATTAGATGACCGATCTGCAGAACAAAGAAAAACAACAACAACAAGTCTAAACTTAAGCATATTGGTGTTTTGTGGTAATTATTAAAAACATTTAGGGGAAATACTGAGGATAGTACAGACGTAGGTCACATACCTTTATATATGGGTTGTTGTTGATCAGTGATTGGGGAACCTGCAGAGTTAAATATTCATTCTCCCTCCAGTTGAGCATAAAAGCAACACATTCCTCACCAACATTCTGACGCATCGGGAGGTCTGTGTGTGCGTGCGTGCGTGCGCGTGTGTGTGGAGAGAGAAGGGGAATCCACTCAATTACACAATCTTACAATAAACATTTGCTAAACTACATGTGCACAAACTTTGACGTTGACTTGCAAAAGGTTCATTTAGAAGTATTTTTTTTTTTGCATACTGGAATGGTTTCCAGGGTAGAATTTTTGGTTGCTATGGAGAAGTCTGAGACATCATACAAAGTTCTCCATGCCAATATGGGTAATATAAACCAACTCCCATGTCTCTATGATTTTCCTTATCTGAGATAGTAATATGCCAAAATGGTTGCTATGGTAAAGTCAGGTTGCTATGGAGGGGTCAGCAACATAATATCATGTTCCAATTGTCACTATAAATAATATAAACCAGCCCCTGTGTTTTTATCATTTATGAAAATGTAGTTGCTGGGGTAAACAGTTTGATTGCCAAGGAGCCAGTGATGTAATAAAATCTTTTCATTCGTTACGATGATTAACATTAACAAATCCTGATTTCCTTATGATTGTAAGAATATTTATTTTCAACAAGAATATTCTATATTCTGGTTACAGTTTTTCAAACTTTGACCCCATGTTAAGTCAATGGAAAATTTCCCAGAATTCTGTTAGAAAATTCCTGTATGTCTCTCCCTCGGGATCAGCAGAGGAAACCAAATGTCTCTCGGCAACTTCATTTAATGAGTAAATTCGCCCTTTCTAACAAAATATATTTTTCTTTTACAGTTATACAGACTCTAGAATGAGTCTGGGGTCCTACTACTAGATGATTACACTGCCATCTACAGATAGTTTCACAAGATTGTAGGATTACCATGAATTTTCATTTCCAGATAGCCACGAACCCTGCTGATCAGGTCAGGTGGAGGTCTTTCTGTTTTGCCGTTGGCAGCAGCCACTTCATGCGCTCGAACCTCCATTAGCAGCAGTTCATTAAGCATCACCTGACGTAGCTTTGGAGAGAACTCAGTCACAAGCTCCAGGCAAGCCGTTAAAAGATGACGAGCATGAACAAAATCCTGCAAAAAATAAATAAAATAAATACATTTTTTTTTTATATTTAAGTGCACAAAAAAAAAACAATTATTTCCCAGCTACTTCAAATCTCAGAGACACACTTCCACCAACTCCAACAGCGCTTTTATTTGTAGTGTGGCCAGGTTTATAGAGATTAGATTATACACTCCCTGATCTAAACATCAGGCATTCATTTTGGACTTTGTAGAGTGGAATCTTACAAAAACCTGTGAAAGAAATCCCAGAATTATGACAGACATTCAGATACAGAAAACTCATAGTCTCTTCACTACAGTCTTTTCTTCACTGCCCTGAAGAAACTGACAATAAATTTGACTAAGGTTGAAGCATCAACTCCGTGTCGTGTCTCTTTCTTTGTGACCCTGAGATCTCAGAACTTTTGTCTCTCGAGAGGGGAGAGCAGAGAATCCTTCCATTACAAACCTTCATCAATTGTCAGAAGCAGTACACAGCAAAAATTGGAGATTTGATTTTAGGCTGTTAATTCCTTTGGAGTTGCTTGAGTTAAATTTTTTAGAGTTAAGCATGCCATAGTTATTTTACAGAGTTGATTCAATGGTGCTAAATTAATCTATTTAGAGACACAATTACACTCCACATACTTGGTTCCTTCGTGTCACGTTTGATGTTTGTGTTCGGTGCCATGTTGGCTTCATTTGCAAACATATGCAGGTTTGCATCACCAGTTGGGTAAAAGTTTCTGTAGTCGAGTATAAAGCTGGACTTGTGTTTTGTAGTGACGTGCCTATTTTTTTGTCAAATAAGTCATTTGCTTGTTGTGGGGCGGGCACAAAGTGCTGGAAAGTGAGGACAGGTGCCATGTCAGATTAGAGCTTTTTCAAGCCGCTTGATATAATGATGGTCACACGCAGTCATTGGATGGGTGCGGTGACATCATTTGGACTTTTCAGAGTGCAGTTGTTGTTTTGTTGTTGTGCCAAGTTCACGTGGGTCCACGCTGTGTTGTATTTGGAGTGTTTGGCGCACAAAACAGGACTTTTATTTTACTAGCCATTTATAAGGTTTCTGTGGCAATCGTTGTGGTTCAGTTATTGTTTACTATTCGTCATGCCTGAGTGCATTGTACACTCCTTCATTAGCCATTCCAAGTGTTTCTTGTTTGTTTGGTGAAAAGCATCGCTCAAAAAAGGCTGTAAATCTAATCTTGTCCTGCCTCCTTGTTATGATGCCATCCTCACTTTGGTATTCATTAGAATATACAAAAGGCATACAATGCTTCTAATTGTCCCATTTCTGGGTCTGTTTTGAATTACGTACAAATGACACAATCCACCTATTGTTTCATTTTGGCTTTAAATATAATGTGCATGTTTCATAAAGGTTATTAGTTTTGATGTTTTTGTGTTTTACACGAACATGACTCATAATTTGTGAGGTAATTCAAATTTTAACGAGATAAGCTTCGTGATCTGAAATGTGATCGGTTTCAGTTTCGTTTTGACCCCACGTTTGTGCCATAAGTGCCATCTAGTGGAGAAAAGAAGGGATAAACCTTTGACATAGAAGACCTGTCAAAAGGGCTAATTTTTCTCAAAAGTAGTAAATAAAAAAAAATTACAACTCTGAATTTTACTTTTTGTACAAATTCAAGGTTGATATGGAATTATTGTGTTTAATATATAATAAAATATTTGTTAATAAAGAAGCTTTAAAAATGTTATCAAGCATTGGCCTAGAGATAATTTATATATTGTGGAGATGGAAGAGCGTGATGGAGCACCATCTTGCTTTAGAATTTGGCCTCATTTATGGTTGGGAATATAATAGATAGCTAAGAATTCCTGTCATTTTGGAAAATGATGTTGCCTTCAACAATGCGTCACTTAGCTACGTCATTTTATTTCCACTTGGTGACTTTACAGCAGACAGGAAGGTCTGCACCTCCTCATTTGTCCAATATATTTTTAAATAATTATTTGAATTGTTTGCTGGCTATTATCTGGCGTTTTTATATTACACACTGTATTGAGCTCAACAACTGACCAGTCAGTGACACGTTTTTCTTTCCAATCAGAAAACAGTATTATCTTGGCCTGACTGAGAATCTCTGACAGAAATGTCTTCAAAAATACTTATGAAAAGTAAACATCACAGTGGAAAAGCTCCCAGTCGAATCACACATTACAACATGGTGTTGACCATACGTCGCTAATCCCCCAGTGGACATGGAGGAAGGGGACACTGTACATTTTGAAAATTAGGACTAGGTGAAACTAACAGATGGTGTGAGTAGCGGAGAGATACATACCCTTATATTGATGCAGTGCAAACCTTTGGCCATGAGGATGTAAACAAGGTCTCGAATCAGCTTGTCTTTTATTGCTAGTATGACACTGAGATAGTCTGCAGGAACCTCCCACTGCAACAGAAAATAAATGTTTAATGCAAATAGAAAGAAGATCATACAGCACATACAGTTTAATAAAAGAATTTGCAATTCCTGGGAGAAATCACCTAGGAGCTGAAGTGTATTTGCTTCTTGGAGTGATTGTGACTCTAGTCACTTCTGAAACTTCTTTACCTGTTTTCTTGTTTAATGTAATCTTTACTAGCAGACAATTATCTTTTACTAACATTTTAAACGAGGATGATTATAAAATTATCTCCATCAATTCAAGTAAAAAATTAGACTTTAAGTAAACATTAACACTGCCCCCTAGTGGGTGGATGGTACCAAATGGTATTAAATTAAATATTTTCAATGATGGTTCCAATAGTTGGTGTTTGTGAAATATTGTGATGTACATCGTATCATATTGACATGATATTGAAGTATGTATTGTGTCCATCCGAAGGGAGGACCCATAACTGGAGAAAATTGATACTTGAAGGCCTAAAGCTTCCTGGGGGTTTACACATGCCAGCTAGATGTTTTTCAACCAAGAACACTCAGAAGAATCAGGGGTATAAAAACCAGCAGCAAACCCCCATCATTAGACTCAGCTCTGAAAATAGAAGCCAAGAGCTGAAGATTGAAAAGCAAAAGCAAGCATCCCAAGAATGGCTCTCTGTTCAGAACTGAAGTTTGAACTATTTTATCCTGCATTGGTTGTGTACCATTTTTACATGTATTTCATGTTTTATTATAAAAGTAACCAATTTAACCAATAAATACTTTTGATGTAAAACATTGTATGTGTAACATTAAGAATAATACAAAACAAGGTTGAAATTGTAAACAAATTTTTTGTAAAAAAAAAAAAAAAAACTTTTTTTAAAACTTTTGTTATGAAATCCCTGTCACAACACTGATGATGAAATGATTGACATTTAACATTTTATCGCTTCTGACCTTGCTGTTAACCCTCCAGAAATGGCGTTCTGCCATCCCGTGGAGCTCCACGAGTGTTTGACGGATCTGTCGAGGGTCCAGGGACCGAATGAGCTGTTGTTCAAGTTGATTGATACTCACACTGGAAGACACTGTAAAAGATAAAAAAAAAGAAATGACAACTCTGAGCAAACACAAGCTGCAAGCATCAATCAAAGTGCTCGAGCACATGAGGGACTTTAGACCCTCAGTGGCCAATTGTTTGCACCATGCACTACGGCCATTTTTTTGTGGTCAAATTAAACAACGAAAACCACAAAATATTGTGTCGATAGCAAAAGTAACAAAATAACTGACTTCCTGTCCATTTTTGAAGCGCGATTCATTTGCTTATATTTACCGTAAGTCTTGCTACACAATTTCATTCACTTACGACAAACTGTAAGCGCACTATAAGCTCACATGCTTAAGGTGGCGCTATAGAGCCACTTTGCACACTTGCTTGGCACTCGTCATCTGGATTCCCATTAGAAGTATAATTACATTAATAACAGTTTATGAAAGTGTAGTTTGTTGTGTGTATTGCTCTTTTTGCGCGTGTTTCATGCACTGT
The DNA here is from genome assembly GCA_007224835.1 of Danionella cerebrum. NCBI lineage: Eukaryota > Metazoa > Chordata > Actinopteri > Cypriniformes > Danionidae > Danionella > Danionella cerebrum. The sequence continues at coordinate 162,913 of SRMA01025117.1, forward strand.
TAATAAAATGATCACATTGTCTTTCAGTGGCATTCATAATCTCTTATTTAAATTTTAAATTCAATTTAGTTAATTTCTAAACCATTTTCCTGATGGTTTCTCTGCTAAACTAGACGAAATCACTAAGCAGCTTTTCCTCCCGATGACAATCTGGAAGTGTGATAGTTACTTTATTAAATAGTTTAAAATGTACGGGTGCCAACACTTCAGACATGGTTCTAAGTGTCCAAAACGTTTGACCTTTCATGCTAGTAATGACCCAAATACTACACTGATATCTTGAAGCACGTACCAGCTATCTCGCAGGATGCATGCACTGGTTTGGCACAGAGGCTGAATCCAGAAGAGCTCTTTCTTATTTGCTCAAGGAGAACTTTCTTCACTTCTTCATCAAGTACGTCCATGAAGGGTTTGGGAGATGACGCCATCAAAGCCAGAGAGACATGGTCCAGCTGGTCACAAATAGTTCTACCAAGAACAATATGAGACATTCAATAACTGGATAATTAAATAAATGTAGAATACAAGCCTACAGTCACACTACTCCGGATTGCCTACATTGAGTAGAATACAAAAAAAAAAAGAATGAAATGGTAAAGAATGATTTCATTGATCAGAACGTTTAGAGCATGGATCTTTTCATGTGGATAATTCTTCAAAAATAATGTACGGTCTAGTTTAGTTTGAGACTTTGGATGGAAGCACCAAAAATGATTCTCACTTGATGAAAAGAGACTCTTTCATATTGCTCGTCTCAGACAGCCGCTCCTGACTGAATGATCTGGCACACACCTGTAGACGGAAAAATTGAAACTTTAAAATGGATTACATCGGAAAAAAATGAATCAAGAGTGTATTCAGGTCAATACCTCTTTCAGAAAACTGATGGTCTCTTTACTGGGTTTGAGAAGCATCTGATGGAAAGACAAACTGGGGATACCTCCCTCTAGTGCGTCTCTAACTGCATTACACACACACAGTTTTAGACACACTTCCTCCAGAGCCTTGTCCCTGCGCAAATGAAAAGTAAAAATTTTTATAACCATTTGTAATAGAGAACTAAGAATGTGACATCACCCATAGGTTTCTTTTTTTCTTCAACTTTCTTTCTTTTTTTAAGGTTTCTCATCAAGGGTTAGGGGGCCAAAATTGGGTTTAGCCGGCCCCTTTCCATCATTGGCAGCTAATTGTAATTTTGAAAAATTCATTAATAAATAACAAAACAAAATCATCCCATAATCGTCATACAAATTTAAAACTAGATGTTAAACCTGCTGTTTAACAGGGGTGTCGATGGCTCAGACTCAAGAGGTCAGTGGATTAATGCCAGTTTCACGACATGCCCACATGAACAAAGGTTTTTGATCCAGAGAGCATGAGAAAATTATGTTTCATCAAACGTAAATCAGTCAAACAACGACTTGCTAGACAGAAACTCTTGTTAGGTGATGCTCTGTTCCAGGCCATAAAGCTACAAGACAACTGTTCCACGTGCAAACTGAGACTAAAGGGGGTTGGGGTGGTGGTGAACCCAAACACATCTTATTTCAACTCCATAAACAGAGCAGATCTTATCCCTCAAAAAAAAAAAAAAAAAAACTTCTTTTTATTTTAACAATAAGTTTTTTTCTATTACCAACACATCATTTATGCACTTTTAAATTAAAAACATTTAAAGTCAAATAGACAGTTTTCGTTGACCTATCGGAGCTGACTGTGCTGTTGACACACAGCACTATTACCCTCTCGCTTCCTCAACCGTGCCACACTCTGACAATCATTTATTTCACCGAGCACTGTGATCACTGTAAAATAAAGCATTAAATCACAGGGCATTTCAATAATCCATATTCTGGTGACGATAAAAGGGAAACCCCTTAGAAAGCTACAATCAAAATATTTCAATACTCCCTTATTGTTCCTTCTAAATACTCAAACTTATCCATGTTAAGCAGAATTCAGAATTTTACCCGTGACTTTGTGTTAACGACAGATTTTGAGAAATCACAGACAGCTATTCGGAATCACGGGGAAACCAGTGTTGGTGTATGCGAGTGCATAGTGAAAACCACAACGATCAAATCGACCGACTCGTTATGAGATAACTGCCATGCTGGACGTTTTATAGCGAGGCAGTGTGAAATGTGTTCTGACTGGAAATAACTCCGTGCAACCAATGAGAGAGCAGCATCCAGGGCAACAGGAAGTTGGAAAGGAGATACAAAGGTATAGATGGCAATTTTAACAACACTTTCAGTTCAAAAAGGGCTTCCTCTTGGTTCATTTGGACCCAAGGAATGAAAATAACTTTGCTCCCATTTTTTCTAATAATTCTGGTCTAGCGCTTCGTTTTTACATTGGCATTGCATTGTTTTCAAATCACTTCTCGAGTTTGGTTGGTTGCAAATCTTCCTTAAATCATGTAGTTTAAAATCCCTTGAAATCCAGCAGCGACTGAATGCTGCTACGGATCATCATGCAGTGTGAAAAGATCTGCGACACAACAGCCCTGAAAAAAATCACCAGTATACTTCTTCTTGCCAAGATTGTTTAATACAAAAACACCATATAAGGAAGCCATGCATATTCCAACAGCTGTTCAATTATTTCAACGGTGAGACACCTGACTCCTTCCACAACCCCGATCACAGATTTAAGCGTCTATTTATTCAAATCAACGTTTTAATGCAAAACCCAATATATCTATATAGATAGACATCCATAAACAGTAAAATAAATACAGTTCACGACCTCTTTAAGCAACCAAAGTACATCAATTGTTGTCAGTGTAATGTGAAGATTCCTTTAGACCTCAAAAACATTGCACACAGATCTGATGAACGCCTCACCCTTGCTGAAGCTTGGCCAACATCTCAAGCTGGAGCGAATGTCTTAAGCTGTTGGGAAGAGTGAAAGTCACATTGTCACTAATGACCTCCTCGATCAGAGCCTGCAACACAACCAAGAACACACAGATTGTTTGCACTGATGAACCTTTGCATGATCCCCCCCCCAACACATCGACAAAATGTCATGAGCACATCTGCTTGTTTAGTTAACCTCTTAAGCCCTGAGGCCTATTTTCCGAAAATCCTATACTTTTACTTTTTAAGGCATTTCTCAGCTTTTACAAGGCCTAAACTGCAAATCTTGGTATCAAAATGAAGATAGGTTCTTGGGGAGTGGTGTGGATGAGTTAATTTGACAGTCAAGAACACAGGGTAAGAGTAATTGATGTTGGAATGGCCAAAAAATGAACTCCGCCTAAAAAAAAAACACATGTTTCCTCCAATATCTCCTTATTTTACTTATAACGAAGCAAATAAACACAATCAATTGTAACCACTACATGTCAAGAACATCTGTAGCAAGTTTGGTGTTCATACTACAAGAAACTAATATTCTGTAAAGGTTTTGATTGAACAAAGTTCAGGCGTAATCCATGTTGGCACAGTTTGGCACAATTTGGCACAATAATTGAAATATGGAAAAAATCTTGTCCAAAGCTTCAGCTACGTTCATAGTCTTCTTTTCTTGCTTATGGGACATGATTTCAGCAAAAAAAACTCCTAAAGAAACGCTGTAAAAGGGGGGTAGAAGCTCATTTACGCCATCTTGCTGCGCTTTTGGGAACGTTTCACTCACAAACGCTTTGACATCAAGCTTCTGCTTGTCCCTACCCCCCCCGACCATCTGTCCAATCCAGAAGATCTATATATCAACGGAAAGCTCTGATTCTATGGAAACCAATCAGCTCAACCATTTTGAGACTGACGGGATCGCCGACGAATCACACGACGCGCAGCGTGGAGAGACCACCTCTTACGCACGGGGAGTCATTCCATATTTGGTGACGTAATGACGCCACAAAGCTAAAGAAACAATCCAAAATGGCGTTTGCACGAAGCTATTGACCGGACATAACAACAAACGGACTTTTATCGCTATGGAAATAACTTTTTGTTGAAAAAAACGGCAAAGGTAAGACAAGATTTACATGCTTGCTTGGTTTTCGCTGGCGTTTTTTCGTGGAACTTTCGCTCCCTGCTCTGAAATACTTCATGCAATGTTAATGAGTTGCATATCACTGGATTCAGCTGGTTGTTAGCTTTCATTTAATGTAATGGTTCGGGTGTTTCCGTTTATATTGTGGATACATATCGCACATAAACAAAAACGTGGTCATGAATTATACTCCGGACATGTTGTTGTTTATTTGCATGGCGTTCGAGCTGTGGTTAACGGATATGAAATTGAATTAGATACGTTTTTAGAGGAGTTTCCGCTGAACACAACAGTATTTAATATGTGTGGGTTATTCTCAGGGTTCGTGAGCTATGAGTGAAAATGTAACGCACAAGGGGGCAAGTCCCCGGTACCGGGGACTCTCGGGCGTAAGAGGTTAATATTAGGGGACTCAAGCTCAGTATTCCAGGATTTTTACTTTGAGCAGAAATCCACAAGTTGTTTGTAGATTACCACTCAACTCAACCAATTCAAGCATTGTCCGGATGAAAACAAAAAGCTGCACAACAGTGTACACTAGGAGTGTAACAACACACTCTGCTCACCATATGATACATACCTTGAAATTATGTCCACAATACGATACATCACTGTATTTTACAACACTATATTAAAGCAAACATTGAAACAAAGAAGGCTGGGGTCTAGTTTGATTTTTATGAGAGCATTTGATGCCATCCATCCACTAGAGGGCAGTGTTAATGTTTGCATTAAGGGATGGAGAGAGCTAATTTTATAATCATTCTTGTTTAGAATGTGAGTAAAGGATACCGGTATTTGTCTACAAGTAAATATTACATAAAACAAGACAAGGTAAAGAAGTTTCAGAAGTGACTAGAATCACAATCACTCCAAGGAGCAAATATTCTTCATCTCCTAACAGATACCCCCCAATAGCTCCATGATGCGTATTGTGACAATTTTGTATTGCAATATATTGTTTCATGCCTAGTGGACATAGTAAAAATGAGAAATGTAAAAGAATAAGAACAAAGTCAGGTAAAAAAAAAGTTTTGAAAATACACATATAAAACACATAATTTGCAAGGAAATTTAAATTACAATGTGAAACATCATGATTGTCTTTCAGTTTCATTTAACAGACCCCACATCTGTGCCATAAGTGTCATCTAGAGGTGAAAAGAAGGGATAACTCTTGGAAGTACAAGACATGTGATACGGCTTGTGTTTTTCAAAGTTCTGACACAAAAAGTGCTTGGAAATAAAGCTTAGGAGAGTTTTTATGCAATTGTCTCATTATTTTCACTGTGTCTTTGCTTTTTTGGGGGATTTATGAATTTTTAGTTTGTCTCAACACTTGATTTTGGAAATAAAACATTAACAAAAATTAATTGCAGGCAAAAATGACAAAATTTCATACCTAGAATTGTATTTTCTGTACAATTTCAGGTTTGTTGTGGAATTATTGTGTAAAGTAATTTTAAAAATATGTTTAAAAAAGCTGGGGATGTACTAAAAAAAAATATCAATTATGGTCCCAAAAAATATAAAGCTTTAATGGAAATTGATCAGAGCAAATTATGAATTTGTAAAAACACTTAAAAAAGACTTAAGGTTTAAAGATAATAACTTGATAAACACAAAAACTGGAGTGTTCCTCAAACTTGTAGCACTCAATGTGAAAGATACTTTAAAATAGGGGCTCTTTAACAGATTTGGGGTCAGTAAACTGAAGGATATTACAAACCTTATAGTTGTTGTTCCTCATGAAGCTGCAGATCTGGCCATATGGAGATAGCGGTCCATCCCTCGAATCTGAGGATCCCGTCAAAGATCTGCAAGCGCTCCAGTATCCAGCCAGTCGCTCCTTATCCAAACATAACGATTCAGGGTAATCCACCTACAAAAAAGCCAAGTATGTAATCTTTCCAAACAAGAGAGTACCCAAGTCACAAATCTTCTGTTGCTTGTCTCACCTTCAAGTGCAGTTCATGAGCCATTCTGAAGTGCTCCCTTGCATTTTTATACAGCGAAACGTCTGAACAGCCTTGCTGAAAGTAAATTCCTCCTAGATCATAATGCACCTGGCATGAAGATAAAGACGACTTGTTAAAACATTTCCGAGATTATCGCGACAGAGAGTTTTCTTTTCCGTACCTGGCAGTGGAGGTGTTGAGCGGTAACACGAAGCCCTGCTGTAGAGGACTCTGTCTCTCCATTAGCTGTACTGGGCTCGGCAGCTAGCAGGTCTAAGGTTCGAAGTGTGTGGATGTAAAAATCTTTCTTGATGCTCAGTGCTCCTTCTAAAACCATGATCGAGTCAGTGGCTTGCTCTCTAAGCTGAGGAGAAACCATTAAACAGGTCACTTCCGTTAAGAGGGTTAACACCTTTTTAACATCAGTGTGACAAACAAAAAACCACACCTATTATTGATAAAGATGTGCAATTTTTCTGATTTCTTGGACATTTTACAGAAAATATGAATAATTCACACTTTTAGCTAGTGGTTGGGTGAGGAAATTTATTGTCAGTTACTCTTTTTAAAACTTAATGACATCAGAACCATTACCCTGATCAAAGGTTTACACACCCTGGGGCCTGGTCTCATATGTACAAAACTCCCCCAAAAAGTGCGAACACCTTTTTTGGGCAATGTTTCAGATTTATAAAAACACAACTTGACATCAAAGTTTGTTTATCCTTTCGTAGAATATGAACTGTGCGTACGTCAAGTTCTCTGTATACTGTGGATATTTGAGGTATTACTGACATCTAGTGGAAATGTCGACCATTCCACCTTAATATGAAAAGCAGATGTATTTGATAAATAAGATGTGTGTAACATACTTTATGCCTTATAAATCATACCATATACCAAATCAATCTTGAAAATCTTGACAATTACAAAAATGCATAAGGCTCCCCTAGAAGAATTAAAGTTTCCGTTTACGAGAAATGTTGAAATTTTTTGCAAGCTCCGCCATAACCCACAACTCCCAAATGCGGGATGCCAATCTAAATACATGTGAATATTCATCAGATGCTTTGCATTGACTATATATGGTGTGGACAAGGCGTGTTTGGGGCAGAAACACATACGCACTGATGTGCGCATGCTTGCAACCCATCTGTGATTTATAAAGCGAAGATTGCTTGCAGTTGTGCGTACGAATGGTTTTATAAATCTACTTTGGAGATAAATTATTTTTTGGTAAATCTGAACGTGATCAAAGAGTACGTAGAATCCTAACAAAAAACAAACATACATCAGAAAGCTAAATAATCAGACAAAATTATTCAACCAATTTATCTTCCTTTTAGAAATCACAGATGGGACACAAGTGTGCGCACTTCAGTGCGTATGGGTTTCCGCCCCAAACATACCTTGTCCACACCATATATAGTCAATGCAAAGCAGCTTATGAATATTCATGTATTTAGATGCAAAGCGTTGCCCATGTCTGGGAGTTGTGAATTATGGCGGAGGTTGAAAAAAAGCTAAATTTTTCTGAAATTGTATCTGCTTTTCAAATTAAGGTGGAATAGGCGACATTTTACTCATAATACCTCAAATATCCACAGTACGCCAGAGAAGTTTATGTGAGCACAGTTCACACTCTACATAAGGATAAGCAAACTTTGACAGCAAGTTGTGTTTTTTTTTTTTATAACTCTGAACCATTGCACAAAAAAAGGTGTACGCACTCTTTGGGCCAGTTTTGTACATACGCAAACTTTACAAATGAGGTCCCTGGACATTACTCAACATCAGCAGGAGATGTTTGATTTCATGATAAACTGCATTCTTAAGTCTAATAATTAAATCTTTCTTGAGATAGAGGAATATTTCATGCATTAGATCTGCAACACTTCCACGGAAAGGGAGAATATATTTTTCATTTGAGCAAATTTGTAGCAAGTTTACATTATGAGCTGCTGTGTTTCTGCTAAGGCTCATGTAGATCCTTTCCTTTATAATTATGGTTTTAAATAAAAAATTTATTTGAAAAACTGCCATGAACAATAAAGAAAGGAGAAAAAAAATTAAAATAAAACACAATGAATGAAAAACAATGCCAGTGTTGTTTGCCAATGTTTGACATATCCAATACTGTGATAAAAGGTAAAAAAATCCAGGTCACATTGAAAATAAGATTTTTTTTTAATATGATTTAAGATCTTGGCAAGTGTAAAAATCCTGTTTTTTATTTTGTAGTTTTGCAGAGCCGAGGTATGAAAGAAATAAAGATTTTTACAACTGTTTAATTTAGTGGCAGCCACGATTTTGAGAGTGCACATAGTGTTTGATAAATTTCAAACATTTTATGTGCAAAAACAAGATTTGTCATGAAAAATCATAAATTTGCTGTAACAGAGAAAAAAAAGTTTCGACTCAAGTTTGGCCAAATTTCGACTCAAAGTCAACCTTAAGTGGCTGAAGAAATCCCCAGCAACACACAAGGGTTACGGGCACAACACAGTCTTATTTAAAAATTAAAGTATAAAAAGCAAGTAATTGAATTCCTATGAAAAGTAATGGACATTTTGCTAAAAATAAATAAAAAAAAAAAAAAATACAAAAATTGCATCTGCGGCAACAGTAAAAGGTCACATACGAAAGCTTTGTTACTTAAGAACAGTTTACTTCTTACCACATTTAGTATGTTCTCTGTGAGCTCCTTTTCCTGCTGGACCAAATTCATCCTGCAGCACAGAAAGAAAACATTAACACAACAAACGCAAAATCGAAACACGGTGAAATGTCCATGCTCACATATTCAGCTGATGCGGTCCAGGTTTGGTTTGTTTCTCAGGAAAGCTGCTTAATACGATTGTACGAATGGCCCTTTTAAAACACAGAATGCAAACTTTAGATCAAGAACTGACTGAACCAAAGCATCAAACATCACGACTCGATTTGTTCCACCAGAAAGATGTCTGCTTGTTTGCGCTTACATCTGCTACATGCACAAATTCTACAAAAATTAACTATACTCGTGTTGGCAAACATTGAACTTTAAACAAGTTAAATGCTACAAATCGTAATAAATTGCAGAGAATAACAGTGGGTGCATGTGGGTGTGTTCACTGTGGGCAGCATTTTCATTTAATCTTTCTTCACGATTGAGGGATGAGAGGTATTTTTCACTTCATATATTGTTTAACCAAGCACCAAGCCGTCTGTAACTATGACGGTTCTATCTTGTCTCGCGGAATAATCCAAGGCGCAAGGAGATGCCATCCATGCGCGCCCCCAGTGTAATACTGCTGTGTGCAGGAGCAGATTATGTTCTCCTCAGAAAGTGATGCTGACAGAATTGCAGTGGACACAATGGTGTTAAGTTGTTGCTATTATGGTTCTAAAGCTCAAATTGAGTAAAACGTACCAACTTTGATAAACAAAACAAACCTTTCCTTTAAACCTAAACATTATATTTAAATTCTTAAAAAGACTGTTTGGTTTGAAGGATGTTTAGTTTGATTTGCTTGATATAGTAATCCCTAAAGATTAAGACCTCCATTAAAAAGACAAAGGCTATCATTTTAAGATCTATTAAAAAAAGATCATGTTTTTTTTTTTTTTTTTTTTTTTTAAATCGCTGTATCGAAAATATACCGAAGCCTGAGACCGGAAAAAAAACGTGATTTTTGCGAACCGTTACACCCCTAATTTTAATTTTTTTGTGATGCAAATCAAAACGATACCATAATATACTATATACAAAAGAATATTATTATATTTTATCAAACTAATTATATATGGTGTCAACGTTTTTGAATGGTGATAACGTGCTTTTCTTTGATCTGGCTAAGTATACTTTGCATAAACAATCATTTAGATTTTTTGGCATTCTATACATTGCCCAAGCATTCTATACGGTACATGTGGAGCAATCACGAAGCATCACGAAGAACATCCAACAACTGGACAGTGCCCCTGAATTATTTTTAAAAAGATCATCTAAATGCACTTAAATTATAATTAAAAACCTTAGTAATTAAAAGTTTTAAGGTGGAACTCAATTATAATCAGTAAATGTCTCAGTTAATATAAAATGATTTCTAGTTTAAATCTATTCTAGTTAAAATTAATTAATTTCATAATCATCAAAATGTATTATCTGCCATTGATCATAAAAGTGGTCATTATTTTAACATTTTTTGGTTTTCAAGTCTAGGTTCGGCTACTTGAAAATTTTATTGAAAGTTTAAGCAAAATAATAGATTAACTCAAATGAACATATTCTAGACTTTTCACCATGAGCTCAAATAACCTTAAATCTATTTTACACTTTATCCACTCCCCCTTTCAGTTAAACATCGTCTTGTTCTGACACAACTAATGCAAACTGACTCTCGGGAACCACAACAAATAAATATTTACATTCATTTAATGTTTCAATCCAGAGGAGAAAACACCACACCAGGTGTTTTACTCCCCTGAGGAAGGCAAAACTGTCCAACATAGCAACGCATATACTCTCCCATGTGATGGCTTTTGAGCGGGACAGGACAAGGTAAAAAAAAAAAAAAAAAAAGAATTCTATTTTACCATCTGTTATAGAGGACGACTGCCATTGCTGTGGTGGGCGGCAGAGTAGACAAATCCAAGTCGACATGCTTCACTCCGGGAGGAACACGGCTGACACAGAGAAGCTCATTCAACAACATATTGAGCACAGGGGTCGTCAAACTGCAAATAAACCATGACATACAAATGAGAAATCCCTGAAATTAAGCACTGTGTAATGATTTTAACATTAGTTACAGCACCCCCTGAGGACGGTTGCGGTATGATTTTTAAACTCTCTTGCAAGTCAACAGAAAAAACCTGTTAAAACATTAATTCTGTTCAAATTATATTATTTAAAAGCCTTAACAACTTTCGGGCAAACTTCTCTGTTTGTAAGAAACTACTTACAAAAGCTCAAATTACTGTAATTAACTAGTTTTCTAAGAAATTCTCTTTTATTTTTCCTTGAGTTCTGTATCTTTATTTTTTTTTTGGTTTATTGTTGTTGTTGTTTTTTTTTGTTTGTTTGTTTTTTGCTAATTTAAAAAAATGTTACATTTTCTTCCGTTTCAAACCAATGAAACAGCAGGTACAGACTATAACAGTCTTGTACGTTCCATGAAGATATTTAATCTAGAAACAGAGATATGACGTTTCAAAGATTGGGTCAGATTAATATTCAGGGGCCGCCCCTAGACCCTCATTGGTCAGTTCTGATGTAAAAATCTCTATTTCTGGTCCTGATTTCTCGCTGAGAACAACCTCCCTCTTCTAATCAGGATCTTCTTCTTTCAACTGGAGATGTTTTAAGTCATTTCAAGAAGGTTCAAAATTTGACCCCAAAAAAACACAAAGGCGTTATTTATTTTCTTGCAATTCAAACCACTGAAACAGTTATCTTTTAAAAGATGCCTTTTTCCGAAATGGCGTAAGCTCGCAGATAAAACATACATCTCCAAAACTACTTTTCCATCCTTGTACAACAATGTTTAAATACTCTGAAGAATAACATGTTCTTATTCCTGGGGAAGAGTGCATTATTATATTGCCATACTGCCATTGTACAATTAGTGAGAAAACGGGTCTTAAAATTAAAATAATATTCTTTAGTTGCAATTAATTTTGTTGCAATATATCGCACAGCAAAAAGTATTTTCCATGACAGCCCTGCGTCCAATCAAACTGTGCATAAAGAAAGGATACCCCAAAAAAACGAAATCTAGTGAATGTAACCAATCCAATGCTATAACATAAATACAATCAGTAGAAATATTAACTATTTTGTTTATTTTCTTTTAGCGTTTTAATTTCCAGGAAAATAGTAGAATGTTTAATTATGTGGCAGTATTTCTCTCTCATGCTCTCTTTTTTTCTGTCATTGTACTGTTTTCTGCGCTCTATATCACTCTTTCTCTCTCTCTCATTAGATTTTGCTCTTGCTCATCTCCATTTTCTCCTTTTCTCTTTCACCATCTTTCCATCTTCCTTTCTCTTTGCTCTCTATTTTTCTTTCTCTCCCTCTCTTTCTCTACTTTCACTCTCTCTATCTCATTCTTCTGTATTTCTATCTTTTTCCTCCCACTCTTTCTGTCTCTCATTTTCTCTCTTTTCAATTTCATTCTTTTTCTCTCTCCTTTCTTTTTCCTCCAGTTCACTCTTTCTCTTCATTCTATCTATCTGTCTCTTTTCTTTCATGCTCTTCTTTTTACTCTCTTTTCCTTCTCTCCCTCTTGCTCTTTATATTTGTTTCTTTCTTCTCTTTCACTCTCTCTTTTTACCTGTCCTCTGTTTCTATCTTGCTTAAGGAAATGACTGATGTGAGCTGCATTTTTCATTGGTAGGCTATATGGTGAAATAATTTATCAGTGTAACACTCACTACTGTCGAGTAGTTTTAGAACTGATACTTTTACTCTACTTTCTTTACTTTTTTTGGCCGGTGATGGTACCTGAGTGCAACATTTCAGAAATCTTTACACCACTGCTTGATTCCAGAAGATAAAGGAGGCATGGCCACATGATTGACAGCTGCATTCTAGCAAATTGAACTGTCTGCTGTAATGCACAAAATATAAAAAACCCTCATCAAATTCTCGTTTAGATTTTATGCGATATTATTGCATCTGTGATCAGATGGGCTTGAAAAAACCTAGCATGCTATGAAAAAGAGCAGGTTCCCGTTGTTTTTCATTGGCATCACAACCCTTTTACCATCAACAACCATTGCACACATCAAAGATTATTCATTCATTCATTCATTTTTCTGCCTGCTTATTCCCTTTCGAGGTCGCGGGGGTCTGCTGGAGCCTATCTCCAGCTCACATCGGGTGAGAGACGGGGGTAGACCCTGGACAGATCGCCAATCACAGGGCAACACACACAATCACTCACACATTTAGAATAATTTAGATTATTCAATTAACCTGCCGCATGTTTTTGGGATTGTGAGGGAAACCAGAGCCCCCTGGAGGAAACACACGCAAGCACAGGGAGAACATGCAAACTCCTTTCAGGAAGGTCATCGGCGAGCCTTGAACCGACAACCTTCCAACTGGAAGTCAACAGTGCACCACAGATAATCAAAATATTAACCATTTGCAACCCTGCAGTAAAATATAATAACTATAGTTCAGTTATTACATGCATTGTTCCGAGAAGAACCATATTTCGAACACAAGCAACAGTCTCTTACCCCTTCTCCAGTGCATTTAAGTCCCATCTCAGGTGAGCTGCAACCTTGAGACCCATTAACTTCAACGTGCGGTTCCTCTGGTTGTCCACTGGAGGCTGGGGCTGGTTCTGCTCGTTCATAGACGGTTTGGAGGCTTGTTCAAGAAACTGAATGATGAGCTGAACAGGAGATGGATCTGACAAAAAAAAACCCCAAAACAAATCAAACTCAAACTAGATGCCGCTCATCATTCACACACTATCCTCAAATGTATATTTATCTTTCTTTAGCCAGATCTTCTGTCTCTTCATCTAATCACACTCAATGATGTTCAAATGGATCACTTCCAATACGTATTGCTCTTATTCACGCTGAAGATGGTTATTAATGAATTTAACCCTATGTTTGGGACTATTGTGCTGAGGCAGAATGTTTGCAGCATTGAAAACACCATTAATCCTGACTCAGAAATGTAGGCCCAAACATTCGAGGAAACTCCACCATGATTGACTCTCACAGACGCCCAACATTATTCAACAGCTCCTGTTGCTATTTTTTCAGTAGCAACTGTTCCATTGAAACCACTTCTGTCCAGACTTCTGCGGACAGGAAGATCGGTGTACCTGCCTCCCACTGGTTTCTGCTGAGGTTTATACACTGAACATGCCCTGGTGGACTTGGTTCTATGGCAGGTCATAAAGAGTTAAAAAGCTCATTATCCAAGCGCAGTGAAGATCAAAAGAGAAAGACTTTGACGTTTTGTTTCTCTATATTTCTATGTTCTGGAAAAGCAAATTGTATATTCGTAAATGTACAGCTGACTACATCACGTTTTCACCTACAGCGGGTTCTTTTTATAACGTAACCGCCTCTGAGGTTTCACAGTAACACCAAATATTGGTTTGATTTAGATTTTTCGTTTGTTCACTCAATTTGAACTATGCAATAATTCTTCTTAATATTTCTGAAAGCATTCTTTGATGACTGTTTTTTTCCCATCTGCTTAAATCTTTTTGCGGCACTGTTCTGTGCATTTCATTTGTTCGGCAGCAGAATAGCAATAGTAAACTCCTTTATTTTTAAGTCATCTTGATTTTCTGCATGAACTACTTGGAAATAAACAACCAAAGAGTAACATTAAACGCAATTCATCAGACAAAAAATAAACCTGAGACCGACAAGATGATTGACAGCTCGTACCTAGCAACCAAATACCTAATAAAGCTCAAGAAGTGTTTCCAAAACAAATATTCAGCTGGACACTCAAAGGTATGTAATTTCGCTCCACAAAACAGTGGTTACTTTAAGTTTGTAATCTAAGTAGGCGACTTAGATTACCAACATAAGAATTAACCAGAAGCAGCTTCATGGGTACCTGGATGTGGGCTCTGGAGATGCTGTTCCAGTAATGAGGGGTCAAGGAGAAACTCAAACCAGGAGGTTTGTGGTGGAGTACATGGTCGACTACCACTGACAGCTTCTCGGTCAGCAGCTTCAGCACTCATCGTCTTCTGCAAACTAGAATAAACACAAAGGAATAACAACAGTATCCAGCTGAACTCTCCCAGAACAATCTTAGACATGAGCCCAAATGCTCTGTTGAATGAAGTGGAATGAACCAAAACACTCGTCGATACGCTGGAACAATCCTTTTAAAAATATTTTATTATTTTAAGTTTAAAATAGGTTTATGTCGTGATAATTACTACTCGTTTAAAGCGTACTATGAATTACAGAAACGTTCAAAGTTTGAACTACTTCGACATTAGGCAAACAACTCACCTGGTTAAAAGGTTACAAAAAAACGATATCAAACGGCTTCTAAAACAGATTAAATTGTTTTTAAACAAAGGTTCCTGGAGGCGCCGTTTAATGTTTTTCTTCGTAGTTGAGAGCCACTGCGAGATAACTGAGAGAGCGCCACTTACTGTACAGGCGGACGGACATTTTATACGTAGAAACCTTATAATAGCCTTCCACCGTGCGTCGTCATTGCGCCATCTTGGTACAGGACAGATTATGACTTCCAATATTGTTGATGACCAGCATGTATTCGTTTGTGTTAAATTAATTAAAATTAATCTATACTGTATTATAGATTGTCGTGAAAATCGGCTGACAATTTAAGTGAGTTGTAGTTATTTTATTCGCTGGTAGATTTCAACTTCCATTGATCAGTGCAGTGCGTAGACGAAACTTGTCCTGTTCTAAGATGGCGGCCGCGACGTCGCATCGGTCCAACCATAGATATTTTATACGTAGATACCCCGTGAAACAGGGCCGTCCATTGGACCAGACGCAACACCAGTTACTAACTTCGTCCGTGCATCTGATGTTTCCTGTTCAATAAACTGATAACTGTAAAAATGTTTACTGAAAACCATAGAATTGCTGATGGGACAAATCAAGTAGCTTGGTGTACGCTGATATAGGCAGAAAAACCGAAAATGTAAAACTTCTTTGAACTTTGCTGAAGATGAACACAGCGGAAAACAAAAGTGTAAATCTTCCGCTGTCTTTTTAAAGCTATAAACAACTTTTTCTGAATATTTTCTCCAACAGACTTAAACCGGAACTCAGCGAACGTTATTACTTTGAGGCGGAAGTGCACCACGAGTCTAAGTGCAAGTAGTCTATTCTGGATCCACCAGCCCTCCAGTCAAATATTGCCAAGACAGTCTTGTGTATTCACAGGGTCCATTGTGTGCTTGGGTTGTCTAAACACGTAAAACCAGCCAAAACCTACTCCATTCTCACTCCATGCAAAAAAACCAAGTCACCAACCAATTTTTGTGACAGGGTGCTTAATTTTTAACCCTTGAATGTCCAAATAAAAAATATATAAGTGAGTTTTTTTATTGCAATTATTTATTATAAAGTTTTTCACACTTTGAACATTAAAATTGAGTAAATGTTGCAAGAATATTAACAACATGGTTAATATTAATGATATTAACATTAAAGTTAACATTTTCTCCACAACTGTTGAGTTCCTGTATATAACAGAGACCAACGTACAATTTTGTCATTTTTATTTCATGAAGTCTAAAAAAAGGAAGCCGTCGATAATGCTGAGACATTAAAAGGTGCTAAAACACAGCAGTCTAAACCTCTAAAAGCTCAAGACCATTACAGTTAAACAATAAAAATAAACATCGTCATAACACCAACAATAATATTATAGCAACAACAATAATAAAAAGTGTAAAACTGCTACACGGTAAAAATGATATCACTTTGAACACCGAAATCTACATGGAGGATAAAATGTATAAAAATCATCTAAGCAGGAAATGCTGAACCTATTCTACAATCGGGTCTTTGAGCAGCATTCACTACTCAAACATGTCGTCATTATCAGAGTCTGCAAAATATTTCACTTCTTTCTTGGCTCGGCCGGAGCGATCTCTTCCTGAGTCCATGCGGCTGAAGTTGTTCATGGGCGTTTCGTCATCATCGTCCTCCTCATCATCAGATGCTGCCTTTTTTGGTCTCTACAGGTCGATAAACACACACATAATAAAACATTTATTCACACAGGTATCTGTAAATTCGTTAATTGTGTAAAGAGACAATTCTACATTGTCTGAAGAAAAAATTGGTCAGAGGATTGACATATAAAGACCTGCGGATTACTGATTGATTACTGATCACTGAACAGCGTGACTGTGATAATGTGAATCTAGGGTCTTTGTCGGGTTGAGAGAGAAAAGTGCAAAACTCAAGGAGAAAGTTGTCATTTACAAGTATTTTCATAAACAGTGATACCAAAGAAAGTTCCTCATACAAATATAAACCAACTCCCATGTCTCTACGATTCTCCTTAGCTGAGGTAGTGATGTGACAAAAGGGTTGCTATGAAGAAGCCAGTAACATAATGTAATGTTCTCTTTGTCACTATCAGTTATATGAATCAACCCCCATGTCTTAACCAAAGCTGAGATAGAGTCCAGAAAATTTGGTTGCTAGGGAAAACAGTTTGGTTGCTAGGGAGCAGTCAGAGAAGTCATATTTTAAAGAACCCACTAAATTTCGTACATTAGAAATGGTGACAATTTATGGTTAAATAGTGATTATCTGATGGGGGTTTGAAAAGTGGGTGTGGCAAAAATAGCACCACATAATACGTTTAAGCTTATGGTGCGCTAACAGTTTGTCATAAGTGAAAGAAATTTGGTACTCATGTTCAAGATTTAAATATAAGTAATATGGATTGTGTTTCCAAAATCATCAGGAAGTCGCCTATTTTGTATTTAACTTCAAAAAATGACCTCCTTCTAGAGATATTTTATTTATTAATATCTGTTAAATTCTGAAGCTTTTTTTGACTACGTTAAATACCTGCACATGACGGCCATCAGAAGTCGAAATCTAAACAGGAAGTCATTAATAACTCAGCCATACAATGTCCGATCAGGTTCAAATGTGCCATGCGTATTAAAGGTCCATGTCCAACAAATCTATATAGCAACCTACCGTGTTAGTTATGGCGCCACCTAGTGGCAACATGGAATATTCAATTTTCTGTTGTTTTATACTGCTATTTCAAACTACGTAGAACAACGTTCTATAAAAAATCAATTGAAATGAATTTACAAAATAAACAGGAAGAACTTTCTTAAAACTTTGTACACTTCCAGGCCTTGTAATTTAACAAACTCATCCTAGTGAACTCTATCAAACTCTGGAAGACAGATCGAAAAGTCTCTGCAATGTTAAATTGCGAAGCTTTTTTTGAATTCGTTGTACAGTTTGTGACTGGCGGACTGCTGAGTTTCGCCATGAAACGGCATTAAGATCACATACCTGAAAACATCGATGTACCAACTCACATTGTTAGTTATAGTGCCATCAAGTGGCAACAGGAAGTAGAGCATTTAACATTGATAAGGTACCAGTTTTGATATGTGGGGAAAAATTGTTCAAAACAATAACAGAACAATACTCATAGCGCCACCTAGTGGTAATGGCATTTTATATTCTGTTTATTATTATTTTATTTACTAGCTCTTGAATAGCTCTTGTTGGGTATTAATGCTAATCCCTGAGTGCTGGATCGTACTGCCTTAACCCCATCAGGAGTACAATAATTTAAGACATCAGATGACCCAGATCGTTTATTTTCTGAACTTCCACAACAGTTCCACACATGGCAACAGTTTCATGCACCATGAGGTAAACGGTATCACTCAACTGAACTGCGAGCTTACATCACATGCTCAAAAATGCTTACATCAACCACATACAGAATAGCTAAGTAACCAACAGCCCCTTAACTTAAATAATTCAGAACGCATCTCATGCTGAATGTTTCTGTACTTGTCACTTACCCGACCTGTGACTTTCTTCACAGGACTATACTCATCCTCTTCAGAACTTGACTGCTTCCTCTTCTTCCCTCTGCCTTTACCACCACCTTTTGGTGCTGCTGGGCGTTTCTTAATGCCGGTGTCCGAGTCAGAGTCCCAGAGGGATTTAGCAGCAGCTTTCTTCTGTTTAGGTGCCATGTCTGCAGGTTTCTTAGCTGCAGAGAAACCCGATAAGAATGTTTCTACATAATAAATCATAGCTGGCCTGTATTTTTACAATTGTTGCATATAACAAAACGCAGCCTCAAACATGTTGGTTTACAGAAGCCTGCAAATGGAAAGGTACCTTTTTTAGGAGGTGTTTTTCCAAAAACAGCACTGGTGGAATATGCAGAGAGAGCTGGACCCCTGTCATGATCGCTGTCTGACTTCAAGTCTTGAGAGTAAACAAAGTGCTGTGAGTATATATTAATTCTCCTGATAAGGAACCACTCGAGACACATTTACCTTCATCACTGTAACTGTCTGTTTTAAACGCTGGCTTTGATGACTGAACAGGTTCTGGAGTTGTTTTCTCAGCCGGAGAAGAAGGCCTGAAAAAGAATTCAATTATTATAAAGTTTTGTTTTTACACTTATCTAGAATTTAGTTAACATTCTATATGAAATTTGACAAAGAAAGAAAAACATACTAAACACTTACAAAGTGCTACAAAGGGTTTCTGCAGGTTTCACACTGTAAAGATTTTTTTAAGACTATTGAGAATCAGATTTAAGACATATATCATGTTATCTATCCACCAACACCTTGATTTAAAAAGTCATAAAGTCGTAGATAAAGGAACACATTTTCATTACATTTTCAGACATGTGTAGTTGTTACATGAAAAATAACATAGACCAATGTTTTTCATAATTTTTAACCTTTAAAAGTGACAAAAATTACTGTATTGTGGTTGCTATGGCAGCCATCTTTGTTTAACAACCAAATGTGCGATTCATGCTGTGCATGCTGGGAAATCTCTCACTCGAAATCAAGAACGCTCTATCTGACATGTGTCGGAAAACGAAGACCTGTGAAAAACTAATTTGTGAATTTAATGAACTTTTTAATGCGTTAAATTATTAGTTTTTTAATATTTTAGACTTTTTAAGACATTGCAGGAACCCTGGCTAATAATAAATACATTTTTGTCAAGACAATTCTACAAAAAAAAGTTATTTTCTTGAGTGTAAAACTTACGAAATAACTGTTTTCCGAGAGAATAAATCTTCTTCTTCATCTTCATTATTGTTGATGTATTCTTCAGTGTTTCTATGCGACGGTTCTGGTGATGCTGAAGCATCCTGCTCTTCATCATCTTCCTCTTCTTCAGAGAAGTCAAAAGTGTACTTGGCTTTCACCGCTGAGAATGAAAGAGAAATGTTGTGGAACCTATGTAATAACTATATTTTTTATATTAAGAAAAAACACAAACCTGTGGATCTCCGGGATGTGGTTTCTCTAGGAATGACGGGGCGATTTTCATCCAGTTCATTTTCAGACTGACTATCATCTCCATCTTCATCGTCATCATCTGACCATGGGTTTCTCTTCTTCACCTTCTTTAGCGCTCCTTTAGCACCTGCTGGCTTTCTTTGTCGTGGGGTGCCTGAAGTAAAGCAAATAGAACAAAATATAACAAAGGACTTAAATCAAAAATGAACTCAAGAGCTTGGCAGATTTTCGTACCAGGCTCTTTCTTCTCTCTCTTGACCCGTGGGGCTTTGGGTTTGGATCTTGGGTTTGGAAGCCCAGAAGGAGAAATGAGAGAATTCTCTCCTCCATTGGAGGCCTGCACACTGTCGTCATCAAGATCTAGCTTCATAGCGACATCTACCTCACCCTGACAAACACAAACACAGAGAGAGAAGGACTGAGTGAAAATGAGATGACATTGTATGACGATGCTAAAAAGCACTGATGATGTATTTCACATGTCTATATAAGATATGTAATCTTTTGATTAAAAACACACACAAGTAAAAATCAATTGAACCCATAAATATTGAAAACTGCATCTGGTGATCATTGTTAACAGTGGGAGCACAATCAAACGGATGCATATGTTAATATATGCAAAAGATATATTCACTGATATTACCGAAGGTTTAATCCGGATAAAATTGCCCCTTTTTTGTGATCCGTGAACACGTAATCCAGGTTAATTTTGAGCCAGTTTTTCAAACAGCATCGGATTTGATCAATTTGATCCGGATAGGAACTTTTCAGGATCACCAAATCTGGATAACCAGTGCTCAAACAGGATGGGAAATCACAACGTAGAACTCTAGATATGTAAAGAGCAACAAGTAGAATAGCAATTCTGGGGTCAATATAAGTTTATTTTTATTTGTAATGCAAACATTAAAAAAAAAAGTTATTTGTAAACTCACACATAAAAAAAAACTAAAATCAAGAAAAACCCCACCCCATCCTCTTCCAGCAGTCCACTCATCTGAGACCTACAACAAAAGCACTGTACATTGAGGAAACAACAAGCATGGCGCAACAAGGGACGCAATAGTAACACACTATTTCAGATATGGATTTGTTTTGGATTGCCTTTCTATGCATTTTTTGTCAATTTGACAGCTGTTTGGGGGATTATTTTAAGACGCCAAACTCTTTCTTTGCTGTAGCCTATAGTGAAAGGCGGAATATGTTAAAAGTAGGGGTGTAACGGTACGCTAAAATCGTATTCGGTTCGGTACAGTGTCTTGGAGAGTTCGGTTCGGTTCATTCGGTTCGGTACAAAACAATAAGAACATAATCTTTATTTTGAAAAGCTGCCAATACACAATAGAATTCTTGCATAAAATAAATAAAAGTGACACATTTGGGTGATATTTTAAATAAATTGCATTCTTTATAAAGAAAAACACATTTTTTTTAATAAAAAATGAAATACTGCAACTAGTTAGGATAGATTACCTATCCACATTTTCTGAAGAGAGCATAGATCTGGTTATAATATCTCCAGCAGTAGAAAATGTTAGATGTGTTGCCTGCCCGATCTCCGTGGAACAATGTCGGCATACAACTTTAAATTTATCCACTCGTCTATCCCCGTTATGTATTTTAACAGAGAAGCGAAAGTGTTCTCAAACACGAGACCGCAGTGAGGTGAGAGGGTCTTCAAGCTCTGGCTTCTCTTTCGCTTTTGATATGATTCTCGCGCTCGTGCTCGTCAGTCAATAGCATCTGTGCGGAAACTCGCCTTGAAACATTGTTCCGCTGCACTTAATATCGCGTTAATAATACATTTAAATTATTATAAAAATACAGAATACCGAAACGGAACCCAAGTGTACCGAACCGAACAGGCCGTACCGAAACGGTTCAATACATACCATGAACCGTTACACCCCTAGTTAAAAGCTAACTAATCACTGTAGCCTGACGGATGAACAAATACAATTAATGCCACCCTTCTGATGGGATCCATCAAAAAGATCCAAATTCTGCAAAAAAGTTCTGAAAAACCCAACCAGATCCAGATCAAACCCATGATAAGATTACGTGATTTTCAAGATTTGATCCAATCGGTTATCCAAAATCCTATATATACAATGACATTCTGTTTCCCCACAATTGCATACAGTTACCTTTTTCTTTTTGCTGAGTTTCTTGGAAGCATCTGCTTTCATAGCCTGTGTGACCTGCGGCTCAACTCTCCGGCCAAAAGGAGACGGCATGGTTTCCTCCAGATGCATCTTCTTCACTTTGGGTTTACCCACTTTCCCTTTGACAAGTTTTATGGCCTTTCCAGCATTCACACTTTCCCTTTCCTGCTCCTCTATTCGCTGGAAGAGAAAAGCATGACAAAATGATTTCGAAAAATAATTTTCATGCAACTCTGCAGCATCTACAGTTAAAAGACTTACATCCAGCTCCTCTATGAAAACCGCCAAGTCTTCCCTCCACAGATCTTCAGAATTCTTCCTTTGGAGTTCATTCAGCTCCGATCTCTGTAAGAAACATTGCAGGGCATATGCTTTACTGTTGTTACGTTCCTAAATATTTATTGAAAAAAAGGTTAACATTGTGATTTTTCTGTCCATAACATTAAACTCATCATAAATAACCGAAACTTTGTTGTAAAACAATCCTTAATAAAGCTGCAAGCAGCCACCAAAGGGCACCCAGCTCCATCACATCTTAAGGATCACAAGTGTTTAAAATTTCCAACATGTCCTTCAACAGACTTAGAAATAGCTGTATAAAAGTGCAGAAAAATCGGATGTTATTCCATGTTGCTACAAGGTGGCGCTATAACTGACAAGGTAGCTTTATAGATCTATTCAGATATGGATTTTTACCACGCATGGAAAATTTGAACCCGATCGGAGATTGCTTGGTTAAGTTATAAACAACTTTCGAAGACAGTTGTGCACACACAGTTTAACAAAGTCAAAAAAGCTTCGCAACTTTACATCCCATATGCCTTAAGATAAGACTGATGGAGTTTAGGGATGAACAGATACAATATCTAGGAGGAGTTTGTTAAAGTAGGACAAGCAAAAGTGGACATTTTTAGAAGTTTTTGCGAAATAGCCGCTGGTGAGGACGTCTAACAGCAGATGGCGATCTTCTACCGGTACTCTATTTCTTTTCCTGCAGTTCCCGGATGTGAGCTGTCGAATTTGAACCACTGAATTTTTGGAGACGAATTTGTAAAGTTAATAATATTAACCGAAAATTGTCTGACGAATGTTATTGTTGGAATTATTAAACAAACTGAATATTTTGGAAACGGACTTTGTGAGGTGAATATTAATTATAGAATTTTCTGCAAAGAAAAAGATTCATCAGATTGAAATGTTTGAAATGAAATGTTTCCGTTTGAAATATTCACTACTTAAATATACAACCATGTTAAAATGCAGCACACAAACATGCAGCCCTGAAAATACAATGCATTAAAATGGAAGCAGTGTTAATTGCAAAGCATTTTTTTCCCAGTTGTGTAATTCAACAAGCTTTTTATTTCAAATACTTTTGGCATTGTTTTTGTTCCATATGAATCCACATTAATTATATTTAAGTCTTTGAACACTACATGGGTGTGCAGAATTTCAGTCGCCTACAACAAATCACCATAGCTGCAATGTGTTAGGTGGCGCTATAGAGCCATTTTGCCTATTTTCGAACCCCAATCAGACGTACATTTTCACAGCTTCTGACGTGTGTACAAAATTTGGTTTCGCTTAAGCCCTCAAAAAGGCACAGAAAACTACTTCATGACACAAAGTCTTTCTTTTGACTACGTCTCAATGTGTAAATTGCTAAGTTTTGGTTTTCTAATAAAAAACATCTTATATTAAAATCAGCGACAACATGAGTAGAGTTAAAGATCTATGTTGTATGTGCCAAAACAAACTCTAAAGGATAATTTTGTGATAGAGCTGTGGCAACTAAAATCTCAATACCTTTAAGTCTCGTTGCTTTAGAAGTTCCTCAACTTTCTCCTTGGTCAGACACCACAGTGGCATGTTCAGAATGTAGTTAAAATTTGGTCCAGAAGAAGGTTCAGAGTCCACTGAGCTGTCACTGTCATTGGCATCACCATCTTCTTCCTCCAAAGACTAGCACCATTCAATAAGAAAAAAATACACGTAGAAATACAAATGCACTCGTATAATACACACAAGAACTACAACTGAGAGTTGGTTATCCCCTTTTGCCACTACGTAAACTTAATAGAGTTATTATATATAATATCTGAGCTGAATACCAGGCTGAAGTGATGAAAGCAGTAGGTGTTTTGTCAGGTAACCCACAACTCTGTGACTAACCAGAAAAATCTATCTGTATTTAAAATTGTTTGATTCAGCTGAGAGGCAAATTTAATTTATTAAAGTAAGAATCGTGCTAATATTTAGGCAATAATCGCTTTGGCGCTTCTGATACTTAGAACTGCTTTTACATATAAATCTTACATATGTCTCTAACAATATACTTTTATATTTAATTTAATTTAACTATTTAATTTATATAGTTAATAATCGATTATGTCGCCTGCAGTTTTTCCCGGTCGCTAAATCCACTTTGAGAGTCTGAGGTAAAGTCTACACAACCTCAGAAGAATCACAGCGTGGTTCAGTTAAAATAATTGAATTAAACCAGATCAAAAAGCAACTCTTGTTGAATGTGAATGCTATTGTGACCCGCTGCGGCCAATAACATTTTATATCTCCGGTCCAGCTTTAGAGGAGACCAGCAGCGCTCCACAAAACAGCCTTTTGCATAATAAATGACTGTAAATGTCTAAGAAAACGCGATAGTAATCCTCGTTCAGTGAATTCAAAAACGTTTTCAGCTGCCCTCTCGCTAATAACAGAAGCAAAGGGTTGCTATGGTTACCAATAATGGCAGGTTGATATTATAAGTGAACAAACTGGAATAGGAGCTGTGGGGGATGGGGCACCCCTACTAATTAATGGTGGGGGAAACACCGTCTTACCTTCTCTTGGGCTTTGTTCCAGGCGGCAACAGGGTCAGATTCATATCCCTTTTGCAACAGCATTCGGATCAATTCTTTTTTTGATTTGTTCTCTGAAAAAAAAAACACAATTTATGCATGCAACGCAATGAATGAACGTTTACGGTCTACACTTCCTGTGGCACCTAATGTGAGATTCTTTCACATGGAATGAGATTAATGTCTAGGGCATTTTAAGTGGAAGCATGAAAGTACAAATGTGAAGAAAGACATCTTACCAATGGTCACCTTTCCCTCTATCTTCTCCAGAACAAACCGTGCCTGGTTTGAGAGTTTGGCTGATTCGGCACCTAAACTACCCACGAGCCAGTCTTTCCTTAATTTATAATAGTGCAGGCGCAGCTCAAAAAACTCCTTTAAGATTTCTTGCACAGACTCGTAGCGCTTCATACAGCCCATGTGATCAAACAGCACCTAAAGAGAAAAAAATCAGAGGGAAACACAAAAAGTTATTATCTTACGCATTCATTTAGTCTTTTTTCATGACACACCATTTAATGGCTAGGTCTATGGCAGGGATGCTCATTACGTTGATGGCGATCACCCGGTTGATTGCGATCGGAGCTGCCGGTCAATCGCGACGTGAAATTGAAACAATATCAGCCGATCATCCATCCCATCACAGTTCAGTAAAGTTAGCTGCAGATTCACGGATACGGTTTTCTCTGCTCAATAGCTCGAGACCAGAATGTTCTTAGTAAACAAATAATACCTATTTTTAATCTGTGTTATGTAGCGGACAAACTACAAAACGTTTTTTATCAAAACAAGTTTCCCTCGGCATTCGCAAAAACACATTACCGTCTATGAGCAACCCGCTGACATGGAATCACTTAGGGACTGTCTGCAAATTACCAGATCCAAAATATGTTTTACCCAGAATATGCTTCATAACTTCATTCTAAATTGCTCTATTACAACCAAAATCAAGCAACTCACCACTCCTCACCTGCATATTGTACTGCACGACTCAGCTTCAATAAAAGATTTTTATTCTTGATTATTTGGATCAAAGGTCAATTGCTCCCATAAAAATCACTCTATTACCATCAATTCAGGTCACACACAACTGTTCTAATGATTCAATTCAGTGCAAGTCATCAAATTAAACTCACGCTATTACAAAAATGTAAATAATTCATTATTATGTGTGTTTTGTCAATTCTCAATAAAGGTGAAAATAATTGTTTGTTGATTGATGTTTTACATTTTTGTAGCGGTTAGATCACTTTGACTCCGTCATTTTAAAAGTATCTCACAAGCTGAAAAAAGTGTGAGCACCCCTGATCTATGGTATGTATGGAAGCTTATGTAAAATAAAAAATGTGTGCACATTGTTATGCAAAACATTACAATTTGCCATTTACAACTTTACTTCCAGTATGTACTTTGTATACACATTGTGCCCCTTTACCTGCAAATTTACATTGGAAATCCAACAGGTAAAATGAATAGACACAGAACATGTTTTGACCACGAGTGTGTAAAGACTGTAAGTCAATACCATAGAGTTGCACGTGAGGGACGCCTGTAATTTGAAGACTTTGTGAAGTCCAGCTGCCTCTGCCTGTGCGAGCTTCTCCTCTGACATGCGCACGACAAACTTCACTGTAGTGTCAGTGTGGTACTCCTTGTAATCGGAGATGAGCGGAGGGTTTTTGTCTGTTCCTTGGAGCATGGGCTCTAGAACGGACTCTTTATAGGCCTGGAAGAGAAAACCTGGTGAATAAAACATACTTTCTGGACATATCAGTTGAGTCTAATAGTTTCATTACCTGAGTCCAGGTTCGAACAGGAAGTTCAGTGATCTCAATGGTATTTCTGTCTAAGACAGAAATCTCTCCACTGACCAAATATTGATTTTGTCCCAACTCATGAATCGTTCCTTTAAAGTTCTTGTAGCTTGGCAGCTAAACAACACATAAAATAAACACAGTCAGACATGAAGACTTAGGATTCACATAGTGTTAGGGTGGGGCGGCAATTCAATTTTATCAATTAACGCGACTTTGTGGTGTACATCGATGGCTGTGCTTGAATGAAAATGGTTTTTATCTTTAACGTAATATGCAAACACTGCCCTGTTTCCATAGATTACGCGCTCACCCTCTGACCCTCTGAGCTTCCCTCTGAGCTCTGAGCTCATCTTTCTCTACCCCGAGATACAAAATCTGTTACAGGGTGGCGTTCGTATCTCGAAGCAAGTTTTACATGTAAAACGCCTAATCCGTGCAACAGCTCTCAGAAACAAACTTTTCTTCAGTCCTTAAATCTACACATTGCTAATGAAATAAATGATAATAAACGTCAGACTTAACAAGCGGATAATAGAAGCAAAAAATTCATACGAAAAAAAAAAGATACACAGCGAGCGGCAGCTGCCGTTTTAACAGTGACATCCTGCTCTCCGACACGCATTACTTTTTTGTTGACTTTGCTAACAAATACCACAAAGATGAAAAAAGGACAATAAACGCATTATTCATCTGTTCATGTGATCCATACAGGGAACCGTTGTTAAAAAAACGCAATACGTTGCGAACCGTGAGCTTTGTGTACTTTTGCATCCTTAATTGTAATAGACCTCCAAATCAAATATACATTTCACATATGTTTAAATGTTAAAAAAAGACCTAGACTTACAGGAAATTAAGAAATAAACAGTTTTAAAGAGAGTTGGCGAAAGAAGTGTGCACATACGTCTGCAGTGTCCTCGAGTGCCTTTAGATGACAACTCTCCATTCATTATTATTAATAAAATAACTCTAAACATTGTATCTTATGTTTAATTTTAATGTATCATGTAATATTATTAGAGCTTTTATTTGTTATTAATATTATTAACAAAGTTCTAGTGTGTTTTGAACATTTTCTTTGTTATCTGCTGATTGATAAAATCGTTTCTTTGTGAAATAAATCGCAGATTTTTTTTCGCCCGTATCGCCCAGCCCTACATAGAGATGGTTCAAACAGATTTGATTTAATGAAACTTTTAAACATAACAATGACAGTGAACATGAAGATGTTATGTTAAAATATCTATTGTTGACTTGTGGTATAGTGCGCAGGGCAACGCAGATTCGAAACCTGTCGTCATTTCCCAACCTTCCCCCTCTCTTTACCCACATCTCTTCCTGTCTCCATACTGTCTTATCAGCTCCAAATACCGTGGTACCTCGAGATACAAAAGGTGGTTCTCGAGGTACCACTGTAAATGCAAAAATGGCCCCATAAAAATGTAAGAGTATGTGACTAGATACTCTTCAACGAAAATAGTGGTCATTTGACTACAAACCTGATGCCAAAATACACTGCTTTTGCATTAAATATATGACCTTTTTAAGATAAGACACCTGTTTTTTTTTACAGGTGGTGTACAACTTCAACATAAATTGTTTATGCTTTTAACTTGTCTCTGAACCTTTAACAGATTGTTGTATTTGAGGTACACAGGAACTAAAGCTGATGTACCATTGGTAAAGGGTCCTGGTGATTGAGCATCCGGTTGATGTTGTTGACAATTTCCCGAGGATCATAATTGGGGATCTTGCAGGCCCAACCAGTCCCGATACCCTCAGCTCCGTTTACTAGTACCATGGGAACAATGGGTATGTACCACTCTGGCTCCACTTTTTGGTTGTCGTCGTACAGGAACTTCAGGAGGTTGGAGTCCACTGCAGGAAAAAGCAGTTTGGCCAATGGACTAAACGAAAACACAAAAGAGATACATTTTAAACTGCTCATATGTGATTACTAGAGATTTTTAAAACAGCAGACTTTTAGAGTTAATGCAAAGTGACCCTTGAAGCAGTTCACCTTTACACATCGATCCACATTTACAACCGACAATGCACCTCGATCAAAACCAGGGGTGGCCACGAGACATCTGACCAAGTGAGTGGTGCCCATGAAAAAAAGTTTTGCACTGCCATATCGGATTCATTTTTCGCAAGGAGAACGACTAATGAAAGCTGGCTCTTTAGATGACATGCGTGGGACGTAAAAGAGCCTCTTTGTGACTTCGCACAGGAAATAGCGATCCACGAATCCTCTCTTTTCCCCACAATTTTGTCAAACAGCTCCCTGTGATCAGACACCAACAGTATAAGACACTCAACGAAAATGTTAATGAGTGGATGGCTACACGTTTGAAATGCATGACATTTCTGCTTTTCATGATTCGTGGCTGTAATTTGTCACTCTAAATATAAAGCATCCACCAACGCTTGTTTTTTTGGTCGCGCCCACCAGCTAACACGCTGTGCACACATTGCAGAGCACAGGGCATCTGCAATCCCAAGACTCCCAACTCCCCAATTTAGTTGTTGACTAAAGCATTTTTAAATTACTAAAATGTGACTAAAATAACTTTTCGTTAAAAAGACTAAGACTAAAGCTAGCACTTAGCTGGCTCCCAAAAACACCACTCACGTAGTGGTGGTAGCTGGAAACAGGGGTAAGGGGGGCATTCGGTGCAAGATTAAAAATATGTGGATTCAAAGACATTTTTAAAAAATATGTTTTGTAATGAATGAATAAAATGAATGTTTTAAAAGGTGCAGAGTGCTACCCTAGAGGGATCCAGTTTTTATTCTAAATGCTTTGAAAAAGGCATAATACGACCCCTTTAATTATGTTTTGGAGCAAAACCGAGACCCTTTAGGAAACAATTGACACCTTAGCGTAAATCTCCAAAGATGCAAGCATTACAATTCTTAAACTGATGGTTTCAGTGTAAAAATGTAAGAAAAGTGCTAAAACTAATCATTTTTCATAATTGTCTGGTGAGTCAATATTAAACAAAGATAACTTTTTACCCACCACTCTAACTGTGAGCAAAGCCACTGTGAAGTTCACCAACCTATCAACGATAGTCATAAACAAAGATTTGAGCCAACGAAGAATCAGAGATAGTTGATTCGTATTGATTTTATCGTTTTCGAGTTTTTGCTGACTCCTCTTTTTGGTTTGTGTTACGCCCATTTTATACGTATGTGTCTAGCCTAGCCTATCTGCGTAGCCTGCCTGCAATTTTGCCTTATAAATGTGAAGTTTCAATCTTGGTAGGTGCCCGTCAGGCTCTTTCGCAGATGTTTCGCAGAGGTATTGATTGCGCTTTATAACACAGATTGATTACAATATATCGTCGCACAATATATGCAGGTACAAAAATGTCACAATGCGTATCTTAGAGCGACTGGCAGATCATCTAAGACCGTCAGCCTGTGGAAAAGTGTGAGAAACTTTATGAAACTATGTATGAAAACAGCTCTCACAAGAGAAATCTTGGTATTTAATGTTTTCTTCTCTGAATTTACAAACATTGTCGCTGCCCCCTAGAGTCTGGATGATACACATTAGACTAGACCATGGCGTTCTTAGCATAGTGTCTAAAGGGTTTTTTTTTACATGTTTGATAGATATTGTACCGTATTGTGCACATACTGTTGTGATATGCATCGTATCGTGAGCAGTGTGTATTGTTAAACCCTTATTGATTACAGTAACTCCATGCTGCACATTTCAATATATCGAGCAACAATATATTGTTATTAATATGATATTGAAACTAAGATATTCCATAGAATTACAGTGTATTTAGGTATTCCAGTATCAAAAGTGCATGAAATAGACTCACCTTAAAGCTGTTTCTCAAATCCTAGATCATTAAATACAACTTCATACATGTTATTAAATAGAAAATGAAAGAAAAACATCTTACCTAAGCATAGTGAATATGTAACGAGGGCTGGCGGCATCTTTACCCCCATTGATACGGGTGCCGAACTGGCCGAGGGGCTGAAGGATGTTAACGTTGTTGCTGCCCACAAAGTTTTGGGCTAAATTAACAATTGTCATCATCAGGGCTTGCTGAGAAACAGTTCAAAACTTCGGATAAATAACAATTTTACACAAAAACATCACATCTTTGCATCAGAACAAAACTAAAGAAGAATGTTTGCTACAGACCTCGCCATGATGGTACGCAGACATTTCAGCCACAGACCCGGCCAACTGTGCCACCTTGACTTCTCTCTTATCATTCCTCTTCACACAGGTGAACAACACCTTCCTCTGACCAGGCTTCAAACCTGCCAAGAGCCGTCAAGGACCACACAAAGTTTAGCAGAAAGAATTAAAAGTAGTTTTGTGATAAGAAAGTTTGACAACAGATATCCAAACAAAAAGATAAAGCAAAATGTTACAAACGCTGTGAACAAAGAATGCTTTCGGAAATAGAATAAACATTAAAATGCCAGCACCAATTCCTACATAAAGTCAGGGATTTTGAAGGACTACAGGTGTAGGATCGATCAATTCTACCAAACAGCTGCTATTGATCTTCAATGTCAACTAGTCATGAAATGAAACAATAAAAACTGCGTAGGAGGTTTAAAAATTGAACATGAGCAACAAAACACAAGATCATGAACTACTTGTATGAAGTAGATTTAATATAGTATACTGCGGGATCTAAAAATAGCAACGATATCAGTTGCAATACCTTTATTTACAATTTAATACCTTTATTATATGCATGTGTATGGGGGACAAAGAAATATAATTTACTTTATGCCTAAATATATGTATGCGTGGTTATCAGTGTGGGAGAGAAGGGAGGTGGGGAATTTTGTTGAATAATTTCGACTAAAAATTCATTTGTTCATTTATTTATGCCTATTCATTCTGTAACGGGTGGCGAGAAAGACACGGACAGAGTTAATTTTAGTTATTAATTTATTTGTTTATGTAGACCTATTCACTCATTTAATCGTTTATTCATCATTATTAATTCAACAATCCATCCATTGGCTAAACTGCACAACTCTGGGCTTTTTTATTATTCATGGTACTACCGTATACTGAGGTAAGATATGGAGGAGGTGTGGCAATATCAAAATTTGGATAATATGATGGTGTGATGTTCGAAGATCTTTTGTAGGTGCACAACTATACGAGATGATCCAATGGTCGAAAACTTAGATGCAAGACACATCAAGCTAAATACCCTTTGAGGGCAAAGTATTTCCAGCAAGGCCATCAGCTCAGAACTGGCAGAACCAAGGGTACCCAAGTTCATCCAACTACTGTCCAGAAAATTTGTCCAGAACTGGTGTTTGTGGAAGATTTGCAGCCAAAAATCAAAACCTCTGACACGGCAAGAAGACCAAGTGACTCAACTATGCACGAAAACATAGGAACTTGTTGCAACAAAATGGCAGCAGGTGCTCTGGACTGATGAATCAAGTTTTTAAATATTTGGCTAGATCCTGGTCTCTAGCACCTAGAGATGAGTGTTCATCTCTCTGTTCTCACCGCTCAGCTGCAGTCACCTAATTACCGTTACCGTTCAAGTGTTTATGACATCACCCATTAGTGTCTGGCAAAGTCAAAAATTGCTCAGATTGGGCGTCACCAGCTATCTGAAAGTGTGTCATTGCCTGGTAGTCCCGGTGTGTCACTTCCCAGTTGTTTTAAACCTGACACTGCCAAATGCTCGACCCTCATTCACACTGGAGTGAATGAGAACCTGCTCACTTCTGGAGCCAGCCCCAAGCGGCCGGTCGAGAAACTGCAGTTCAGACACTTCCTATTACCAGCTGGCTTCCTGGATCACTACTTAAAAGAACTCTCACCATCCCTTGTCCATCGTCGCCGTCATTCCCCAGCGACTTCCTGGACTCCCTAGCTAGTCACTCTTGCAATTTCTGCATGAGTTACCTATTGCAAACCTCTCACCTGTTCTCTGCTTTGTTTCCAGACTCCATACCTGTGACGTTTCCTCTCCGGTGTTCGATCCCCATCGTCGGCTTGAGTTGGGAGTTAAAGCCTTTACACACCAATCCGAAAGGAGATTTGCATGAATCTTCGGACGGCATATAGGTGCCATAATGCTCCTTGTCTGAAAACGGCATTTGCTGTACAACAGATGCACTCCGCACCACACACGGAAACAGGAAATGAGACGATGACAGAGAAAAAATCAAAGAACACATTGAAAAAATCCTGGATGTCGAGCGGTTTTAATGTTGGTGGCCGATCACAGGGAGCTGTTTGACAAAAATGTGGGGAAAAGAGAGAATTTGTGGATCGCTTTCCTGTGCCAAGTCGCTATGAAAACATAGGTTCAGCGGCTCTTTTATGTCCTATTCACATGATCCAAAGGTCATTTTCCTTGCAAAAGAAAGAAATCCAATATGGCAAGCTGAATCTCTTTTTTGTTGGCACCACTTGTTCAAACCGATGTGTAATGTCCCATTGGCGCCCATGGTTTTCAATCAAGGCATGTTGTCACACAAAACCTGGGACCAAAAATGTAGTCTTCCGAGCTGGCTCCCAAGCCGGATCTCCCTCCCCATCTCCTGTCTGATGGAATATGCTCACCTGTAGATTCATCCCCTGTATTAGAGTACTCTCCTTGAGACGTTTATTACCTGAAGTTTGGGATGTTGGCTTTGGGATATCTGCTTCCTGCTTACCTGGAGTCTCCGAATACTCACCTGCATACTCACCCTACCTGTTCCTGTTCAAAAAGAGAACTTTAGAGAACCCCTAACTGCTCATTTACTATAGTTACTAAAAACGTTACATTGTTGTCCTGTCCATTTATACGGTCTAAATTCTCTGAAATACTACAGGCAGATACTTATTCATCATGCGACACAATCTTGGAGGTATGATTGGTCTTAAATCTAGCAATCCAACACCATTAAGAACGTTCTTCAGCATAAAGTACTAGAATTGATGGAATTGTGCCTAAAGGTTCTCTGCATTTTGTTCTACAAACTCCCATTTCTGAAAGCATTCTTTGTTTACAGCATTTTTGACACCGGTCAAAAACTTTTGCACAGTACTGTATATGAAAAATTTCACACCGTCAACAAGGGATGGAATGGAACGCTCATTGTCAGAATTGGAGAAGAGGATGAGCTCTTTGTTGATGAAATCATTGAAGGAGAGGTGTCGTGTTGATGTTCCATATAAGTATTGCTGAAACAAGAAAGAAAATCAGAACATTACATATGTTTTCTATGTAGTGCCTCCATGATCAGAGGTTCAACCCACAAAACAGCTAGTTAACGGGTTCTAATATCAAGCAATTCAATTATCCGACAGAATCTGTAACCAGAAAAGTATATATGACAAAGTGACCTCAATCTCTCACTTAATTTGGCCTGCAAACGTAAGTTATAATTGGGTAATGTAAGTTTATAAGGCTTTCTACACATTTGTCTTGTCTTTCGGTTTCATTTTACAGACCCCAAATCGGTGCCACCAGTTCAGTCTAGTGGTCAAAAGAAGGGATAACCCTTAGAAGTACAGGACCTGTGATATGGCTTTTGTTTTTCAAAGTTCTAGAGCAAAAAGCACAATGGAACAAAAAGAGTTAGAAACAGTGTAAGGTTCAGAAAAGGTCTGTCAGGTATTTTGATACCATTTTCACATTTTTGGGAGGATTTATGAATTTAGGATTTTTGTTATAAAACATCAAAAAACAGTTTGTTCTCAATTATTGAGGTTTTTTGAAAACTTTGAACTGTACTATTTGTACAAGAAAGAATATTTTAAAAAGGAAGCTGGGGTTGTACTATAAAAAAATGATATCAAGCATTACCACAAAAACAATATTTAAAAGCAATTTATTAGAACAGATTGTAAAGTGGAGAAATGGAGAAAAATGGAGAAATTGTGCAAAGTTCTAGAGATACTTTGAGGAGATATTTGAAATGAGCCTAAATGTGTAAATATTGTCTGTTTCTTCTCATTGTTTTATTCTGAACAACATTTTTAATTTTAATTTATAAACTTTAACTCTGTTCAGCTTTTTAAAGGCTTTACCTCAGGTAGTCCATGCATCCTCCTTTGCCGTCTGTCTTCCATGAAATTAGTCAACCACTCTTTCCTGTCATCTGTTTTCTTCTTGCTGAAGGCCTGAGTTTTTGAGAGAGTATATGAAGTAAATTAATCAAATTATTCATTTCAAGAATCAAATATGCATTTCGCCTCACACTGGACAACCATCAGGGGCAAACACAAGGGAAGTCACCACACTGGTGACCAGTTTGGTGCAATCTCCAGTTATTTATTTTTTTTCATTCATTTTCCTTCCCTCTTATTCCCTTTCGGGGTCACGGGACACTCCAGCTCACAGCGGGCAAGAGGCAGGGGGACACGCTGGCCAGGCTGCCACTCTATCGCATGGGGCAACCTCCACAGTTAAAACAAATATATTTTTGGTTCTTCAGAAAATTTTATTTTAAGGTTTTTGGAACAAGTCAGACGAACCAGCTACTGATGTGTCTGATAGATACATTTCTTCTTTTTTACTGTGGATGAATAAAACTATAAAAAGAGGTTTAAAATCTTTTGTTATTGCCTGTATTCTAATATTTGTAAAAACAGTCACAAGAACATATACAATGCTTATAAGTTTGGCAACATTTCTGATTTCTTCGCCATTCTTCTGAAAATCTGAATGATAACATAAACACTTTTTAGTTAGTGGTTGATTGGAGCTATTTATAATGACAACAGGAACT
The DNA here is from genome assembly GCA_007224835.1 of Danionella cerebrum. Lineage (NCBI taxonomy): Eukaryota > Metazoa > Chordata > Actinopteri > Cypriniformes > Danionidae > Danionella > Danionella cerebrum. The sequence continues at coordinate 198,479 of SRMA01025117.1, forward strand.
TTCCAAATGACGCTGATCAAAAGTTTAACATCAATGACAGCCTGAAATCTCTTGAGGTAGTTATCGACGAGGTTCTTTATCTTCTTTGTTGGAAAAAGCCTCATGCTCTTGTAAATTCTTGTATGAACTGCATGACTCTTTTTTTCTGAGTCCCCCCCAGAGTGTTTCAAAGATATAGAGGTCAGGAGAAGGAGATGGCCACTCCAGAACCATTAGTTCTGGTGGAACTAATGAAACATGGACGTGGCTTTGTGTTTTGGATTGTTGTCGTGTTGGAATGTCCAGTAACGTCCTATGTGCAGCTTCCGGGCTGATAAGTGCACAGTTTCCTCCAGTATCCTTTGAAAAAATACCAATTTTATCCAAGTTTCCTGCGCCTTTGGAGCTTGCCTACCCCAAAACCATCAGTGACTCACCTCGGCCAAAATCACAGAACTTTTGATCAAGGTCTATTGGAAAGTTTCTTTTTTTTATTATGATTTAAAAGTGACATGCTTTAACCTAACCACTAACTATAAGTGGGAAAAGGCTTTTACTTTATTATACATATTTTCTACAAAATGGCCAAGAAATCAGGAAATTTGCCAGGGTGTGAGAACGGTATAACCATCAAAGAAAACGAACCAGTGTAATGGCAGCATCATCTTCAGTGCCATTGTACTTGAACATGATCCGATGTCTTTCCATGTCAGAAAAATACTGCTTCGCTTCCTTGCTTGTACTGGTACCCAAACCTGACCAAAACAATAAACAGTTGAGAAAACCAGCAGTTAATGTATCCACGCACCAACTATCGAACCATTAAGAAAAAGAAAACAAACCTTTGTAGTACTTTATGTGCCAAGTTTTGAAACTTTCTGTGTGCTTCTTCCATTCTTCAAATTCAGGAATGCTGTAAAATGACATTTCCTGTTTATTCTTATTTGCCTGTAAAAAAAGCGTTAAAAAAACAATAATTACAAATCTTGAAGTATATACGATAAACTTTTCTGTCAGGTGACTGGAATACCTTCACGATGGGTGTAATGAACTCCTCTAGGAATGTGTGTTTGAGCAGGGATGGCCAGTTGTGATGAAAGAAGTTAATCAGAAGACCCTTAATGTGAGAGCCATCTTGATCCTGGAAATCCGACACATCTCTTAGAGTCTACTGCTGAGAAGCACTGTAATAAAACAGCTCAAGGATCGTACCTGATCCGTCATGATCATAATCTTTCCATAGCGTAAGCTCTTCAGGGAGTCTGGGTCATCATAGCTCTTCTTGTATTGAAGACCCAAAATTTTGATGATGTTGTTGATTTCTGCATTTTCCATAATCTGAAATCAAAGTGAGCCTCATAACTTTCTCAAATGGTTCTTATACATTTTCCTGAGTTCCTTTCACTTGTACTTCAGTCTATAGCTTCTCTGTACTGTGTCGAACTGCTTTAATTTGCTGAGTTTTGTAGCTCAAGGAACTGTACCAATTGGGCATGCGATGATAACCAGTTTCAAAGTTTACAGTGGTTTTGCAAAGTCATGGATATCACACCATAAGAATCTTATTCCGGCTCATGCCAAGTACCTGTTCCCTATTTGTGTCTCAAATATTTGGTTTATGAATCATTTAAACTCACCTGTTTGTGCGTGGCCTCTCTCACATTGAGAATCTTTCCTTTGAGGGGAAACACTCCATATCGGTCTCGACCAATAACACCCAAACCAGACACGGCCAGAGATTTGGCTGAATCTCCCTCGGTAAGAATCAGTGTGCACTCAGAGGAGTGTTTGCCCCCTACAAGAGAGTAAGAGGACTGGTTAACTTGGATGAACACTTCACCTTGTAATGTAACGTTACACTACTTGGTTTCTACAGGTTTCACACTGTCAAACTCAAGACTTCTTAAGACCATTAAGAATCAAAGAGAAATCACTTTAAATATTGCATACAATCTACATCTAAAAATGTAAACAATACCTGCAGCGTGAAAAATTGTGAACAGATGGAAAAAAATCCAAAATTTTCTCCACCAACATCTTATAAAGGTTACAAAAATGACCAGAGTCGTAGATAAAAGGATTGGAATAAATTTGACATGTGAATGTTTTGTTTTCTCAAATATTAGTTGGCGCTTGATTAGTTGGGATTAGCAACCCAACCAATCAAGCGTTGAAGGATCACCAATTGCAGAACTTCTGGTCGTTTGTAAATATTTAAGCATAAAAATATGCTTGTCATACACAAGCCTATATTGTATGTATACTAAATTTTTCTGACTTGCAATAACATATTCAGACCTATATATGCACTTATGACATGAAATCTAACATGGGACTAAAGATTTCTAAATTTTGCAACTTTTAAAATCTTTCAACGTTTCATTTTTGTGATTTCAGTTACATTTTCAGACATGTATGTGTATTTATCATTGTCACAGAGACAAACCCCGCAACTTCCTCTACTGACCAACAGAGGGAACCATTACCCCAGTAACTTCTGACCGCTACAGCACATTTCCCATGATCCCTAGGTCCACATTGATTACTCACCCAGCTGAAGATCATTTCACCCCTCTACTTAAACAGACTGAGACTGATCACACTTGTGCCTGAACTGGTGTTTGACCTCGTATCCAATAAAGCCTGCATATGGATCCCAAATCGAGTGAAAATTCGCTACAATTATATGAAAACTAACATAAAATTAGTGTTTTCATATTTTTAAAATGTTTGTAAATAACAAAAATTACTGTATTTGTGGTTGCTATTACAGACATCTTTGTTAAACAACCAAATTTGCAGGCTCATGCGGTGCATGCTGGGAAATCTGTCTCAAGCATACTTGATTATACATGCATCGGAAAATTAAGACCTTAAAAAAATTATCCATATTTTTTCATTCAAATCAAGACTTTTTAATGCCTAAAATTGGGTTTTTAAATGTTAGACTTTTTAAGACCCTGCAGAAACCCTGTAGTTGAAAAGTTTTTCAACACATTATACAACACTGTGTTTAAATAAAAAAAGTAATCAAGCCAGGCTGATGGCTACTGATTAATTACCCCCAAAAACAGATAATTTAGCAAAAAAACATAATTTCTGGTCAATGTTGCACAGAAAATCAGCAAGCCATGTTGATTTAGCTTTGAAATAAGAAAGACGATCAAAACCAGACTCACCAGCATCATTAGCATCATCCAGTTTAGGAATTCCTTTAATCTTGCTGTGTTTTACTGAAGAGCATTTCTTGTTCAGCTGCGTTTGAGCTTTGAACTTCACCCAGTTCAGAATGCTTTCCACAATACCACAGTTTGTGGCCTATGAAAAAATTGAAACTATTAGACATCACATAAATGTGGCTCGATCCGATTGACAAGATATGAATAAATTTTCAAAATAACATTGTATGAGCTTTTCCACAGAATGAATGCCGTTTCTGTCCCTGGACCTGTATTTGTAAAATGTATTACATACCACTGTATTTTTAGTGAAAATTGAAGGTATAACATTTAAAATATTGATAAAATCCATATAAAACACTGAAAAATAGCATTCGTTGCATAATGATACACTCCCCAATGAAATATAATTAAGATCTTTTGAAAAGAACATTTCTTTTGCATTGATATGTAAATCCATATATAACGTTTGTTTCAGAAACATTTATTTACACAAATATCTACTTTCTTAGATAAAAAAATATATATATAAAGCAGTCATGTCCCCAGCTTTATACTCATTCCTGTTACCCAGACTCATCCCCCTTTTGAAAAACTGAGGAATTTCAGTTTTTCGACAGGAAGTTGCATCACTTGGATCTTTAGATAGCCATATTTGATTTTCATATTATTTCAGAGATTTAATTAGTTCAGTGTAAAAATGCACACATTTGCTAAATTACTGGTTCTATGATCATTTGCACCATGTGGCTATTTAGCATTTATTTGCTAATTCTTTGCTGAAAACGCTATGCGGTTATTTATAACATTACTTATAACAAGAAATAACAAGTGGGTAAGTAAAACAGCACCCACCTACATTATAAATCTTATATAAAAACCATTAATTAAGTTACTTACAATGGACCAATAACCATTTGGAATACTTAAGTATGTTTGCCACTGGAATCTGATTTGAAATCAAACTTAAAAAAAAAAAAACAGTTACGAGCAAATGGCACTTATTTCATGGAATAGCTCATGTACGGTATAATCAATTTCTGACTATTACCAGCTATTTGTACAATTTCCTCAAACATTAATATCAACATCATATAAGAGACAATCACATACAGCTTTGATGAACTTTTCAGAGAGAGGGCATTTGGAACCAAAGCTTTTAGTCTGTAGCGTCATATTCTCCTTAGTCTGGGAATCAAAGGTCGGGTTTTCAATAAGGGCGTTCACGAAAACCCAAACATGGTTTTTAACCTGAAAAAAAAAACAACAACAACTTGAGTAAATACGTTGTATATATGTATATACATGATAGTTTCCTTTTGCCGTTTGTGTGTAGATAACAGTGATTATTTACCTGGAAAGGTTTCACAGAGACTCCAGCTTTGTTCTTTTTCTTTACCACTTCAATCAGTTTCGACACTATTTGGTCCACAACATAGTCTATATGTCTTCCTCCCTGAAACATCAGAAAACTTATGGTGACATTTCAGGACCAATAAAATGATTCTTAAAGTTATAAACATAGCGTGTTTCAGGTGGCCAAGAACAGCGGTGTCTTTATTGATCAACACTTTGTGGTTTATCGAGGGCTAAAGTAAGCTATTCATGTAAAACTGACTGATTGATAGTCTGCAGTAATGGACCACTACACTAATCAATTAATGGGATAAGCTTCTTCCAGTTTCCAGAAAGTTGTTAGGACACCAGTTGTTTGGACACAAGAACGTAAAGCCCTTAAGGCTGATCTTTTACAGTATCACATAATAAAACAGAAAATTATACTAAAACAATGGTCTAAAAGGTTCTAGAAGGCTAGAAGCACCCACACTCTGCTTCTACTAATTTACTCTCACTAGAAATTAAGTTTATGCGTAAAATTGGAATGTCCTATTTAGTAAAGGTCCCAACAAGAGAAGAAAATCGTCACTTCCTGATATTCTTACGCAAAGTATCAAAAGAAATGGGAAGTCGCTGCGTTGGGAGAAGGCCTTTTTTAGCATATGATAGCTTATGTTTTAGGACACGTAGACGGAACGGAATATGGGAAGTCATGTGATCTTGGTTTTTGAGGAGGAAGACTATGGGAACGCAGCCGGTCAAGAGATAATCCCGAACCACTTTGGAATGACGGTCAGATGTTGTGCAATGAAATCGGTCGGTTGGTTAGTTCTTTATTGCCGCCTCATCGCACCCCAGTTCTGACAGAAAATATTGCCATTGCGCTGTATGCTGGGATTTATTAGCTAAATGCGCTTCCACCGTAGTTTATTGCATTGTTTCTTATCGAATAAAAATATTATTCGTTTTCTAAATTCATGTGCATCTTGGTGTTTCCACTCAGGGTTTTATTCGATATTCCAAAATGCATAGAAATAGGTGGATGGAAACACAGCCACTGACTATATGGACTTTAAACATTACTTTGGACTGTAATGTTTGGACGATACACACCGTGGAAGAAAAAAAGAAAGAAATTAAGATTTTCAAATAACACTTTGTGTTTTTCCATTACATTTATCACTTCCACTCTTTGGTGGGACTTGTACATGAATAAAATGCTCAACGTGAAGTTGTGCGAAACAGAGGGGCATCTGTCTGTCAGTAAATAATGGTGGCTGAGGGAATCGCAACACGTCATGATACACTTGGTATGAAAAGTTTTTTTTAATTTAGATTTTACTTTTACTAATTGTACAAAAATAAATGAATAAATTAGTTTCCTACCATTCCTAACAAATGTGCCTAAAATTGGCACACCCAAATTTAAATGCATGCTATACTTAAACCATACATACAAATTTGGTCTCTTTTGGGAGAAGAAACTAAAGTTTGCCAGAAGAACTGTATAGCTTACTGTTATTGAGTAAAAGAACACAACAAAAAATCGTGAAAAATAATTTGTTTTGAAAGCAAATGCATGCAGATGAATTTATTTGGGAGATTAACTGGAAAAAGCATGAAGCTGTAAAAAGCCAATATTTTGAAAGATTTATTTTTGCTTCTATAATTTGTATTATTTTAAGGAAGAGAGAGGGAGTGATGGGAAAGAACATCTGGAATAGAACTCTGTTTGCTCTGCACAACAGCACATTTCAAATGCATTCACTACACCAAATTTGAAATGTGACAATAATATCTTAAAAATTGAGGGTTCTACACATGTATTGACCTAAAAAACAGTCACGAATGGAATTCATCTTGGTTGTTGCTTCACAATTTAGACTAGATGAGAACTTTTAAATGCACCTAGGTCAGTTGCCTCTATACATCTATATATCCGTAACGTTTGCATGTGAAGAGACATTGTTCAGAATGCACTGAAGACTAAATAGGCTAAATATTTACATGAATTGCATGAAGTATGCTAAAAAAGGCTTAATATGAGAGTTCCTTCGTTTTTCTAATCATTAGTGAATCCTTATTGGTTAAGCACCTTGGTGGTTGCTATGCTGTTCACGAAGCTGATTTGCTGGAAGCCTTTTTCACTCATGGTGAGACACACTTCCCAACGTTCGTTGACTGTCTCATTCACCACCTTCAGTGCGACTCCTGTCTCATCAAGTTTGTCCTTCACATAGAGGTCCACATAACTGCGGAAACTGGTGACCTGAAAACCAAAGAGGCTTTAGAGAGAAAGCATAAACCTCTAGAACCTCCTTCTATGGCTTTTAGTACATGACACAACTTACTGCTAATTTCTTTCCATTGAGTAGAACTTTAACACCCCTGCAAGAGCCGGCGATATCGTACGCTCTGCGGGTAAGCAAGGCCACAATGTCCTTGTCCAGTTTCTCCATTTTAAATTTGGCCAGATCCGGCTGGAAAGTCACACAAGTGAAGTCTTCTCCATCAAAGTTCTTGATCTTTGCGTCTGTAGTCTTTCCCATGTTTTCTGTCCACGTCTTTGGAGGAAATTGTAAACAAATGGATTTTGAGCGTTTCACTCGTGTGTAAATATTTGCTTTTCATCCTTCCGTAAAGTAGCTGTACCTGTTTGAAACTACGTTTGTATTCTTTGCAGGCGGTCTCCACTGTAAACTTCAGGCTGAAAATGTTGCACAGTTTTGCACCGTATCCATTCCTGCCGCCTGAAAACGTAAATTTAAAAAAGTAATTTTAAATATGTATATTCATCAAGCGTACTATGACCTTTAATTGTATTGCTCAACATGGTTCATATACATTTTCTTAAAACAGCGTAACATCACACATGGGCTGCTTGTGAACTTCTTTAGGTACCTCCAAAATCAAGGTTGTGATGTAAGTACTCCCTTTCTCATTTATTTGTTGCATCAGCGCGCAAGAGGAGCCGTCTCACAGGAGAACAGTTGTGTTTACTGCATGACAACCTGCTGTTCCTAAACTGGGAGTACTGTGAACATTCAGTGAAATGGTCTCCCCGGCGATCCCCGTGCTTCAAACTATGGGCCCATCCCCATGGCTCAATGACTTTGTGGCAATGGACGGAAAGAGAGCTCCAGAAGCCTTCTCATTGGGAACAGGAGGTCAGCCGAGAAAAGTTACGATTGCCATTTTGGCACAAATCTCCCATTAGGGCAGGGATAACAGTGGTTCGCACCAATTGGCTAGTATGACTTTGACTGGCAGCCTAATGAACACTTTTTCTGTTTTGTTTTTTACCAGTGACTTTAAAGATTGCATATTTGTGAATGAATGCATATTTACCATTTGTCGAATAAACAGTCCTATTTGAAACAATTAGTAAACCTAATAATAAATAAACAATCAAAACCTTTGATTAACTAATAATAAATAAATAATCAAAACCTTTGAGTCAAAATGTAGACTTATATTTTTGATGTTATTAGTGACTCTTGATGGGTAACATGTCAGTTTTCTTAATAAATAAATAGTTTTCATGCAAACTCTCTAGGAAGAAAATCCATTTTTTCTGAACTAAACAACGTTTTTATAGAAATTTGGAACCAAACTCTTCAACTATAATTTAGAAAAGTGCTAATTTTTAACTGATCAGTGCGTGAAGGGAATGTTGCTTATTATCAGATATCAATACATTCTTGCATATTGCAAACTTTTAAAGATGGTGGAGTGCGTAGGATGTTACCTGTGACTTTTTTCTCATTATCATCATAGTTGCTGGAGGTGAGGAGGTGTCCAAAGATCAGGGCAGGTACATACATCTTTTCATCCTTGTGTTCAACCACAGGAATTCCTTTCCCATTATTCCATATAGAGATGGTGTTTGAATCTCTAAAAGAGGAAGGTTTACACCATTACAACAGAGATCCGACAATTACTTCAGTGATGTTTGTTAACATTAATCCATTTAATATTACATTCAGAGCCCCATTTCTACACCTTACCCCATTACCTTTCTGTGTTCATGCGAGGTGAAGGGGTGTCCAAATTCTTTTTTGAATAAAGGTGAAGGGCTAAGTGGTATGTATCCCGACCCACAATTACAATGGAATTCCAGACACCGCGTAGCCCATACCTTTATTTCTTATCTGAAGATGGATGCCAGACTCCCTACAATAAATAGGTCAGCAAAAGTAATTTAAGTCACAACCAGGCGTTTGCTGATCCTTAATTTGGCTCATGTTGGACCTTCATTGAGGTGTTTTTCATAGAGGTATATATTCAGCTCTCCCTCTAGCCCTCAGTTTCAAAAGCTCAGGGGTAGGGGTAAGTGAGAGGAATGGGACTTAGTCATACACTTTTTTTTACTTAATAAGAAAGGAAAGATAAATCATATTTCTTTAAAATTTTCACACGCCAGCATAAATCAAACGTCAGTGGCAAAATGTATTTGATAAAAGAGCTCACGGGTCAATGTTGATTTTGATGGTAGTCATGGCCTTGTCTCTCTGTTTGTTGTCAGCTGCATTTACTGATGGTAAAGAAAATCACAAACGTTCAGTAATACAGATCCACAAAAGGAAAAACATATTAAAACACAAAAAATGCTTTGCAGATTGGATACCACACAAATGTCTGTAAAATAATATGATAATGTTACTGTTGATGTCATCTAATGGGACTGAGGTACGTATTGGTTAACAGTATTGTTGCATCCTCGGTCAACAAACAATCTGGCAGAGTACGTTTATATCATTATAATATCATTATAATATCACCAATATCACAGGATACCATGAATAAAGAATTTAAGATAAAGGTTAGTAAATAAATTAAGTGAGGTGGAAATCTGTACATGGAAAAAAATGTAACACTATGACATGTTTAAAAAAAAAACAAATCAATCATTATATAAGATTGATCATACTTACCAAGGATTTCATCAAAGATTTTATATAATCCAGGGACATATGTGATTTCTCTCAAGTTCATTCCAATTTCTTCATCAAAAACCCACATTTGCTGTAAAATAAGCAATCACTTAAAGGTTATGTGAATAAAATATTGTGTTTACATAATGTCTGTGTTATTTAAAGCAACACTATGAACTTTTTAAGCATCGACCTATATTTTAAAACTAGGTGATATAGCTACTCACAATAGCTTCAATTAGAGTTTGTCCTCACTCTAGAGCAGGGGTCGCCAACAAGGAGCCCACGGGCACCTGGTCGCCCCTGAGGACCACACGAGTCGCCCGATACCTGTTCTAAAAATAACTCGAATAGCACCACTTTCCCATGAGTTGAATCTAATTTAACATGACTGCTATTCTCGCTTAAATGGCACTTGCACGTAAGCTTGATGTGACAACATATAAATGTAAAAAAATTATTATATAAATGAACTACGACCTGGTAGAGTATAAAGGCCTGTGTGATGCGCTACAACAAAACAAACAAGCAACGCAGCAAAAATGAGACGACTGACCCATAAAAAGATCATTTCATTTTCGCAACGAATCCGAGGTAAAGGTTCTTTTTACCTCTGTGGAAAGAGCATGAGTTTGTCTCATTTGCACTACGATTGTGGCGGCGCCGGCCAAGCGGCACAACGTGGTGAGACATTTCACGACGTGCCACACAAGCTATCCACAGAGCAGCGCACTGAATGCAGAAAAAGCAGCGAGTTTCGAGAGATGCGTGAGATATCTGCAAGTCTCACTCAGAGTAAAACATACTGGTAAACCGCACATAATACCATTCTTCCCAATAACTTAAAAGCAACAGATACCAGATTTGGTGTGCAGTTCATGTTTAGTTTAATACGGTTGTAAAATGTAAAAATTGTTTATGTTAAAATGTTAACAATGTAAAAAAAATTATCTTAGCTCACTATATGTATTTAAATGATTATTTGTACATTGGACATTGTGATTTCCTTGGACTGTTGTAGAAGCGATCATTTTGAACTGTTTTGAACATTTATCTATATTTTTTAAATTTTAAAAACACTTGCATTAAGACGAAATATAAAGTGTTGCATATTAATAGTTATGTGTTTGTTACCTTGTAATTCATTGTTGATATTCATTGTGAGAAATAATTAACATGATCAGTCTTTGCAGAGTTGAATATCCTTAATTTTTAATAAATTCAGAAGAGGGTCTCAAAGTGGTAGCCCTCTGCATTAAACAGTACCCAGGAAGTAGCTCTTGGTTAAAAAAAAGGCTGGTGATTAGGAGTGTAACGGTTCACGGAGATGTATTGAACCGTTTCGGTGCGGCCTGTTCGGTTCGGTACACTTGCGTACCGTTTCGGTATATTTTTTTAATTAAATAATATAAATTTATTATTAGAGCGATATTAAGCGCAGCGGAACATTGTTCCTAGGCGAGTTTCCGCACGGACGCTATTGAGTGACGCACAGTAGCGCTGCACGAGGAGCTGTGAGAAATGGCGAAAGAGAAGCCAGAGCTTGAAGACCCTCCCACCTCACTACGGTCTCCTGTTTGGGAACACTTTGACTTCTCTGTTAAAAGACATAACGGGGATAGACGAGTGGATAAATTTAAAGTTGTATGCTGACATTGTTCCACGGAGATCGGGCAGGCAACACATCTAGCATTTTCTACTGCTGGAGATATTGTCACTGCAACCAGATCTGTGCTCTCTTCAGAAAATGTGGATAGGTTAATCTTTTTAGCCAAACACTTTAAACTTGAATAGTTAGTTTTGTTGATATACTGTTATATAGAATAGAAGCTGTTGCTAGTGTTAAAAGTTTTCAGGTCCTAACTAGTTGCAGTATTTAATTTTTTATTTAAAAAAAATGTGTATTTCTTTATAAAGAGTGCAATTTATTTAAAATATCACCCAAATGTGTCACTTTTATTTATTTTATGCAAGAATTCTATTGTGTATTGGCAGCTTTTCAAAATAAAGATTTTGTAAGTTCTTATTGTTTTGTACCGAAAATTAACCGAACCGAGCTCTCCAAGACACTGTACCGAACCGAATACGATTTTAGCGTACCGTTACACCCCTACTGGTGACCCATAGACTAGAGTGTCTCGTTCTTGAAACCCCTACACAAAAACAACTCTGTAAATTGCCTCCATCGCTTCCACTTTCAAATGACAAGGAAAATAAATTAAGATACAAATGAAGCGCCGGCTTAAGGCCTCTACACACCGATCTGAATTGAGATTCACACGAACACCAAGCCAAACTCTTTTTTGTTGGTACCACTCATTCGGTTAGATGTGTGATCTCCTGTTGGGGCTCATCAAAATTCGGATAGGTGTAGAGGCCTTTACAGTCATGGCTGCAAGACGAGACAAGAGGCTAAAGGTGAGCTTATGCTACGCCGGAGACATGACACTGGCCCCTAATGGCGTAGCTTGAAGTACACCCTTCCTAAATACTGTCACTTTGCACAGTGTAGGCGAGGAACGTAGGCTCTGTGATGGCCAGCTTAGTAGTTGAGTACTTTGGGTTTAGGGAGTCATATCCAGTCGTTTCCTCCATGAACACAAGAAAGAAGAAGAGTCTCCTAACATCTTCCCTCCTTCCCCAATTGAAGGTACAACAATTGTTCTTCCACATCCAAATGTACGCCACGCAAAATGTGCAACTATTTCTGACCATTGTAACAGTTGATTTATTTAATTTTTAAGGGGACCCAGGCAGCTCAATAGTGTTGCTTTAGGACCAGAACCTGATCGATATGTTCTCTCACCTGACTGACCGGCTCCACAGAGCCAATATAAGTGTCTGGACGGAGTAGGATGTGCTCAAGCTGAGTCTTCTTTTGGTAAATCCTCTCCACTGACATCTTCTTAGAACTCTCCTTCTTGGCCACTGCATTCTTCCCAGAATCACCCCCGCCATTCACTTCCTCTTTCTTCGCCACGTTGTTCTTGTCAAAGAGGGTCTGTGATTAAACAAAGACAATCTGTTAGACTTGTTCAAAGTCCTCAAATCAAACTTCAGCACATCTGCAGCTGGTTTGGTAACTCACAAAATATTTTAAATATAAAGTTTTGGGGAGCAGCACAATTAATGAATTAGTTCTGGGCAATTTGTCTGATATTCCTTTATAAAGTGTAAGTTCACTCAGTTTATTTGACGATTAAATGCAAAAAACCTACCACCACCCTTCCTTTGGACAGCTCGCCAAATCTGCTTGTGTGTCCCAGGTATAATTTATGCAAGGGGGCAATCGTGAAATGTTTACTATGAATGGACTAGTAGCGCAGGATGACGTAATTCTGTTTCCTTGTTTTGGGTGTATACATGAGCTCTTCTGATCCCGAGAAATACCTTTTACATGAGGTATTTGCAAAGATTTAATCAAAATTACAATAAGCAATGTGCAGAGGCTGCAGCAGATGGCAAACCATCTGAGGAGCAAGTAGGAAAATGGCACAAGAGGTATATCTCAAGTTTTTTAGCCAAAGTTGAAGATAAATTTCACTGCTTATCGTGATAAATTAAGTGTGAAAACTCGGCTTTTCTGACATTCCTAGCTTCTTAGTGTTGTTGTCTCATTAAAACCAGGCCCAAGTTGTGTTCAGAATCTTTCCTGAATGTTTGTGTAATCCTGAAAATGACTTGATGATCACAGCACCATCATATTGGGTGTTAGGTGAGGTTGCAAGAGGTTTTGGAGTGTGGTGTGGCACGAAGTTAGTGTGATTGGTTGTTAAAATCACCTTGATCTAATGAGGACCTTTAAATTAGGGTTAAGGAAATGAATGCCATCATGGTATTGATACCTCGGGTAATGTTCATTTTCACTGGCCTACCGATACTCGTGTCTTGACTCAGCAGGGTGCCTTCACCCCTCAGTTTTGAAAAACCCAAGGAAAGGGACCCCCGAACTTTCCAACAGGGACAATGCCACAAAGTACAGAGTTAGGTTTGGAAAAGGGAACAAATGGTCTTATGGACCAGAATATTGTGTCCTTCCTAGACTGACCCAAGGCAAACCTTTAAAAAGGTTATCAAGAGTTTCTGGAGGAACGGCAAAAGGTAAACAAACTCTTTATCAAATTATCAAAATGTTCGATTTGCTTTTCTTTCCTCTTTCTGTTTTTCTCCCTCATTCCCCTTCCTGCTCCTGACTGTTTCCGGAGTTTTCCTGTGCATGCACTTTTTGGATGCGTCACTTTCTGTCCTTTGTTTCCCTGTCTACCTCCCTGGTGCTTGATGTTTTGTTTCACCTAATTCCCGCCTCACAGGTGTTCTTGTCTCCCCCTTAACCTCTTAAGCCCTGAGGCCTATTTTCCAAAAATCCTATACTTTTACTTTTTAAGGCATTTCTCAGCTTTTACAAGGCCTAAACTGCAAATCTTGGTATCAAAATGAAGATAGGTTCTTGGGGAGTGGTGTGAATGAGTTAATTTGACAGTCAAGAACACTGGGTAAGAGTAATTGATGTTGGAATGGCCAAAAAATGAACTCCGCCTAAAAAAAAAACCACATGTTTCCTCCAATATCTCCTTATTTTACTTATAACGAAGCAAATAAACACAATCAATTGTAACCACTACATGTCAAGGACATCTGTAGCAAGTTTGGTGTTCATACTACAAGAAACTAATATTCTGTAAAGGTTTTGATTGAACAAAGTTCAGGCGTAATCCATGTTGGCACAGTTTGGCACAATAACAATAATTGAAATATGGAAAAAATCTTGTCCAAAGCTTCAGCTACGTTCATAGTCTTTCTTTTCTTGCTTACGGGACATGATTTCAGCAAAAAAAACTCCTAAAGAAACGCTGTAAAAGGGGGGTGGAAGCTCATTTACCCCATCTTGCTGCGCTTTTGGGAACCTTTCATTCACAAACGCTTTCGACGTTCGAGCTTCTGCGTGTCCCTACCCCCCGACCATCTGTCCAATCCGGGAGCTCTATATATCGCTGAAAAGCTCTGATTCTATGGAAGCCAATGAGCTCAACCATTTTGAGACTGACGGGATCGCCGACGAATCACACGACGCGCAGCGTGGAGAGACCACCTCTTACGCACGGGGAGTCATTCCATATTTGGTGACGTCATGAGGCCACGGAGCAACAGAAAAGATCCAAAATGGAGTTTCCGCGAAGCTATCGACCGGACATAACAACAAACGGACTTTTATCGCTATGGAAATAACTTTTTGTTGAAAAAACGGCAAAGGTAAGACAAGATTTACATGCTTGCTTGGTTTTCGCTGGCGTTTTTTCGTGGAACTTTCGCTCCCTGCTCTGAAATACTTCATGCAATGTTAATGAGTTGCATATTGCTGGATTCAGCTGGTTGTTAGCTTTCATTTGATGCCATGGTTTTGGTGTTTCCGTTTATATTGTGGATACATATCGCACATAAACAAAAACTTGGTCATGAATTATACTCCGGACATGTTGTTGTTTATTTGCATGGCGTTCGAGCTGTGGTTCACGGATATGAAATTGAATTAGATACGTTTTTAGAGGAGTTTCCGCTGAACACAACAGTATTTAATATGTGTGGGTTATTCTCAGGGTTAGTGAGCTATGAGTGAAAATGTAACGCACAAGGGGGCAAGTCCCCGGTACCAGGGACTCTCGGGCTTAAGAGGTTAACCTCTTATTTAGTTTATCTACGCGTTCCTCAAGTGCCTACTCAGGCAATTGTTCTGTTTAAGTTTTCATTGTTTCTTAGTTAGCTTTATCTCCTGTTCTCTTTGAATCAGTTTTAGTTTATTCAAGGTTTTCACATGTGGTGTCTTTTATGTTTGTTACCGTGTTTTGCTCTTGTTTATTTCTAGTACAATATTTAACATCTCAAGTTCATGCGTATGAGTTCCGTCGCTCTCCATTCCTTACACAAATGTAAGCTTTGCTACTAAATTAAGAAAAGACAGAAATGACAGAGGCATGATACACTAAGAACTGTGCCTCATGTCTACCAGCTCTTGTACGTTCTTTCAATCATTTGAGAAAAGTTAGATGGCATTCCAACTGCCCGATTAATGGTAGTCAGCAAATTTGATGCTGTGTATAGAACACACTGAACCATCTTTAAAGATGGCAGCTACAGACTTTCTCCTGTCTCGTCATCATTATATGTAGAGCTTGGAGAAAGCATTCTCACCCGAAATCTGATTTGACCAAGAGTAAAAATGCAGTTTAGTCCAAGAAAAGACCAAGACCTTAAAAATATAAGACCGGTTTAGTGTACCACAATATTAACAGACTGGACACATATTTTTATTTAATTTATTCCTTTTCTTTATCCACTTGTTCTGTTTTGGGGTCACAGTGGTCTGATGTATCCTAGTCTCAGCCTCAGACATTACACCCATGAATTCTTGGTTAAACGTCCAAAGCCTTTTCGAGATTTTATCACGCCGGGAAAGTGCAGCCATACAATCAGAAAAAAAATCGAGAGCTCCAAGTAAAAGTTTCTCAGTGGAATGCATGTTGAAGTGCACACCGTTGTTCAGTGGTGAGTAATGGCTGCTGAAATTACTTTGATTCAATGGGGACCTCTGGGTTAAGGAAGTTAATGGCATCATGGCACTGACCTGAAGGTACATACCACCTCAGGCAATGCCCATTTATTCTTGCCCGCCAATACCCTGGTCTTGACAGGGTGCATTTAGCTGTCAGTTTTGAAAAACCCATGGAAAGGACAACTGACCTTTCCCACAAGGATTATATCACAAAATGGCATTAATTCATCCATTTTTACCCACTTGTTCCCTTTTGGGATTATGGCATCTCATGGCAAATCGCCTGTTGGTTAGTCTCAAGTAAAAGTGCACACCATTTTACAGCGGTGAGTAAATGTGGACGTTACTCTACCTTGTCATTAAAGTTTGGCATGACGTGAAAATTGACAATCTTGTTTCATAGAGCTCACCAATAGACTCCTCTAACACAATAGAAAAGTCTACTTGTTCTGAAGAATCAAACTATGTTTTTCTTTTTTGATTGTTTAAATGACTCCGAAAAAACTCAGTTTTTTAGGGGACTGATAAATCTGTAGTTTGTTTGTTGTTAACTTTGTTTTATCTCTCGCCTTCTGTAACTTTTTCTCAGACTCATTTGATGTATATCGGTCAGTTGTTATTAGGGGTGTAACGGTTCACGGGGATGTACTGAACCGTTTCGGTGCGGCCTGTTCGGTTCGGTACACTTGCGTACCGTTTCTGTATATTTTTCTAATTAAATAATATAAATTTATTATTAGAGCGATATTAAGCACAGCGGAACATTGTTCCTAGGCGAGTTTCCGCACGGACGCTATTGAGTGACGCACAGTAGCGCTGCACGAGGAGCTGTGAGAAATGGCAAAAGAGAAGCCAGAGCTTGAAGACACCTCACTACGGTCTCCTGTTTGGGAACACTTCGACTTCTCTGTTAAAATACATAACGGAGATAGACGAGTGGATAAATTTAAAGTTGTATGCTGACATTGTTCCACGGAGATCTAACATTTTCTACTGCTGGAGATATTGTCACTGCAACCAGATCTGTGCTCTCTTGCAGCCATGCAGCCCAATCATATAATTTATAAATACCTTTTTCCCCAATTGTTATAATTACATTTATCAGAAATTACCCTTCAAATTTTCCAAGTTGAGGATGGAGATAAAGTGAAGAAGTCAATATTTATTCAGTCACAAAGTCAGAAGGAATAATAAAGATAGAAAAGAGTTTAACAGACTAAAACATATTTTACAGAGGAAGTATTCTTTGAGTATTATGATTATACTACAATAGGATTTAGGCAGGTTTGGAAAACACGAAGTAAACAAAGAATGCTTTGAAAAAATTAAGTTTTAAACATTTATTTTCTTCAATGAACATGCAGTGAATGAACATAATAAATGTTAAATCAGTAAATATTTGGATTGACCACCCTTGCCTTCAAAACAGTAATAGTTCTTCTTGGCCTCATTTGCACACAGATTTTGAAGGACTCTTAGGGCTCTGTGAGGAACATGTATCACTTCCAGTACTTCTTGTTCTTATGGATTTCCCAGCATTAAGAACACTGCAAACTCCATTTGCAGAAATAAAACCCCAAATGTTCAATAAACCTCCAACATGCTTCATTGTTTCTTGCAGACACCCATTATTGTACCTCCAGCCTTCTGATAGAAACAAATATTTCAAAATTTGACTAATCTCTCCCTCCAGAGCACCTGCTGCCATTTTCTTCATCCCAGTTCCTTGAGTCATTTGACCTGGTTACCAACTCTGAGGTATGGCTTTTGGCTGCAACTTTTGTCATGAACACCACTTCTGCAAAGTCGTTTCCGCGCAGATGGGAGAAGAAGAACTTGGGTCCCACTGCCAATTCTGAGCTGGTGGTACTGCATTACATCTTCAGTTTTTAAAGGGTAATTAGCTTGCTGTGTCTTGCATCTGCTGCACAGGATCACTATGTCTAAAGTTCTCAAGGTTGCCTGATTATTTGTGCTTCTTTAAAACTTCTCGAATAACACATTCTAAAACCCCAGTCTGTTTTGAAAACTTTTTCTGGAGGAGACCTTGTTGATGCAGTATAACTACCTTGTCTCTTTTTGCTGAGCTCAATCCTGCCAATTTTAAGCCTCCTACACAGCTGTTTGAGTTCATGATATTGGTACAATCTACATGTTACACTGATGCACCTGGTTGCTATAATTATTTGATCATACACACTATAATCCTACAAAATCCCTGACGTTGTGCAAGTGTAACAGAACTGAAGCTGATTTGAAGCATAATAACACACGAATATTGCATTAACACAAAGCATTGTTAGACAAATGTGTTCACATCGACTAAAATAAAAGAATGTTATTGTTTCTACCAACTAATAGGGCGTTAACTAAGGGCAAAAATATATTGGGAGTAAATAACTACATAAACAGACATTACTTCAACCCACTGTTAACGTAAACTTACTAGACAGAGAAAATGTTTAGCTATTGTTAATTAAACGCAATATGGAGAACAAATAAGCTCAAAACACATCAGGTTATACACCAACAGACATCAACATATTTGATAAAAGTCATTCATTACAGCGTGACAAATGATGATTTACTTACAACCCAGGTCAAGCCGGCGCTTCCCGCAGCTCCATCGCCGTGAGACATGTTTCTATTGTGTGTTCAAGAGCGATCAGAAACTGTCCATATGTGATCTACAAATGTCGGGTTAGGTTCCTGTGCTTTTTCTTGCTTTTCTTTAAATGAAATGTTGCGATGAGGCCGGGTCTCTTTAGGTAGGTCGCATTGAGGAAGAGGTGTTCATCGTCTCGTCTATTGTTAAAATCGACAACCGGCGCCAACTCGCGGCCTAAAGGCTCCGGACGAATGAATAAACAATTGCAACAACCGCGTAATTACATGTTTATAGCGCAGCTAAGCAAATGACAAAAAAGACGTATTTGGCAAAAACGTGTTTTAAAAAAATGGGAAAGAAAAAAATGTCACACAATAACAAAACGGCAGCTGCATCCGTCCGGGACCTGGCTGGCTGCAGCCCGTTGTGCGAGTGGAGCTCCTCCACTCTCGAACAGGAAATACGTCACCGCCGCTTGCGCCGTGTCTGCCAGTGGTATTTTGACTGTGATCCATTTAACATGTGAATATGATACTGCCTGAATACTTTGTATTGTTGAAAATGTAAAAAAAAGAATTCCTTGATTTGGCATAAAGCATGACATACACTAAAAGCACTACTTTTCGTTTAATCCATGTATTGTATTTAATTGTACAGTGGTACCCCGAGATACGAAACTAATTCGTTCCAGGGTGGCGTTCGTATCTTGAATATTTCATATCTCAAAACAAGTTTTACATGTAAAACGCCTAATCCATGCAACGGCTCTCAGAAACAAAAGTATAAGTTGATTAAAAAAATGGAAAACCAGAGAAAAATCAAGTAATGTTCCTTCAATCCTTAAATCTACACATTGTTAATGTAATAAATGATAATAACACACAAGCAAAATACGTAATATGCACACAAATGTGAAATCTTACCTTGCGAGTGAAGCTATGTGTCGGAGGAGGTGGAACAGATGGCAGAAAATATTACGGCACCATGTATGAAAGTTAACTTTTTCGAGATATTTCACGAATTACGAACGCCAACACGGTTCCAAGCACAGGCGCAAACAGATGGAGAGACGCTTCTGAAAACATGTCACTGGGTTTCTCTAACTTGCGCTACAGAACAGCACTTTCCACGTTATAAACGTTATTTCTTTTACGACACCTTGACTCTATCATTTGTTATTGCACATTATTGGTAATCTATTCATAATGTTTAGCTCGATTTAAAAATAGAGCAGAATCTCTATCTCGAATTTTTCTTCGCATCTCGAAGCTAAAAATATCCTGTGAGACGTTTCCTATCTTGAACATTTCGTAACTCGAAGCAGTCGTATCTTGGGGTACCACTGTATATATCACTTATTGCTGTGTTATAATAATAGGTACAATGTTAGCATCTGGCACTTTATATTCCGTCAATTTTTTTAGTTTGTGTTGCAAGTGAAAGTGTTTCAATGACTTGTTGAAACACAAATATTGGTTACATATTGGGTAAAAGTAAAGTAAAATATTGTATTTAATTCCTTCAAAAAATGCGACTATATGACGCGAACAAACGTCCAATCAAATAGACCAGCATTAAAACCACAACTTGGGGATTTTGGCCAATCAGAGT
Source organism: Danionella cerebrum (assembly GCA_007224835.1). Taxonomy (NCBI): domain Eukaryota; kingdom Metazoa; phylum Chordata; class Actinopteri; order Cypriniformes; family Danionidae; genus Danionella; species Danionella cerebrum. Next base: position 218,675 of record SRMA01025117.1, read on the forward strand.
CCAGGAGGAGGTACTGTTTGGCCTGCCATTTGAATAATTTCTGTTATTTGACTAATAAGAAAAGAAATGATGGGTACTAAGGAAGAGACATATCTTCTAAGCACTTCTAAGCGTCTGATCTATAGTTCACAAAGTGCATACTCCCAGAATCACCTCTACACTTCCCAAAGCTACAGATCCCTTGGTCTCACCTGTTTCTTCTGGTCTCCTCATCTTCAGTCCTCTGGTAACTCCTCATCATGTTTTCAATTACCTTATAAGCAAATATCTGCTGACTGTTTACCTCAAAAACATTAGATTTTATTTTAATTGCAAGAAATTAATAAGTATTAATTGTCATATATTTTATGTTCACACTGTAGCTCTATCCTTGGCCACCTGGACTGAAATTATACAGAGGGAAACATTTTCCATCTAATTGTTACTTACCTCTAATCCTTTTTGAGTGTTTTTACTACTTTACAATTTGCTCTAATAAATTACATATAAAACATATTTTGTGGAAATGCTTAATATAATCTTTTTTGTACAACCAAAAATATTATTTACGGTAATTACATTACACAATGTAGTTAATTAATAATTACATTACACAATTTAATTAATTCCACAACATACCTGAAAAATTCAAAATACTGTTTTTATGTTCTAAAACAAAAATCAAATAAGCCTTATACACTATTTTTGTGTCAGAACTTTGAAAAACATAATCCCTATCAGAGGTCTTGCACTTCCAAGGTTTATCAATTTCACCACTAGATGGCACTGATGACACAAATTTGGGGTCTGTAAAATGAAACTGAAAGAGGCACATTTTCTCACCTTTTAATTTCAATTACCCTGAAAATTATGTGCCATAACTCTTGTATTGTTCATTTAAAACCAAATGCAGCATAACTTATAACTAAATAACAGTATATAACAGCCTCTCGCCTAATTTACGCTAGAGATCCAACGGGGACACCCAAAGGGAATAAGCAGGTTGAAAAATGAAAGAATGAATGTATTCAACCTAAAAATTCACATATCTGAAAGATATCCTGAAAGATCTGAAACCTTTACAGGGAGAGACAGTGTGCAAAGTGGTGGAAAAAAATTCAAACCCAGGACATTTTCTCTATTGACCCTGTTGTAACAGCGCCCTCATGTTGCTCCAGGAACTCCTCATGGTCAAAGTAGGCTATGGAAAAGGGAACAGAACGATGGTACCCTGGGTACCAATGTGGCCCTTCAGTTAGAAGGTTGCCGGTTTGAGGCTCACCGCTGACCTTCCATGTTCTCGCCATGCTTGTGTGGCTTTACTCCGGTTTCCCCCCTAATCCCAAAACATGCATTTATTTAATACTCAAAATTTCGCCTAGGTGTGTTGCCCTGTGATGGACTGGCGACCTTTCCAGGATGTACCCTTGCCTTTTGCCTGAAGTGAGCTGGAGAAAGACACTGGCAGAACGCCATGACCCTGAAGCAGTTAAGAAGATGACGGTGGAAAGAAACAAAGTATTGCTATTTTTGCAGAGTGGTACCAACTTTCATCAGAAAACAAATTACAATTGAAAAAAAAAAAACGTGACAGACACATCAATAATTTTCAAAACAAGCGGCAAATAAAAAAAGTGAATTTTAATGTTCACACGCCTGATTTTTGAAAGTAATGATTCTATCCAAATATAAGTGCCATTAATAAACAATACACTGAAAATCTTTCTAACTGGTGTTGAAAAGAGTATTAAAAACAGAAACAGAGGGATGGAGAGTTCATGTGTGTGATTTGAAACAGCTCAACAGTCTGATAAGTCCTCAGTCTTCAAACACTTCCAAGAAGAGTGGTGGAAAGAGCTCTGTTGGACATTCCACCTTCATGTGCAGGAAGCGGCTGGCATGGCTAGCACCAATCATCCGCAGGTCAGTCACCTTCATCAGCAATTTGGGCCAGAAGTGAGCCAGCTTATGTTTACGGTAGTTGATGTAATGTTCCAAGGCCAAGAGGAATTCCTCCTGGCAATGCTCTATTCGTTCAATGCTTGTCAATCCTGGACGATCTGTCAGCCAAACACAGGGGAAGAGATCAGGGATTTAGCATGAAATAAATATTGGTGATTTCCCACCTGTGAGCAAGCACATAAACCTGGTTTTAAAACGTCTTTATCATCTTATGCAATGAGAATAAAATCACTATTTTCTTTCCATTTAAAGCTGCTTTGACACACATTAGGTGTTTGATTAACGCTGTTGAATTCTGCTTGTTTTTTATCGCTGATTATTTGTATTTTTATGTGGGAGGATTTTTGCTTAATCTCTACAAAAATTACCATATCTTTAATGTCGATGGATAGAGCATGGTGGTTTGATGGATGGATGGATTAATGGTGGTTGGGTTGGTGGATGGATGGATGGTGTTTGGGTGGATGGATGTTGAGTGGATGGATGGATTGATAGTGGTTAGAGGGGGGCTGGATGGCGTTTGGGTGGGTGTATGATGGTTGGATTGGCGGTTTTGGGAGGATGGATGTTGGGTGGACGGATAGATCGTTAGTGGTTGGATGGATGGTGTTGGGTGGATGGATATTGGGTGAATGGATTGGACTTTTACTTCCGATAAGCTATTTTGTTACAATGTGTAGTTATCGAAGAAGTTCTCCTTCCAGAGAAACACATGTACACTGGTTAAGCAAATTTAAAGCATCATGGAGAGGTCATCTAAACTTGCTTGAGCGATGTCAATCTAGAGGATTGAGTACAAATGGCACTCACCAGAGGAAAGCAGTATTACGGCTTGTAGCAAAGCCACCTCAGAATCATCTAGGCTAAAGGAGGACAGCGAGACCCCAAGATCAAAGATGGCATCTGAGACCACACCGAGACCACCATTCTTCAGCTGTCCCCGTGTGACAGCCATCTCTCCGTTTAGTGTTAGAGTATCGCTCTCAGGGTCATAGTTCACTGCTGCTCGAAGAGACATGATCTCCATGCAGCAACCTTTCAGCAAAATGATCTGATCCTCGCAAGGAAGCTATGAAATCATAAAAACATCCATGTTACAGTTACAGTGCATGAGAAATCAAACACTTCTTATTTTACAAGTTTAAAAACTCAACTGATGGAAGGAATCATAAGAACTTGTTGATCTGACTTTATTTGACAGCAGTCACTAGTTCTATTTGAGCCCAATATTTATTTCCCTTTTAGTAAAATGCAATGAAAACTATGTTTTGACTGCAATGAAACACATTAGGGGCAGCACAGTGGCGCAGTGGGTAGCACTGTGGCCTTCCAGGTAGAAGGTTGTCGGTTCGAGGCTCGCCGGTGACCTTCCTGGAAGGAGTTTGCATGTTCTCCCTGTGCTTGCGTGGGTTTGCTCCGGTTTCCCCCACAATCCCCAAAAACATGCGGATAGGTTTATTGAATAAGCTAAATTCCCCTTAGGGTGTGAATGTGTGTGTGTGTGTGAATGTGTGAATGATGGACTGGCGAACTGTCCAGGGTGTACCCCTGCCTCTCGCCCAATGTGTGCCGGGGATAGGCACCGGCAGACCCCCGTGACCCCTGTAAGGGAATAAGCGGGAATGAAAATGAATGAATGAATGAATGAAACACATTAGTCCATGTACGTTTCATTCGTTCGGAATAGAACTTCGAAAATCGTAAGTTGACTCCATATTCTTGTTTTCATATCATAGTAACCCTTAGAAGTCTCTGCAGATTATTTTTAATGAGATCAGAATGTAGATTATAATAATGTAGTTATTTTGGATTTTAAACAACATTACAAGTGTTACGACACATAATCAAATTAAAATGTGAGAATTTGTGTCACTGCCTTCTAGTGGTGAAAAGAATTGATAACTTTTGACCTGTGATGTGGCTTGTATTCTTCAAAGTTCTAACAAAAAGTAATTGGAACAGTGTTTAATTCAAAATTTTACTTGGAACAGTGATACATTTTTTTATACAAAATTCCTATGGTTTTGTATAAAATGAATTTTTACAAAATTTTTGTTTAGTCTCAAAATCGAATTTTTGTTTTGTCTCAAAATCGTTGAGTTCTGTTATAAAACATAAAAACAAAGAATTAATTCTCATTTTTTTATTTATGCAGTAAAAATTACAAAATTGAATTCTAAGAATTACCGTTTTTGTATAATTTTAGGTTTGTTGTGGAAGTATTGTGTAATGTAAGGAAAAATATTTGTAAAAAAAAATGGACAGTGGATCAAGCATTGTCCCTCAAAATTTTTTAAGTTAATGTATTACAGAAAACTGTAAAGAAGTAAAAAACACTTAAATGGGCCCCAGACGTCTAAGGGTTAAATACTTGTTTAAACAGCTGAAAATCTATGTTAAATAAAGAATGGACACCCTAAACTTGTCCAGGCTTTCATGAGCTCTATAACTGATGCTTTTTTTAGCTATTTAGCTTTCTCTTAAAATAAACGAGCTAGTTCAGAAGGCAACTGAAAGCAGAAAGTATGATCATATCACACCAATCTTATCCTCATGCAGTAGCTTTTTTAATCAAATTGAAAAGGCTATTGTGCTAATCAACCGTTAATGACTACTAAATACAGCCTTAGGTCCTAAAAAAGCATCCCAGACTTCTTTTATTTCCTGTGTGGAAGCATTTTAAAGACGTTTTAAACAAGTGTTTTCCATACCTCACAGAACATAGGCAACTTCTTGGCGAAATCCACAACCCGAGTGATAGCAGGGGTGATAATTTTTGTAAACTGACTGAAGGCTTCAATGTCAACTTTGCTCCCCCCTGGGGCATTACCAGTAGAGGTTGAGCCTATGCCATCTGGCTGCAATGACAAAAAGAAAAGAGGCGTTTTCTCAGAAACCTGCAGGAAATGGACACTGCCAAAGATCGAGAAGTCCACAATCAATGTAGCAGAAGTGGAATCAGTAATGGATGAGATTTTGTGTTGGTGTAAAATAAAAGTAATCAGTACTCATTACATTTATTACTTTGTAAAAAAAATGTTTATAAAAATAAATAAATATATAAATAAAGAAGTAAATCTGCAACAAGTGGCTTCAATAGAAAGTTTTTACCTTCATTTCTTTGAGCCCCGCTTCACTCTGGTCTGAGGTACAGAGTAAGTTACAAGTTATTTCATTTAGCAGCATTGCCTCCTCGACCTGAAGGAGAAACAACAGGGATCATGAAGCTTCAATGAAGAAACTGGAAAGTCAAGTCAACTGCAAAGAGCATGTGCATGAGAGAAACGGACATAGACAGGTTTACATATGCATTTTAACTTAGACAAGCTGGGACATGATAACTCCTGAAAGCCTCAGCAATTTTTTATCAATCGTCAGCAGACGTAAATCAAAACTTGGCTTGTGTTGTGCATAAACACTCGGGGAAAAAATCTACGAATTTGTGAAGAAAATGTAATAAATATAAGATCATAAACACAACAACATCCCTATGATATACGCTTCTCACCAGAAATTTGCGCTTTGGTTTGGAGTGGTTCCCATGAGCATTTGTGGCCACATGGGCCTCGGTGACCACTCGGATGAGCTCCCACTCATTCTGGGTGGGTTCAGAACGTTCCCAGACAGTCTTCTGTAACTCCTCCAGTCGCCTGCGTTCTCGGTTTTCCTCGATTAGCTTTCTTTTAGCAAGGCGCTTGCTGTCGTCCAACACCACTAGTGGAGAAACAAGGGCTTTGATAAAGCAACAAATAATTTTCACAATGTGTCTTGATTAATGCAGTAATGAAACAAGCGTCTTACAGTCTGTTGCCATGCCGACAGTGATGCATTTCTTGAAGCGGCACTCTTGGCACTGGTTTCGAGTAACTTTGTCAATGACACACTTCCCCTCATACTTGCACATGTATGTTGGATTTAAGTTCTTCTGAATTGTGCGTCGAAAAAATCCCTTTAAATAAAAAAAAGGCATTTTGATTAGAAATACTGACATGAAGTGAACAACAATGAAACAGAAATCACTGCTAAAACCAGTTTAAAATGAGTTAAATACAAGATAAATTAATTTTATTTATTACCTTCTTATAACCATGGTCTAAATTTCTACAGTGCCCATTGTCCAGAAAATCAAAAGTGAAACTCACTTTGCAGCCCTCGCAGGTGATACAGCGGTAATGATAACCTGTCGCTTTGTCCTCACACACAACACACAGCTCATCTTTGTCCAAGTAACTTGGAATGTACCCTATTAACAAACAAAATAAAATGATAAAAATACAGTGGATTTCACCTGAAATTTGGAGTGATTTTCTATAGATATAGTTGGGTAAAGTTTGTACACAAACTTTGATGTTGGATTGTAAAGGTGCTGTTTAAAAGTGTTGGTAAAATGTTCTGAATGTAACTTAAACAAACCCCATGTCTTTATGACTTTCCTAAGGTGAGATAATAGTATGGAAAATGGGTTCTTATGGTAATCAGTTTGGTTGCTATGGTGGATTAAGTAAAAAAACCCTTCAAGGTCTTTTTGGTTCTTCACAGGTTCTTTGTTCGTTTCAGGGTGCTATATAGCACTTTTCACTTTAAAGAACCCCAAGGTCTTTTTGGTTCTTCATCGGTTCTTTGTTGGTTTCAGGGTGCTATACAGTACTTTTCACTTTAAAGAACCCCAAGGTCTTTTTGGTTCTTCACAGGTTCTTTGTTGGTTTCAGGGTGCTATATAGCACTTTTCACTTTAAAGAACCCCAAGGTCTTTTGGTTCTTCATAGGTTTTTTGTTCGTTTCAGGGTGCTATACAGCACTTTTCACTTTAAGGAACCCCAAGGTCTTTTTGGTTCTTCACAGGTTCTTTGTTGGTTTCAGGGTGCTATACAGTACTTTTCACTTTAAAGAACCCCAAGGTCTTTTGGTTCTTCACAGGTTCTTTGTTGGTTTCAGGGTGCTATATAGTACTTTTCACTTTAAAGAACCCCAAGGTCTTTTTGGTTCTTCACAGGTTCTTTGTTGGTTTCAGGGTGCTATACAGCACTTTTTCACTTTAAAGAACCCCAAGGTCTTTTTGGTTCTTCACAGGTTCTTTATTCGTTTCAGGGTGCTATATAGCACTTTTCACTTTAAAGAACCCCAAGGTCTTTTTGGTTCTTCATCCAGTTCTTTGTTAGTTTCAGGGTGCTATATACCCCTTTTCACTTCAAAGAAGATTTTTTTAGTTTCTTCGCCAGTTCTTTATTGGTTTCAGAATTTTCTATATAAGCACTTTTCCTTAAAACTTCGAAGGAATCTTTATAGTTCTTCACAGGTTGTTTGTTGGTTTCAGGGTGCTATATAGCACTTTTCACTTTAAAGAAGATTTTTTTGGTTCTTCATCGGTTCTTTGTTGGTTTCAGGGTGCTATATAGCACTTTTCACTTTAAAGAACCCCAAGGTCTTTTTGGTTCTTCACAGGTTCTTTGTTGGTTTCAGGGTGCTATACAGTACTTTTCACTTTAAAGAACCCCAAGGTCTTTTTGGTTCTTCACAGGTTCTTTGTTGGTTTCAGGGTGCTATATAGCACTTTTCACTTTAAAGAACCCCTGAAGGTCTTTATGGTTCTTCATCGGTTCTTTGTTGGTTTCAGGGTGCTATATGCCACTTTTCACTTTAAAGAAGATTTTTTTGGTTCTTCATCGGTTCTTTGTTGGTTTCAGGGTGCTATATAGCACTTTTCACTTTAAAGAACCCCTGAAGCTCTTTTTGGTTCTTCATCGGTTCTTTGTTGGTTTCAGGGTGCTATATGCCACTTTTCACTTCAAGGAAGATTCTTTTTGGTTCTACATCGGTTCTTTGTTGGTTTCAGGGTGCTATATAGCACTTTTCACTTTAAAGAACCCCTGAAGGTCTTTATGGTTCTTCATCGGTTCTTTGTTGGTTTCAGGGTGCTATATGCCACTTTTCACTTTAAAGAAGATTTTTTTGGTTCTTCATCGGTTCTTTGTTGGTTTCAGGGTGCTATATAGCACTTTTCACTTTAAAGAACCCCTGAAGCTCTTTTTGGTTCTTCATCGGTTCTTTGTTGGTTTCAGGGTGCTATATGCCACTTTTCACTTCAAGGAAGATTCTTTTTGGTTCTACATCGGTTCTTTGTTGGTTTCAGGGTGCTATATAGCACTTTTCACTTTAAAGAACCCCAAGGTCTTTTTGGTTCTTCACCAGATTTTTTTTAAATGTAATAAGTGCAATATTTTTAAAATTTGACAATACAAATAAAACTAAAGTTATCTATTTAAAAAGTTACTTAAAATGACAAAAATTAAAGGCTTAAAATCAATGAAAAATATCCTACAATACAATATTACTACAGTTAAAATTGAAGAGAACTTGCAGTAGCTCAGCATGACCAAATATCAATTGTCTTCTGAGGGGGTCACAGGCAAGGACTTCAAACCTTCTGTTCCTCTGTCTGTCTCGTTTTAAATCAATACTCTCTACAATAGTCTAAACCTCAATTCAACCCTTAAGATCAATATAGATGCCAGATTACACGAGCAACAGAATCTCTTCAGCCAAGCTCTGTTCTTGAGAGAGATTTAGCACGCTAGCCTGTAGTTCATGGATTTATTTAAAAGAAAAAAGTAAATAAAATCGAAACAGTGGATCACATTATTGAGTGTATATGACAATATGGAGTATTCACATCTTGCTTATTTCCTTGTTTCACAGCTAAAGAAACAAGGTTAGCTTTTAATTGATAAATGAAAATTCCATGCTGTATTTTATTAAAATGATCATATATTTACATAACAGTGATGCATTTAATTTTCAAAATAATCATAATGATAAATTTAAATATTATGAATACAATAAAATTAAATCTTAGTTCTTGCAATATGTCATGAGCTATCAGTATACAACACTGCTCAAAAACCATTAAAAATATATATATATTTTTTTTAAATGGAGTAATTCAACTTAACCACCACAGGTTACTGCCCATCAGGGTGAATAATAAAAATAATAATAATAAAAAAAAATATCTCTACATTTCACAATTTTAATCAATGGCTTAATTTCCATTTTTAATCATCATTGTGCTTTTATATGACTCGTTTTTATCTAAAGCTCCAGCCATTGTTGCTGGCCATGCTCTATTCTTTTCTTTTTATTCTATGCTTTGTTTCTAATTTATTAATCCTATGTACGAAATGTGCTTTACAAATAAACTTGCCTTAGATTTGAACATGTTTACAGCTATATGAAAAACATACTTCTTTTATTTTAATGTATATCCCTTTAACAAACTAGGAACACACGCACAGCAAGCTCACCTGCTATAGTTTGCAAAAAAAAGTCTTTTAAGTGCTAGCTTCCAATACTTGTAATGATGATATAAAGCATGTTAAACGTGGCATAAAAACACAACAAATCGCAGGCACCTGACAGCACCACCGCTTCTTCTACAGTTTTTAATACCTTTCTTGTGCGGCCCCTGCATCCACTGCATCTGAGAGAAATCCGGCCTGTCATCGGAGTAGTATTCTGGCTGAAAGTGACTAAGAGGCACATCCATGCTGCACATTTCGCTCTTGAACACAGGGTTGCCCCCAGTGAACGAGCAGCCGTACGGCTGGCTAGGTGGCCATGTCTGCTCCATGTTTGGAGGATGATGGTGTAATGGTTGCGGCTCACAATGAGTAAAACCAGGCCCTTCACCACCATACATACAGTATTCTCCTCCCGGCGGCATCGTATATCCACCACTGACACCATGGGCTATGTCATACATGTCTGACAAGCAGTAATTCATTACCCAGAGTCTTCCCAAGCAAATCCGCTTAACAAATGACTATTTTAAAAGCTGAAACAATAGATAAATGGAAAACGAGTGGTCCATTCACGTGTTTGCAGATATCAGAGCAAAGGCAGTATTGAAGCTCATGTGTGAAAGGTGTCTGGCGGAAACCTGCTCTTATATATGGAGAATCCACCCACCCCACTCACCCCTTGCCCTACCGACTTGGGTGCAAGGTATCTGAGCTTGCTCTCTTAATCTAATGCAGAATAAATCCAAAAGGTTGATCAGCCGGGGTGACATCGTCCCACTGGAGACCATCGTTCGTGTGCATGACAAGTTCTTTTTGAAAGACCAAGAATGGTTTTATGTGTCATTGTCAATCAGACAAAATCTGGATAGATAATGAGATTAGAATCACAATCCCAGAAGCTGAAACTTATTGATCTCACAAACTTTTCATTAGCTTTAATGAATTTAACGAACAACTAAAAGAGCTTCAAAGATTTAAAGCTGCTTAAAGTAAATCATAACTTCCTTGGACGTAACAGGTTCTTTTATTGAGTCATTTCTATGGATTGGATGAACTAAACCATATTGGATTTCATTGTAAAAATTGGTAAAATATATCCCTTAGTTTGGACATTTAATTTAAAATAAGTTACATTTTATGTAGTGCATTGTTGATGTAATTTTTATAAATGTATCTTCACTTTTACAAGGAAAATGTAGGTTCCTTTTTATAATTTAAAAATAAACTTAAAAATAAATCTATTTCTCAATGTGGCAACTGCAAAGTAAATCAGCGTAAAAATGCAGATTACAAAAGAAATTACACATTTTCATAGTTCCTGGAACCCTGTATTCGCCAATCTTCCCGGAACCCTACAATAGATTTAATGAACTGAGAAGGAGAGGAAAATTGGTAATGACGCCAAGAGTTAAGACAACCAAAGAGACCAGAATGTAACAGCTGTTTTTAGAGAGGGCTCCTGAGGCAAAGCAGCTCCACAGTGCGGCCTGATACCAGTTTAACTTTTTGATGAGGTGACTGTCCCACATAAGCTTAATCTCAACGGGGATTTCACAAATACTCACTGCAAAACAACACCAAAACATCTGAACAATCTGGGTATGCTAACTTGGAGAAGAATTTTCTCTTTCAAAACCAACATTTAATGGTATTTTTATGGTTAACTTACAGGAACACAAGTATTAGTTTGGAATTGAGAGGCTGTCATGATTCATTCATTTTTTCAAATGTCCACATTTAGTAAATAATCAGAAGGTACATAAAAATAATTGTCCACCAATAAAGCAAATAAAGCTATCTCTGTTAACCTCAGTACCAAAATAAACCATAAATTTTATGGTAGAATACTGGCAGCTGTGGTTGCTAAACTAAAAAATATTATATTAAATGGTTTAATGGGATGGCTTCTGCTGTACTGTAAATTTACAATTTTTTTTTTACGAATCAAAACTGTGAAAATAGCAATCATTTTACTTTAAAAACAGTTTATACTGTCAAATTTATATAAATTGTTATATTTATGGTTAACAATTTAGTTTAAAGGTGTATATTGTAATAATTACTGTTCATTATTAATTATTAATATTTTTGTGGTTATTAAACGCCTAGTTTTAAGGTTTATGTTAAATTAAATATATATTTTTTTTAAATATATTTCCAAAAAATAATTACCATATTTTTTACAGCTCTAAGTATAGCAATGTATAATTCATAGGTTTGTTGAAATAATAAGATTAAAACCTTTAATTATTTCACAAAGAAAACAGATTATTACTTCACATTATTTTCCAATATTTTTAGAACAACTATAAATTTCCATCATGAACAGATTACAAAAACACATGATTATAACATTTTGTTATCTTGTGGGTTTTCATGTGGGTTTCTGAAAAAAAGACAACAACAAAAAAAAACAAAGACACACATTTTCACACATTTTATTTATTTTCTGCATTAGATCATACACTATATTGTTATATTTACAGCTGTTTACAATATTTATTTATAATAAGCTAGTTAAATTTAAGGTCATGCTCTGTAAAACTAATAACGTTTGTTCACTGTAAATTCTACAGATATCACATGTTGCATAAAATACAGTTTTTTACTGTTAAATTAAATTTTTTAACAGTGCGGAAAGGTAAAATCCAACAGCAGAAACACAAATTAAACGGCAGAACTCACCAAGAATAACCTGGTCCTGTTGAAATAAGTTCTCAAGTTCCAAAACCGACAATACAATAGATCCTTCTCTGACACCTGGAGTGAATTCACATCGATAACTCTAGTTTACAGTGCTTCAATCTCGATGGCTATGGCTCTGGTTGATGCAGTGTGTTCGGATGGTCTGGTCTGCATGATTGTGCACCCACTAGCGAGTTTTCCAACAATTTATTCCCTCCCTGATCGATCACTTGAGGTCTTGGGGTTCAAAGCTGGTCAAGTCGAATTTTTTTGTGTGGTGGCCCTCATAGCGCTGGGGATAGGGCCTGGCTTGACATGGCTTCCTGAGGCAAATGTCCCCAGCGTTACCTGAGCAGGGAGCTTCACTGAGGCCATACAGCGCGGGTAAGCTGAGGGAAAGACCCAAACAATACACACATCCTTAAAACTGACTCCCCAACCATATCGTTGAGTGTCAACAACATTACACTGAACGTGATGTTCAGGGGATCTGAGCGTGCCACGAATGCAAGCTGTCACTGGGGAAACTATGCCAAGAGGCCTTGATCAATAATGTTAATGATCTAGACATAGCTGGTCAATAACATGACTAATCTAGACATTATTTAGCTGCACTCTTTAGAGCAAATCAATGAACTCATCATCCTAATGTCATAATCTGCATCAAAACATAAAGTTCGTTCTGCTGACTTGATACTGCATCATAGTATAGGATACGAACTGATGAGAAAAACGTATAGAAATACAGCACCTACGTAAACATTCATTTTGCCTTTCCTTGCAGCGTTGCAATTTATGAACAAAGAAGTTCCAAAAAATAAAACGAATAAATAAAACAATTGAATGATCTTTTATCCAATAGTTGTTGAGCTGTTGAGGAGGGTGGAAGCTGGTTTTGAGGTGAACTGAAGGGAGGTGAACTTTTTTTTTTTTTTTTTTTTGGTAATGTTTACCAGTGCTTAATTTGCACCTGAGGAGGTCTTGGAGCACCATGAAAGAAAATGTTCTGGGTCTGGCATTTTTTTTTTCACCACTTTCCACAATGTCTCAATTGCAACCTTTTTAAAATAAGGTCCCAGTGGAAGTTCCGCTTTTAAAATATGGTCCCTCTTTTTCTCTTTTTTTCCTCTTTTAAGACAGCTGTTGCATTTTAAGGGTTAATAAACAAGTTAGTCTTGGAGTCCAAAACCTTATGTTATGTACATTTTTTGGTAAAAAATCAGTTTAAGTATAAAAATGGTCCTGGAGCCTCATGTGAATGTTCAGGTTAAATACATTTATTTATTTTAGGCATATTTTCCTTAAGAAAATTTTGATCCTAGAGAAATTTTTGCAAGTTTTTAACAACAATTCACCTGCTTTGGATCTTGAAGCTGGGCTTAATAATGTTCCCCTACATCAGGGTTGTCAAACCCATTTTCACTGAGGGCCACATTAGCATTATGGCTGTCCTCAAAGGGCCAGATGTAACTTATAAATGTAAAACAATGTAATCAAATGTAATGTAAAATAAATGTGACCGCTCCTTAATGTTAAATAACTCATTATTTACAACTTATACAAGTGACAATTCAGTTGCATAGAAACAATTGTATGCTTGTTCTAATATAAATATTAATGAAGGATCAAACTGTCCCAATCCTGATCCTGGACCAGAGTAAAAAAATGAATCCTGTCCAAAACGTCTGAATAGTCTTTCAGTGTCAATATTACAGGTTGTTTTATTTACCATGTGTCTCAACATTACCATTTGTCTTTTTTATTTATAGGTTTATGTGTCTTTTTTATTCAGCTGTGGAATATTGTAGGTGTCCAGCTGAAGACCTTAGCAAAAGATAAAAATAAATTAAGCAATTTAGGAATCAAGAGCATCTGTACGTATATTGAAAAACATTATTGTTGGGAATAAACCCTGTGTATAAAAACATTTTAACTATGACTGTGATTAAGACGGTGACACGCCCCCTGCTGTTGCTGTTTGTGTTTCACAACTCACAAAGGCTCTCGACGATGGTATAAACATCTTTTTTCACTATTTACAAGTGTTTTGGTACTGAAATCGAACAGTTTAGTGTGCCAAAACGGCGGAAGAATGCGTGAAAATAAGGAAAAAAAGACGCACTTGCGCGAATGCGGAAGAAGAATCACGGACAGAACAAAAAAAAAAACAGTTCAAACACTTATAAATCACCTATTACTTCTACTATGACGATGCTTATGCTATTATATACAGTATAAACATTATATTTACAATGATTTCTCCGCTAACACGTCGCAAAAATTTTGGCTAAGTCCACAGGCATTGTGGGGAATGAAGTTTTTTTTTTCGTTTTCTTTTCGGGCCTCGAGTTTGACACATGTGCCCTACATTATCCACATTTATTTTTTATTATCTGAAAAAATACTGATTTCTGAAATAATTCAGAAAAAATGTGAAATTTCACTATAATTCTGAAAAAATGTGAAATTTCAGGTAATGGTGTGGGACCTGATTTTTGGTCATAATAATATGGTCAAAACAAATTTGGGGTTTAGCACTTTTACAGACGGCCCCCAAGCAGTCTTGTCTCAATCGCAATGCATTTTGCAGAAGGTGGAGAAAGACATATTTTGACAAAAATTGAGTTGTAACATGTCCGCTATGTAACACAGAATAAACAGAGGTGTCATTTGTCATTTGAGAATTTGGGTCTATTGAGCAGACGGATCCGAATCCATGAGCCTACAGCCAAGTTTACTGAACTCTGCTGTGGCCACCAGGTGACCTGAACTTTTGCCTGTTTACGGTCCGACTGGCATTTCACCAGAATGCTAGCAGTAGCTAGCCTGTTATTTCTGTTTTCTTGTTGAATACTGGCACTGCAGATGTTAATCACTTTCTTCCTTTTTTCCATCAGAATTTGACTGACAGGGAAGGTCCCGGAGCTACGAGGATCTCGTCTACGAGGAACCGGAGGAAGTTACGGTGTGCTCCGGCCCAAGTTAACCATCGATGTTTACTACAAACTTTTGGGTTCCACAAACCTTTTCCCAAACCTTTGGGAAACTAAAATCATATAGATCCAGGAACTAGAACCATAGCAGCCAATCCAGAGTTGAATCCGCATGAGATAAGTTTGGCAGGTAGTGATGAGAAAGACAAATTAATACTCAGTTTGTGGAAGGTAAACAGGAGATTGCTGGGAACAGTCAATAGTAGAAGAAAAAGAAGAAGAAGAAGAAGAAGAAGAAGAAGAAGCTGGAGCTAAGTATTTCTTTCTGCTGAGTCCACAGGAGATTTAGAAAAGTTTGTAGTCAGAACGATGATGCTGAACTGAAGCCCAAACAAACACGGGAGAGGTGGGTTTTCAATAGGGAATCGATTGATGCTCATCGCGTGTGATTGGCAGGAAACAAGGTGAATGCTTTTCTGTGTGCTGGTACTGATTGCGATTACAAACTAAGTGATTGCATGACTTTGTTTTATAAATCATTGGTTGTTTGGATAAGAACATTCAGTTACACATATTAATTAAAGTTCATACATTTTCTGGAAGTTTATTCAAACAAAAGTTTTAGAATGAACAACTTTTTTAACTGAATCTGGCCTGATGGGGGATTAGTTGGTTCCTTAACACAGCAGAAGTAATCCCACAGGATCAATAAGACATAAATTAAAAGGCAGTTGAGGGAGCAACAGCTTGACCAAATCTGGACTGCTTCCACTTGAAAGCATCTGCAGACTCTGAATATCTGATTGAAGAGAACTTTTTCAAAAGTTGATTTGTAGCAAAAATATTCTTGTAAAAGTGCTCTGTAAAGATGTTAAAATCTAGAACGTTTCAATTCAATGAAGAAAATGTGGTGTTAGGAAAGCAAAAAAAATAAAATAAAATAAATAATAATAAAAAAAATAACAGCCGAAAGGAAAAGAAGAAGATAAACTAAACTAAAGAAGAAGAAACTAAAATGTTAAACATTAGTTTTTGAAAAAAAAAGAAACTAGTTTTAGTCATATTCTGTTAACCTGTTTTGATTTTGTCTAGTCTTAAATGCTGAAACTATTTTACTTGACTACAACTACTGTAGATTTAGTCGATTAAATAATTAAATTCTAAACTAAATCAAATTTTAAAATGCTACTTTTAAACTGAAGTTGTTTTTAAACAAAAATGATTTATCAAACTAAAAGTGTGGGGCGGCACAGTGGGGCAGTGGGTAGCACTGTGGCCTTCCAGGTAGAAGGTTGTCAGCTCGAGGCTCGCCGGTGACCTTCCTGGAAGGAGTTTGCATGTTCTCCCTGTGCTTGCGTGGGTTTTTTCCGGGTACTCCGGTTTAACAAAACTAAATCAAATTGTATTTTATTAATATACTATTAAAATACTGTAAATGTTCTTTCATTCAAAAGTAAAATTAGAATATATAAAAAAATAAAAAGGCATTGGGTTTACGTGCAATAACATATCACAGTCGCTTGCCAAACAGACAGCACGCAAGCATCAAAACTTAAAACGTTTCCTTTAATGAACCAAAAGCAAATGTATTCAGGAGAGCAAGGACCAGGGAAACACGCAATGGAACAATAAACAATAATTAACTCAAAGAAACAGGGTGCTAAATACACAGGGAAATAAAGGCATGCTCATGTTTAAGCAATAGTAGGTTGATATTCATATTCTGATTTCCAAAAAAGAGGACAATCGTCATGGCCTCTAGACACCAATTCCACCAGGCTTCTCGGAGATTGATGAACATGCTTTATTACGCTTCACTAGTGCAAAAGTAACTTCGGTAATAAAAAAACAAACAAACAATGAAACCTGTAGGGTGCTGTTGACCTACAGGGTGCCGGTCGAAATTGGAGAGGAGGGAGAAGGATTCGTAGACAGAGAGAGAGGAAGAAGTTAGAAACCGGAGGGGTGATGTTGAATCCCAGACAAAGAGCACCCTGCTGATATTTTGTAAAAAACTCACATTCCCTCAACGTCAAATTGTCCAACTCTGCCCAACGTCCCAACCTAAACCAACGTTAGGTTGATTTAGATCTCTAGATTTGACCCTCATGAACACAATGAGTGGGGTGAGTTTTTTAAAAATGTGTTTGTTTAAGATTTGTTAAGCGTTAAAGTTACGCAAATTTAAGGGCGTGGTTTCTTTAGGAACAGAAGATTGACAGTTCTTTCAGCCCGTCTCGTCACAAGTCATCCTCGGGTGTCATTCATTCCAGCTAATTTCATCTGAAGAACTTTGCTACACTTTGTGTGTTTTTTTCTTTACGATTTTACTGTTGACTGTTTCTTTTTTGTGTGTGTGGGTTTTAGACCGTTGTGTGAGTAGTATCTACGCCCACGTCCCGCCTTTTTTGTCCAATTATGATTAGAACAGGCGAACTTTCACGATGGCGATGACCATATTATACGCAGTTAATGAAAAAACAGCAGGTCAATGTGAGAAGTACAGTGGTACCCCGATATACGAATGCTTCGAGTTACGAAATGTTTAAGATACGAAACGTCTCGCTGGAAATTTTTTGCTTCGAGATGCGAAGAAAAATTAGAGACCACCAGTTCTGCTCTGTAATCCACTTGTTTAGTCTGCCGTCGCGCTGTGCTTCTGGGTGCTTGCGCTCCTATCTCCCAGTGCAAAAAGGCTCTGATGTGCTTCAAACACTACAACAACACAGAGAAACATTATTGATAGATTACCAATAATGTGCTATAACAGATGTTAGAGTCAAGGTGTTGTAAAAAAATGACGTTTATTACGTGGAAAGTGCTGTTCTGTAACGCAAGCTAAAGAAACACCCGTGGCGCGTTCTCAGAAGCGTCTCTCCATCTGTCTGCATTTGTGCTTGAAACCGTGTTTGTGTTACTAATCCGTGAAATATCTCGAGAAAGTTAACTTTCATACGTAGTGCCGTAATGTTTTCTGCCATCCGTTCCACCTCCTCCGACACAGGGTAAGGTTTTACATTTGTGTACATATTACGTATTTTGCATGTGTTTTATTCTGTTTTTATTATCATTTATTACAATAACAATCTGTAGATTTAAGGATTGAAGAAACAATACTTGATTTTTCTCCGGTTTTCCATTTTTTTTCCATCTACTTCTACTGTTGTTTCTGAGAGCCGTTGCTCGTATTAGGCGTTTTACATGTAAAACTTGCTTTGAGATGTGAAATGGTCGAGATACGAAATGTTCGAGATACGAACGTCACCCTGGAATGGATTAATTTTGTATCTCTGGGTACCACTGTACTGGTATGACATGCTACTTCTTATAAGAATCTGAAGTGTGCGTACACTTTTCATTTCCATGATGGATTGCAATTTTTTGCGATGTGAGGGATGGAATTGGTTTCTTCACGTTAAAAATAGTATATTTTTTATTACATAGACCAGAGATGGGTGGTCAAGAATAAACTGCTGCCTCTACTCACAAGTTTAAATAGGGAAACTTCTGTGCATGAGCCAGAAGTTCTAACCACAGTCAAAATGCAACTCATTAATTTACAAAGATTAGAATTTTTGGTGGAGTTATTGATAAAGTCTCTAACCCATTAGTTTTCAGTTTTTTTTTCACTGCTTAGTCCACTTTGGGGATTTGTTAAAGGGCTTTACGTGTTCCAGTACCCAGTCTCAGCCTGTAGCACTTCCCACTCACCAACAGAGAGAGCCACAGACTGCCTTTTGACTGCCCAAATATTCATCATTAGATGTCTTCACTTCTCGGCATCTCACTTCTTTAAACCTTCCGAGATTGCAAATTTTACTTCATATGGAAGTTCACAAAATTTACCTGGAGGGTGGGGAAGGATAGAGTTGGCAGGTTTCAGCCGCAAGACTTGAGGTGAATGTGAAAAGAGTGGACAACACTCTTTGCAACGTAGATAAATCTGCTTTATCTGCATTATTATTGTATTATGTTTTGTAAATGTGTGATATACTTATACACGTATATACATTTTTCACGTGTTTGCTAAATCTGTAGCATATACTAAAAAGCTCCGCGCTCCTGGTACTCCTATCCTGCAGATGTCGCAGCAGAGCGCTTTATGTTTGTCTGAGGGTTGGACTGACTGGAAAACAAACGTGAGTTTGTGAGTGCTCTGCTGATATTTTGGCCATGAGAGTGAGACAGTAAGTCTAGACGCTCTTGACAGCCTCGTCTGGAGGAGAGACACTTGCCTCTGCAGCTCTATCCTCATCACGACGACACGTTTACTAACGTAAGCCATCTCTATCTGTCGTTTGAAGTTACATTATAAAGGCTGTGAGTTGCTGAAGAGGGAATATTAGCTGCATTTCTGCAAGTGAAAGCGTTGAAGTTGTTGCAGAAAAGGAGCCGTGCGCGTTCACGCTCTTAAAGGGACAGGTCGCGAATTAAATAATCCATTTTCTACCACGAAAAAAACCCCGCTAGCGTATAAAACTTGTTCACGAGCAAGAATATTTTCCCATTTGTTGTAAAAATAAAGACATCGTTTTTTAACGCTCCAAAATGTATTATAAACACAGTCTACAATTCAAAATAACTTTATACGTCTGGACACAAGTTCTGATGTATTTGTATGCTAGACAACATTAGTATTTTATCTGCAGGAAATGCATGAGATAGGTGGTGCCGCTGCTGTTGCATAATACTTATATCTTTCAGAATTGTGAGATTAGTTGTGATTTAATAATTAAGCATGGATTTATATTGGTATCTGTTAATATTACGACATTTAAGTAATCATCAGAAAATTCAGAGATGTGGTCCCCACCACAAAGAAGTAATAGTGGAACAGGTGGACACCAGGTCTGGCCAGGTGAGGCACTGACGTCCTCAGTCAGATTTACAAATATTTGAACCAATAAAAACAATCCCACGGAGAAGCTTATTCACCATTTGATGGGCAACTGTTAACATGCTTTTGTGCACAAAAAAATTTTCAGCAATTTATAACTGGCCCTTACTTATAAATGAAGTCCATGCACCGCTCCTTCTGAAGAAGAGAAACGATAACTTGTTTGTAGAAGTGTTCCTTTTTTTCTTTAAAAGTCTCTCTCTGTCCAGGACTCGTTGTTTGTAGCATACCTAACGTCTCCATTGGTCTTCCTTGATTGGTTGTACAATTTGGAAAATTTCTTGAGTTTAGATGCATAATTTGCTATTTTGAAAATGAGTGCAAGAATAAGTGGATGGCTGCTAATTATTTACTGTAGCTTGCTAAATGTATTATTCTTTTTCCGAGGCATTGTCATCTCTGGGATGCCCCCTAGCATGAAGCAGGGGAACTGCATGCCTCACATTGTTCCTCTATGCTATTCATAAGCTCCCTTGCCCCCCTGACTGCATTTAGTGGTGACCATCCATCTGCTCTGCACATGTTTTACTTCTGTCCCAGACTTTTTGTTTAAATATTTTTAGTTGTCAGAGGACACTGGCCATGCCTAACACATCACTATGTGTATGATTCTATTTGCTGTTCAAGTTAACAATGAATGCAATTTTTTATTTAACATTTAAACAGAATGGAAAAGTACTGCTGGATGATTAAATAATCTGTTAAATAACAATTACTAACATAGAAATTTGAGGTTTGTAATGGCAAATAATTAGTATTTATCATTATTAAGTGTTAAGTTTAAGGCTATATTATGCTTTAACATGAACCGGCGTTCTCGTAGAGTGGAAATGTACATGCTCTAAATGTTTTGACTTTAGTGTGGGGAAAATTGATGGAAAAGGTGCGGAATACATTTCCTTTTGTAGCAAGACCCTTGACTTCACTTGACATGCGTCTCGGAAATAATTTTTTGATTTATCTTCTCTCCTGCTAATGTATTTAAAATATTCTAGTTGTACAAAAACTATGGCACAGCTTTTATTATACCATTTTTTTCAACACAAATAGGCCAAGAATGACTGTCTTTTTACTTCGAGTTTGACACAGGATTATTTTGACTTTGAGACAGAAGTTCCAACATTGTGTTCTAATCATGTGTTTTTTACTTAGTTATTAAATTAAATATCTGATATTCACTTGACCTCGTTGCAGTTTCACATATTTTATGAAAAACTATTTTAGACTACTTTTCAAGGCATCTTTTGTAAATCACTGTGATAGAATTGGAACTAATGTCCTCTCTTTAACAAGAAGACATTAATAAATAAATAATAAAAATACAAGAAGGGTCAAATCTTTATGGTCCTTTAAATTTAAAACTTCAGGTATTTATCATGTGTAAATCTCAAGGTATCAGATGTATTCAAAACACCTATTTCACAAGACACGCAATGTGGTTATGATCAAATGTGGTCAGGATTACTCTAATAATTTGTTTTTTCACCTTCTCTGAAACTTGCAGTGTAGTACCTGAGCTTTCTCATAACACACTAGTCTGCCGCTAGTGAATATCACAGCCAGATCAACACTTTGTTATGGCGCTCTCACTTATATTAAATGAAAAACAGAGATGGACAAAGGAGTGCCTTTTATTCACCTTCACCGAAAATGAAATTCAGGGAGATGGCTCAGCACTTTGCATTGCATTCATTTTCTTCCTGTTAAGACCCTGGGGTTGTTCATAGAGGTGAAGTTTATCCACAGAATTACTAAAAAACTGGCCTACTCAACAACCTGTTATCTTAAAATGTTGCCTTTGGAAAAAGCTGTTTTTAGACTGTGAGAAAGTTTGAGTTCTGCATTTTACAGGATGTTTTTTTTATGGTACAAACAACATCTTTTATGTCCACAGTGAAAGGGAACTTTGTTTTTCGTGTTTAAGACTGCTCTAAAATGAATAAGCATGTTACTGCTGTCAAAACGGCTCTTAATAAAATAATGGCTTCATTGTTCGACTTGCTATTTTTGATGAATAGTGCTCTTTTCTCATTGGGCACTGCACAGAGTTAATAGCAAGCTAGTGTTACATTTTGAACAGCTAATTATTTGCTATAGTCACAAGAAGTATGTATTGAGGGCACTTTCTAATCCGTGTTTCAGGAGAATTTCGTTTTACAGAATGTTTTACATACACTACCATTCAACAGTTTGCACAATTATGTGTAAATAAAAGTCACATTTTTATTTACCACATGAAATGAATAGTAAATATAATCGAGACAGGATTCAAAATTATATATATTTTTTTAATAATATTTTTTTCCCCTTCATTCTTTGCTTTTGTCCATTTGCTGCAATTACAGCATTGCAGACCTTTGGTTTCTAGCTCTTAATTTATAGAGGTAATCTAGACGAATTTCACCTCGTGCTTCTAGAAGCACCTTCCACAAGTTGGATTTGCTGGACGGGCACTTCTTGCATACCATACGATCAAGCTGCTCCCACGACAGCTCAGTGGGGTTTAGATCTGGTGACTGCTCTTGCCACTCTATTGCAGATGGAAGACCAGAGGCTGCTTCTTTTCTAAACAGTTTTTGCACAATTCGGAGCTTTAGGTCATTGTCCTGCTGTAGGATGAAATTGGCTCCAATCAAGGGCCGTCCACAGGGTGTGGCACGACTTTGCAAATTAAAGTGATAGCCTTCCTTATTTAATATCCCTTTACCCGGAACAAATCTCCCAACTTAACAGCACCAAAGCAACCCCAGACCATCACGGTTACCCCGACCTTGCTTGACAGATGGTGTCAGGCACCATTCCAGCATCTTTCTGCGTCTCACAAATGTTCTGTGTGATCCAAACACCTCCAACTTCGAATCGTCTGCTCATTTTTTTGCACACTTTTTCCAATCTTCCTCTGTCCAAGTCTGGGTTCTTTTGCCCATTTATTTTTTTTTCTTTTTTTGGCCAGTCTCAGATAAAACTTTTTCTTTGCCACACTACCCTGAAGGCCAGCATCCTGGAGACGCCTCTTCACTGTAGATGTTGTGACGAGGTAACGGGGCTAATCAGCATTGCCAGGAGCGATTCATTGGCCTAAGTGTGCTTGCCAGCTGAATGCCATCAAGCTGTGTGCATTAAAGCGCAAGAGCAGCTGGTGGGAAGAGAGTCACACCGATAAGCGTGTGGGAGTGGATTATTTTCCTCTGCCGGGAGCAGCAGATGGACACCACGAGAGCCACCTGGAGTCGAAGGGGACCAGGAGGTGCCCATCGACCAGGTCTAGAGTGTTGTCTTCGGGCCAGTTGATTCACTAGGGCTCTGCTAGATTCCCATTTCTTTCTAAGAACAAGAATAGACTGTCGAGTTTCACATGAAAGATCTCTATTTCTGGCAGTTTTGAGCGTTTTATCGACCCCACAAATGTGATGCTCCAGATACTCAACCTGCTCAAAGGAAGGTCAGTTTTATTGTTTCACTAAGCAGCTAAACTCTTTTAAGCGCTGCTAAAAGAATTGCATAAGGGTTTTCTAATCATCCATTAGCTTCTGGCACGATGACCAAATACATTGTACCATTTAGGGATCGTTGTAAATATTGCACCAAAAACCAGACATTTGCGGCTAGAACAGTCATTTACCACATTAACACTGTATAGAGTTTATTTCTGATTAGTTATTTTAAATTATCTTCATTGAAAAAAAATGGAAATTTCTAAGTGACCCCAAACTTTTGAACGATAGTGTACATGTATATTTTTGAATCACTAAAGTGGTTTTTAAAGGATTTGTTAAGCTGTGTTTGTATAAAGTCAGCTTTTACAGTATTTACCATCAAAGCTTTGCTTCTGTGTAAAACATGGCGTGTACAAAGCTTCACTGCTGTGGAGTTGAAGAATTTGCAATAAGCCATCTTTTGTACATGTTCCTAAGGTTGGGTGATTAGGGACTCGCAGGCCCCTGTTTTCGCTTTCCTTCCGTCTGGGTCTTTATTTTTAGCCATTTCAGGCACTCTTCCCAGTCCAACCCGGGAGTCTATCTGTTCTAGCTCAGACTAAGCATCCAAATTCACTGGCTTTTAGCATCAATGTCTGTGGCGAGGAAGAGAAAAGGGCCTGTCTATCTGCAGGTTTCTCTTTGCTGGCTTTGAAGAAGATTTTATTCATGAATGCCCCATAAATATTGATCAGAGCTCTGGTTCAACACATCTCTTTGCTTTGAAGGTTTATTGATGGATTAGTTTCCTGCAGGAATAATTCATTGAGCAGGAAAAGGACCCCGTTAGAAACTTCTATACTGTTCTGTGAAACACAGTTTGTGAACCAAGCAGTATGTTTGAAATTTGGAAAGTAGTCAGTTTGAAATCTCTGGTTGTTGAAGAATCCACTGAAACTACTTCCTGCAAGAGTAAAGTCTGGTGCTGTGATCGGTTGCCACCTTTGTAACAAGTTCAGTTAATAATAGTGCTGTCAATCAATTAAAAAAATAATGAATTAATCACACAATTTTTTGCAATTAAAAGATGTAATGTAAAGTGTAAAAACTTAATGTAAACTCAAGACAAAGAAACTATTTAAATTCAAACTGATTGTTTTATTCAAATTTTTGGTTTAACTCGTAGCACAGACTTTCTCATGCAGTGGTTTATTACTAAGCAAATACAGTTTCTTGTTCAAAAACGTTCAATGTGGTGTTATAATGACTAATAGAAAAATGTATTTTGTGATATTTTTTATTATAATGACCAAATTGTGCCCACACTTTGGGCAGGTTAAAAAAATGAAATTAAATACTCTCGAAAGTATAGATGGCCAAAAATTGTACTATTGGTAAGTGTTTCTATGTCCGTACTTGCTATTAAATGCTATTTATTTTGACCATTAAATTTTGACCCTTTGAATTTGAGCCAATATAATCTTTGGACCTTTGAGAAATTTGGGAGTGGTGGCTGCAAGGACAACGGCTCTTGTTTTACAGCATTTGTGGGGGGGCATGTGTTATTTGAGGGGGGGGGGGGGGTAAATGTTATTTTGGCATGTGGTTGTAAAAAGAAACTTTAACTCCTGACTTGTTTAGTTCATTTCATTCAGTCCATTTAAGCAGGTGAGAAAGCAACAACCGAACTCTACACAGGATAAAAAAGAGGTCCGAGACCTGAGGTGGTCTCGGGCCAGTTCCAAATTATCCCTAGAGATGTTCGTTTGTGGTGAGACCGTGATCGAACTCTGTCGTAATTTTTGTCAAGTTTGGATCGAACACATTTTGAACCAATACAGGCACCGTACTCGCTGTGGGATTATGGGTTTGGCATTTGTCTGTTTACATGGCAGTGTTGTCATCGTAGCCCGATGTCAACCTTGGAGAAGTTTGTAATCCAAGCATCATTTGCATTGTGCATCATAAGCGATTAATACAAATGATAAAGTAAAAGATGCCAAGAGTCAAAATCAGGCAGCGAAGTCTGTCAATTTTGAACATTCACCAAAGCAAGCTTTGTAAACACATGGATGAGGAGTTTGGTGAGGAATAATTTGAGTGTACTGACCTCAACTACATGGAACACCCTTGGGGTGAAAAAGAGTGAGACCTTCTTTCCAGCCTCAGTGTCGAACCTCACAAATGCTTCTGGAAGAAGAGTAAAAAATTCCTTGTAGAAAGCCTTACCAGAAGAACCGAAACTTTTATAGCTACATATTGTGATCAAGGTCATATAAAATCCCATGGATTTAAAAAGGGGAATGTCAGTTGTACTCCTTTGGTGTTAGGATTGATGAGTTGGTGCAGTTGCACTCGATACCCAATCTTTACGATTTCCTTTTCTGTCTGAATAGGTTTTACAGTAAATTTTCCATATTGTAATCATGTTTTTATTGGATACAGCTCAATGCATGGGATCCCATGGGGTTCTTTAAAATAACACACTTTAAAACATTTAAAACCATGTCTTTTCTAATAGAGATAATACAGGAATTTGTATTTTCTTTCAATTTTAACTGTTACATTAAAGCTTTTCTCTGTAAAACTTATTACATTTTATTCACTCTAAATTCTATGGAATTCCTGTGAAGTCTTTTTCTGTAGCATTTTTACAGTATTTTGCTGTTAAAGTTACATATGTTTTTAACAGTGAAGCCAATAAACAAACCAGATATAGGCCAATGTAGAACACACATAATAAACTAAGCGAAAGAAAAATCCGGATAAAATCTTTGATTTTGAGTCAGTGTTGTTGATCCACATCTTGCCTTCGGTTCCTTACATATTTATTCATACAGATTAAATCAAAAGATGGACTTCTGGTCTCTCTTGTGACCGTTGAAGTGTAATCTGGCCTCAGCCGTGTCTTCGATGCCTTCCAGCTGAATGACTCTTAAACTAGAATGATGAAATTCATGCGCATCTCCCTCCACTCCTCTCTGTTCCTCAGAGAACAGAGCTTGGAAGCATGTCATAAAATGTTCTCTTATAAAGCTACTGAGTCTATCTAGCTTTTTTCAGCATCACTTCAACAACCAGTAATTATTATGTAGGACATTTTTTATAGTTTATTGGTTTTAATCAGGCCATAAAGTGTTTGATCTTCTGCCGTTGTTTGATATTGTAGTATTTGAACGTTTTTATAAAAAAAAAAAAAAAAAAAAAAGCTTGTATTGGAGCCAGCTCCAGAGAAGACCATTTTTAAAAAGAGATTCTTTGTGACAGAAGACCTTGCTTTTAGGTCCGAGGTGCTCCAAGGGCAAACTGAACCAAAGAGTACTGTTTCTCAATTTGATTAATACGAACATATACGTTCTTTAATGACTTTTTGTGTCATTATAGGACATAAAGGTAAAATCTTAATTACCTGCTGCATCAATATCTCTGTGATTTTGTCTGTGGTACAAAGACTCGGGTATATTTCTAGCACGTTTATTCATTCTTTTAGCAATGTGGTGAATGGATGGATTACGTTCTAAAACCACAGTTCTTCTGTTTGAAATATCTATATATTTATGACCCAAGATCAAATTTCACATATGAAAGCAGTGCTCAGCTGAGCAGGCCATACCTCACATAAAGTGCAGCATTGCATCAGGCAGATGTCGATAATTTCGAGAAAACTCACTGGGTTTTGCGATCCAAATGTTTCAGATAAATCTCTAGTGTCAGGATTTCAAAGGTGCTTAGATACTACTAATAATAATACAGTGTGAATAGGGCTTAATATTACTCAATATTGAATGCTGACCACCATGTAGTCTCTTATTAGATCACTCATGCTTGAGCTTAGACCTGTCACGAAAACAGATGTTGCTCTGTGATGAATTGACACCATTTTTTGCAATAATATTGCTTTAACATTTTTGAAAGTGCTTCAGACTAAAAAAATGTTAACCCTTAGAAGTCTGGACCTTTTGAGCCTTTTTTGTTACTACTTTACCGTTTTTGTGCCAATTTGTGATGTAATTTTTGTAGCACAAACCAAGTGTGACCAGCGGTGAGAGCCCCCGTGGTGCTGGCTGCAGAATAATTACCACCCAATACAATCTATGTCAATGGGAAAAAGATGAACTTCCTCACAAAGTACAATATTTAAACAAATGGTTTTTCATGTGGTTCACTTAAAAAAACAGGCGGGGCCATGTGATTGACAGCTACACTAAACAGACTTACTACGGGCATCACGTCGTGAGAAAGATGATTTATGGTTCAAACGATCAAATTCAGAGACGTCGCTCTCAAATTCTTGTTTAAAATTACAAAATAAGTCGTATATAACAGACTGCGTGTGTGACGGAGCTCTGAAACCACCATCCTTAACAGCCTTCAATGGCAGCCTCATCTTCAGCTCGAATATTTTTTCATTGCATTCATAAAATAATTCCAACAGTTTTGTTGGAAACATACAAAAACATACAATTCAGCATTACATTTAGTCTTTTTTTTTACTGCAAACAGTTAGAAAGAAAAGTTTTTATGTTTTGTAACACAAACTGAAAATTGAGACCAGTTAAAAGAATCATAAATTCCCCAAAATCACAGACAGGGTCAAAGCAGACAAACCCCTCTTTTGTGCCGTTGTGCATTTTGCTTTGAAAAACACAAGCCATATCACAGGTATTGTACTTCAAAGGGTTATCCCCATCTTCTCACCACTAGATGGCACTAATGGCACTGATTTGGGCTCTGTAAAATGAAACTGAAAACGCATTTTCACATTTCAATTTGAATTACCTTGCAAATGATGTGTCATAACTCATATATAGTTTCAGAACAAAAATAACAAATCAAATAACCATTTTCAAACCTACAAATATTGATATTAAAGTTAAACAAACTGCAGTTGACTCCGAAATTATCTAAAGCGGTCACCCAATCGGAAAAGAGAACAGTTCATGCTGAAGAATCACTTAATAGTAAAGGCTATGTAAAAAAGCCTCACAATATTGACATTTCCTTGAAACAACTATTTTTAAAAAAAGAAAAAACTATGATATCGCAAAAAGCACACCAAAATTGAAAGAAATAAAGACAAATAAATCCAAATGAACAGCTTCCAAATGCATAAATTGAGGTTTGAATTTTGTCATTTCAGCTCCACCCACATCTCACCCTTTACATATTTTCAAATGTCAGATAGTGTCATTGCTAAGAAGAAAGCAGCCTCATGAACACTAAAGTCATTGTTTTAGAAGACCAATGACCATGTAGGTTATGATTAATCATTGTTTAAAATATACTGCATTTTCAAAACATTTGAAAATCAGAGAATACTGACATATTCTTGGGATTTCAGGCATTGGACAAACAGCTCTTTATATTTTGTGTATATAATTGAAAATGCTAACATGCGACAAGCTGTTTAGCCTAGTTCTCAGCTGAATTTTAATATATATATATATATCTTTAGGTTCACGAATAAAGAACTCTGACCAATCATTTAGTCATAGAAAACCTTTAAATGGACCATGTGTCAGACCAGGGCTGTAATTTCATTGCTTTGGTGTGAGAAGTCAAGAAGTTGTGAGCCTATGTAGACATCCGTCATCAGCTAACTTGAGATCAGTGGGTGACACTGTAAAGATTGCGGTCACATTTCAGATGAGACTTCTTCCTCGGATCTTATTTCTTGATTACAAAACCTCTTCTTAAATCATCAAAACTGCATTGTGACGCCATCAGTCATCGTGATAAGCTTTTACCACAGCCTCAGCCTCATGTATGGTCATTTGTGCTGCTGCCATCTAACATGCCCATAAGGGGCGAGACAGACTGTAGCCTGCCCACGTTCTATCTCTCTATCTTTTGCTGTTTCCCTCCCCCTCTTCTGTTCCTGGCTTGAAACGAGAGAGCCAAGAGAAGGCTGCATTCCTGCAGCATAGCGGGAAAGCTTCCTGACACAGGCGGGGAATGTGTGACCACAATGTTAGACTCCTCGCGGGCCACAAGTTTGTCATGTCTCGTGGCCTGAAGGGGAAAAAAATCAAAGGACTGGACTCTTTCTCAATGGCCTTGAAGTATGTTTCTTTTTAGTTTTGTCAGTGCAATAAGGAAACATTGAGTGTTGGTTTGTGTTTATCCTTAGTTCTGTTTCATGATTGTTCTTCATGACAATAAACCCCATGTTAAAATACAGTCTGGTTTAAACCATTTTAAATGGCCACTTTTTTTTTCATTATTCATTACATGTTTTAAAATGTCTCATCTCCAGCTCGAATATTTTTTCACTACATTCACACAATTGTTCAAAACCATACAATTCAGAGCATTACATTTAGTCTTTTTTTTTTACTGCAAACATTTAAAACATAAAATGAAAATTGAGGTGAACAAAAAGAATCATAAATCCCCCCAAAAAACACAAAACAATGTGAAAACAGAAGAACCCCTCTTTTTGTACCATTGTGCATTTTGCTTTGAAAAATACAAGCCATACCACAGGTATTGTACTGCCACTAGATGGCATTATTCATTACATCATGTTTTAAAATGTTGCAACATTAAAGTCCTCAGCACACAGAAGTTTGTGATAATGCGCCTTGATTGAAAACCATGGCGTCAACGGGAGCTGGTGCCAACAAAAAAAGAGTTTTGGATTTTTGCCATATCAGATTGGTTTTTGTCCAGAAGATCAAGCAATAAAAGCTGGCTCTTTTGACGACGTGAATTGGACTTAAAAGAGCTGCTTGATGGCGCTCATCCCACATTTTCATAGCCACTTTTTATTTCATACAGGTAACAGGAAGGAAACAGTTGATTTCTTCTCTGTTGTCTATGCATCTGTTGTACTGTAAATGCCATCTTCAGGCAGGGGGCAACAATGCATCAGCATTTCCTTGACCAAAATTAAGAGGACCCTGCTGAGAAGCCATCCGAAGACTCTTGTGAATCTTAATTTCAGATTGGTGTGTAGAGGCCTTAAAGTTCTGGCAACTTAAGTGAGGACATTTGCCAATGTTCTGCTATTCTGTCATGATCAGAACCATTGGTTAAGTATCTGGGAGCTTGGCAGGAGTCCAATGGCTTCAGTGTGGCTTGTACCAACCATCTGGCAAGGCTAAATGATGCATTTCACAAAGAGACTGCCCAGGTTGTAAGGATTGTGTGAAACCTCTATACCTCTTTTTAAAAAACCTAGGCTTATGAGAGGGTAGCAGGAAGAGTGTGATTGAATCAAGCCAGCGTGGGAATGGGTTCTATTCCCTATTGGTTTTCATTAAGGCTGTGGGTTAGGGCTGCATACCCTGAACCAGAATCAATAAATAGGCACTATTTGATATGGTAATGCTCAAATCTATCATTGGATGTATTCGTTCTAGGGATTGTTACAATGGATCATACAATTCTTGGTTTGCCTTTGACACATGATTATTTTTGTTTCAAGGGCCAGGCATTTCAGTACTCAGTACTGCCCTTCAGTTTGTAGCTCTTCCATATGAGACAACTATAATTTCACTGTAGGATAAGACTGAAGTGTTTGAAGTCAGGGCTGTCAATTCAGGTGGTTGGAGTGCTCATCACTCTGGAATGCTGACATCACCTCAAACACCTCTCATTACATCAGCCAGTAGTACCTGTAGGTGAGATATCTAGGCTTGTTGTAGGAAATTCCTGAAAATGTTGTAGGGAATGTTTACAAATAAAACGGTCTCGAGTTCTATGTGAAGCTAGCAGCCAGGTGCTGATTCAGGGTGAAGTTGTGCAGATTTAACTGTTGTATGTTGGTTCTCCTGACTGTCCTCACAAGCACATGACACCTTCTGCTCAGACAGCATGTCAGTCATGCAGGACCGGCAATAGTCTGTCCTGCCTGGTCACAGCATTTTAAGTAATTGGAAATCAGTCATGTCCATTGGTTTCTACAATGGACAACTGATGTAATCTCCTCTCTGAAGCAAATGCTGGATGAATGGAGGCCGCTAATGTGGAAGAAGTTTCCATTTCCTGAAAATGCTCAATGACTCTTTTGTTTCCTGTTTTTAGGATGGTCGCTTAGGCACACAGCTCTTCAGAAGTGAAAATATGAGTTTCCTCTTGTGAGTGTCCTAGCCTAGGTTCTGGGGGGTGATGAAGTTCTCCTTTTTGACCTGGTTTGTAGGCCTAGTGACCACTTTCCCAGGCCGATTTCCCCTCGGAAAATGATCCTGCCAGGCGTCTGCTTCTGGATCTGAGGAATATCCTTGTCTGCCAAGTAGAAGCAACACTAATATTGGTAGTTTGCACCAATATATAAAGCTATATATTATATATACCAATAATAAAGCTAGACGGCCTTCTATGAGGATGTGCTATGCTTTGAGTTGGAGTAGTTCATTAACTGATAACTCTCTTTCAGAGAAGATCAGATAATTTGCCGTTTTAGGACATGTTGAGCCATCTCTAGGAAAGGTTGGGCCAAGGGCTGTACCCCTTTGCCTTCATTTTACATGCAGCCATGATTTCTTATACCAGCTGCTGGTTGGCGGCAAGTTGCTGGACTGACATCATCTGATCCCTGAGTCAGATGGCTGAGACCTGTGCAGACATTCCCCCCTTTGGGCTCTCTCTGTGGTTCTGGTAGGACTGCAGCCAGCTATGTTCAAGCCACTTGAGTCAGTAGAGATGGAACGTGTTGGAAGCTATCAAGAGGGTAAGAGACCCGCTTAGAATGTCTACTATGTCTACAGAACTGAACTCTTCCTTTGGATTTGTTTATGGACACTATGGGGTTGTTCAGTCTTGATGTAACCTCAATGTTTCCTGGTCACTTAACACTGTTCTCAGGATTTCAACCATTTTTATCACCACATTTATTAACATAAATTAATAAATAGTAACAATATTATTAGCAATAGCTTCAAACCATACAACGTTGTTAAAAAAGAGTGAGAAAATCAGTTGAACCACTCAACGAATCGATTATAAGACAAGTGTCGGTTCATTGTGCTCCGCAGGTTGTTTCTTGCTGACCTTTATTACTCTCCTGTTGGCCAATTCAGCAGGTTGAATTGTTGTTTGACTTGTTGTGGCCGTCAGAGAAAGAGAGAGATCTGATTGGCTGACAGACATTGAATCAGAGCAGGTGAATGACCAAAGTGACATAATAAGTAAACGATGGAGTCAAGAGGGAACTGATCTTCGCACAATACTCTTACAGAAACCATGGCTGTGCGGAGCAACGCTATTGAAGACGAGAGATCAATTGATTCAAGAGAGGCCGGCGTTGTATGACATAATGATAAAACTCCATGCAACCTCTCAAGCAAACAATGACTACTGTCATCTTCAGGTAGGCAAATGTAGGTCTATTTAGGTCTATTTTATCACCCAAGCTCAGAAAGCACTAGTTGTAGTTTGTAGTCTGGTGTCACCGGTTCGGTTTTATTTGTGGTAAGGTGTTTGGTGTCAGGTTAGAGTGTCCAGGCCTTTAATATGGACATGTACTGCATACACTTCAAAGTCTTCACCCTAGTACCTCTTAAGTACAGAAACAACTCACAATAACAATGAAAATACCCTGTTTGATTGTGATCTACACATACTTTTAAATGTTTCATTAGATTTCTGATCAAAAGGTGACATTTTTTCATGTCACTATTACTCTTGTTATTCTTTATATAAGTAACAGGACTGAGTTTTTAGCAAATACATGCTAAATAGAACCAGGAAGTTCTGCAAATTCAGTTATTTACCAAATATGTGCCTTTTTACACTAAACTAATTAAATCTCTGAAATATTTTGGGTAATAGGGTAGTACTTTTTTTAAAATGACGCTAAAAAGATGTCTGAAAATTGCCAAATATGTAAATAAGAAAATGAGAGAAATACTAAAGATACAAGCGATGCAACTTCTTGCTGAAAAACTGACAGGGAAATCCCCCAGTTTTTCAGAAGGGGGATGGGTTAGGGTAACAGGAATGAATAAAAAGCTAAGGACATTACTAACATTTTTTTTATCTTAAAAAGTAGACATTTGTGTAAATAAATGTATTTGATTTACATATCACATTGGATTTACATATCAATGTAAAAGAAAGGTTTTTTTTTTAAAGATCTTAATCGTAATATTTTAATTTATAAGCAACAAAGGCTATTTTTCAGTGTTTTTTTTTTATATTTTAAATGTTACAGCTTACATGTGCAATAAGAATAATATGTAGGACAGTCTACTTAGAAATAAAAAGTATTTATGAAGCTATTTTAAGGCTTATTTATACATAAAAAGTCCCAGGGACAGAAATGGCACCTAGCTTATAAGCACTACTAGGTGTACGACATAAGACTTAGGATACATGTTTGAGAAAGAAGTGCTTTTACAAAACGCATTACTCCTATTTCTTAAAAAAAATAGTCCAATTCTTTTGCTATGTTCATTTGTTAACTTGATGCACAGCTACATGATTTTATCCAAGGTTAATAATTCATGCTTGTTGACGTATACTAACTTTATTTTTTTGACTAAACCAATGCCGTTTGTGGGATGCCAGAGCTATTCCCATGTTTAAAAGATTATAACAAGACAAGGCACATACTGTTCTTGCATATTCTATCGTTAATATTTGATAAGTTTTAGAACCATACCTTTTAAATGTCATGTTACAATTACTGAAGACAAGTAAACAGTTGAAACAGAGAAGGAGGATGTAGAGTTTGTGCTTTAGAGGATTAACACAGCTGTGAAGGAAATGAGATCATGCAAAATGCTACGCTTGAATTAACTTTAAAGAATTCAGCCTAAATAAATATTTAACTTGCAATATTGTGGTAAAGTAAATGGCACCGCTGCTTTCCTCATTCCTCAGATTGTAAGGGTCATTACCTTTTTTAAACGTTGGACTTTTCATGGATGCCCAATTATTGATTTGGTTAGTGGTTGTACTATGGTGTCTCCTAAAATATGCACAACACACAATTTCACTAAATGTGTTTTTTTCCCAAAAAAGTCAAGTTCAGGTTCGAATAACCCAACAACACTAGGGAAAAATATTCCTATTATTTGGATTCTGACAGTCAATAATACCTAATATACCAAT
This sequence comes from Danionella cerebrum, assembly GCA_007224835.1. Taxonomy (NCBI): domain Eukaryota; kingdom Metazoa; phylum Chordata; class Actinopteri; order Cypriniformes; family Danionidae; genus Danionella; species Danionella cerebrum. The sequence goes on from SRMA01025117.1 coordinate 252,903, forward strand.
GTGAAGAAGTTTTTAAAGGATACACCCAAAAGTACACCCTATTTTCACCCTTCTGTAAAATTAAAATAAAAACAGATGTCTTCCAAACACTGGCTTGCTCTTTTTTTTACCCACTTTTTTCAGAATGGTTTCTGAAGTATATATTTTATATATTGAGAGAGATTTGGGCATTTTCATTTTCCTCTGTTGTCAACAGACAGAGTGGTTTCAGTGACAACAAGAGAAGGAAGAGGACGGGAAAGGTGGGAAATTATGCCAAGCTCAGGATTTAAACCTGGGTCACCCTATGTAACCAATAATTGATTTCCCTAACCACTGCACCAACCGGACCCTTTATTTCTTTAACTTGAATTTTAATAACAAAATGCAGCTTTGGGTAACAAAAAGAATGGTTGTACATCAGAAATGTTTCTGATTTAGTTCATACATCGCACAAAAAAAGAATCTCATATTTGAAGTACAACTTAATTATAGGCTTTCCGTATTTCTTGCTAGCTCTCATCATATCACATGCCATCTATGTGTCGCACACCACTAATTAAGCCTTTGTCTTTTTCTAGAGTTGTCTATTTTCTGCCAATTGCCGCCAAGCTCTGGCTAGCTTTTGCAGAACATATTGCATGGACGTGCCCCAAGTTTTTGCCTGTGGGACATGATTTTTGATAGAATGTCCAGATGGAGGAATGCTTGAGGCCTCTGTAGGGATTTTTTTTCTTCATCCTAGGGCAAAGGCTATGACCTGGCCCATAGTCCTCAAAGGACAGGAAGGTAAATGTTATGCCATTGATGTATTGTTAGTGTAAAGCAAACAAAGGTAGTATTTTTAGTATTTGAAGCACAGTAGACAGTCCGTTCTACACCCTCACTTTTAAACCATGTGCTTGATGGTTTCTTACAGAGGCGTCTAGGGGAAAATTGTTACAAAATTGCTAGTGATTCATAATTGCTAAAAAGCATTGATGCTCTCCGTCTCTCTCTACTACACTGACACACTGTACTCCACCTTTTCTTTGTGAAAACCGTGCTGTAAATTGTCACCAGTGCTTGGATCGACTCTTTCTGCAGTTGGCATGGTTTCTGTAGAGATTGGTGTGAGCGTATGTGAAGGGAAGTCAACAGAACAGCGCCTCCTTCTTTGGATTATGGGGGTTATGGCCTGTTTTTTTTTTTTTTTTGTTTTTAGATTTGTACTGGTCAGGATATCAAATTACATGGATATAGTGAGTTAGTGTCTTCTACAGCTGAGTGGTTAGAGCGCTGGCTTTTAGATCGAAGGTTGATGGTTCAAACACCATCTTTGGTTCAACTTAAATTTACATTGATACATATTTAAGTGCCTGGTCTGCTGCTGCTACATTTATTCTATAGCTGATTGGACAGAGCGGTGGCTTATAGATGCTGATGGTCAAACTGTAGCATCTCTTATTGGACAGAGCAATATCCAATGCTCTCCTTATATGGAGACATTAGTGAGAGTGAAACTGTAAAATGCATATATTTCAGTTATACAAAAAAAAGAGTCAGAATAAAATCTGTGGAATGTAACTTTTGAATGGCGTTTACTATGACGATTAGTATTTTATCATAAATCTTTGTTAGTTTTGGAATTATTGTGTGATTTCTCTTCAGCAATTTGCCATCCATCCACACCAGAGCTTGGATTGATCAAATGCTTAGTACATTTATTTAATAGAATAATAGAAAGAGTAAGTTAAATGTCGTAAAGGTGTGCCATACGAGCATGGTTGAGAGAGAGAGAGATCGAGAGAGAGATCTCTGCTTCTGACCGTTTTGAACCAAACCAGTGTTGAAATCTTTTCTGTAAAATTAATTAAAAACAGATGTCTTCCAAACACTGGCTCACTCCTTGTTAAACAAAAAAAGTTGTTTTGGTTCTGTATCACCTGGAACAGAGCATCTTCTTGTATTAGAAATAAGTTATGGCCATTTAAAATTATGGTTAGCAATATAAATATTCAGAATTCTATATAAATTTTGCTTATTTTGGATCAGTTATTAGTCAGTAATCATATTCCAAAAATGGGTACATCGAGAATTTTCATTTAACTATTTTAATCTACGTCTTAAGTTTTACATTTTTTAAGTTTTTAATTATTATATTTTTATATGACCTGTTTTTATGCTTGATTTTATTAAATGTACTTCAGTTTTACTCTTTTCCAATGTAAAGCTCTTTGAATTACCATGTGTACGAAATGTGCTACACAAATAAACTTGCCTTGCCTAGATTGTCTTCTCCCGAAACACGTTTATAAAACAACCCTTAATATTTCTTTACCGCTCTAAATGTTTGAAATTGGCTTTAGCTGTAGCGCTAAACTGCTTCAGCATACTTCCAGAAAAAAATAAATAAAATTAAATAAATAAAATAAAATTTCTCAAAGAAAACAAACAAACAATTTTTAGAAGTCCATCCCCTGCTGCTGCACCCGCCTGATGTTGGGCTGTCTCAGTGGGCATGCCGTAGTGCAAGAGTGCTGGACTTTGTTTATTAGGACAAATGTGACATTCCTTCTACCTTTTATTAATAATAATAATAATGTCATCAATCAATATAGCGTTTTTCCAGAAGCCCAAAAATGCTTTACAATTTTCTGAGCAGTATTCGTTCATTCTACATTTACACTCTAGTAATGATCAGCTACTTTGGTAGCCCTCAGCTGACAGAACGTGGCTGCCATTTAGTGCCTCCTGCCCACCACCAAACACACCCCACCAGTCCACACACATCCATACAGGACATTGTAGTTGAAGTGGCTTGCCCAAGGCCACAACGGCAGAATGGACCTGGTGAGGATCGAACCACCACCACCAATTTGGTTATAGGAAGACCAACTCCACCACTACACCACATGCCGTCCCTCTGTCATCTTTTGTGACCTTTTACATAATAATTAATACAGCTGTAAAAAGTAACTGCAATCTTTATTATCCATATCAAACCATATCAGGTTTTTGAGTCCTGCAGAATACATTTGTTTTGCTCTATTGATTCCCTCAGTGTGCTGTTTGTAACAGTTGAGAATCCAAAAGTGCCAACAGAAATAGCTCAACATTAGTTTATGTGTTTGTAAATGAAAGGTCAGATGTCGGCCCACCCCTGTTTACTTCCAAGGCGGGATCCTTTTCGGACATGCTTTCAGAATTGAGTGTGCTTTCTCTAGTGTCCTCATACATCAGATGTGCAGACAGAACAGACTGCTTTAATTCACCATGCGGCCTTTGAAGTCAAATGTTTAGTCTGCCAACTGATTGTGTGTGTGTCGAGGTATGTGGGAAGCGATAGCCATCTCCCCCCTCATGCATGCTCAATGTAATGCCTTGTCTGTCCCGCTGGAGAGCGCGTGCCCTGCGTGCGACCTCTGCACCGATGTGCACACAAACACTCACTCACGCATACACGCTCTTCTGAAGAGCAGTCAATGACCCCGTCGTCTAGACACTGCTGTTAGTGCTACCGTAAGAGCCATTGATTGGGTGGAAGCTGACTTCCAGCATTGCTCAGGAGTGTTAGACCACCCCTTTACTCCCCCATTTGCTATGAATGTCAGGGGACTTGTGCTGTCTACACACACCTACACACACGCGCGCACACATTAAAGAAGGTTGCTTGTACATTAAAGAAGGTTTTTTATAACATGAAAATACATTACTCAGGTTATTAAAGGGGTCATGACATTGTTTTTTTTAACAATGTGTTGTTCACATTGGTATTATTGTAAGGTAAATGTGATCCTTTTACTCAAAAAGTCTCTATTTCTAATTAAAATCACATTCAATCTCTTCATTTTCTAGACCAGGCTTATTCCAGAAACAGCTGCTGTGATTGGCAGATGCGCCGATGTGTGCAGGGACTTCTAAGGGTTAATGACTAGCTGTATGTTTGGGCTGTTGCCCAATGCATAGTAAATTCCATCCAACCCTTCCCATGATTAATAATTATCTGCTGGGATTTCTCTGAATTGAGAACACCAATAATCCTGAACAAAGCACTAACTCCGTTTGCAGAAATGCAGTTCCAAACATTCAAGGAATTGCTTGCAGACACTCATTATTGTACCTCTTTCCCTGCTCACCTGCTGCCATTTTCTACACCCTAATGTTTTCATACTTACTCAAATCCCTTGGGCTTGTTGAAACATCTGAGGTATGGGATTTGAATTTTCCATGAAGGCCATATATGGTGAGACTTCTTTGGAAAGTAGATTGCTGTACCTGGGTCCCTCTGGTTTTTACCCGTTCTGCACTATTAGCACTTCTTGACATCACCTCGAATGGTAAATAGCTTGACGTGACTTAGCTGACCACTGCGCCTACGTTCTTCATCCCATTTCTTTACAAGCACATCTGGAAAACCTTGCCTTGTTGCTATGTGCAATCTTGACATGACAAAAACATGTCTTTCCCAACCTCACCTTGGTGTTTAGCAGTGTTTAGTGGTTCTTCACCCAGTTTTAAGCCTCCTACACAGTTGCTTTTGCTACTGGGTTTTAACCTAAATGTGACAAAATTTGGTATAACTGACCATAATCCTACAAAATCCTATTAATGCAGGTATGAGGGTAAAGGTTAGTAACACCAAATATTGAATTAGTAAGTTCTAAATTTGCAAAATTAGAAAAATCTGAATCTTTATGTTTCTTAAAGCATTTCTTTAAACTTTTGCACAGGACTTTATGTGCACATCCTGTTGAGTGGCAGGTTCAAACCCACAGGTATTTTTTCTTCTTGTAACCACCCATTTGAAGAATATTTAAAGAATATCTAGAGAGTGAACTCCTGAAGGTGCTCCCAATTGGTGTATAACCTTGCGACAGGAGTATTTCACACCTCCAGATTTCAGGACTGGATTATTGCACATGTATCATCCAATCCGAGGGTTCGTTCAGTTTTTATGCAATTATTTATAGACCTGAGGAAATAGAAGTGAGCAAATCATGCGAAAGGGTGAGGGAATGCTTTTTCCAATACATTGTGGATTGCAGTAATACCCCTTCCCAGCATCCGCATGCTTTAATCTGGATTTATCAAGTCCTTTTGTGGCTCTCCAAAGCGCCTGGCACTGTAACACCTCTTTTTTTTTAAATTCAGCCTTCTTTATTCATTATAGTCTGGCACTCTCTGTACCAAACGAGACGTTAATGTGCTTGTGCCCTTTCAATGCACTCACCCCGGCTCTCTCTTGTCTAGATTCGGCCTCCAAAGGCGGGTGTTCAGTTGACACCTGAGGGGCCACAAGGAGGTCACAGACACCTCATGTCTTTATGCTCCAGATGCATTTCTTTTCTTATCTGTCTACCTAGACTACTGTTTTAGCACATATCAGTCAATATGTCTCAGAGAAGCGAGTGTCAGCAGATATATAACATATCATTAATATTCTGCCTTCCTCAAAGCACAGTTACAGTCCAAAGATACATGTTTTTTTTTTTGCAAAATTCTAAAACATGGACACTGAAACGAAGAAAAACAATGTGATCACATGTAACAGCAAGGCTGTGGATGGTTATACTCAGATGTACTCTATAATACTGCAGCAGACATGTTCTTCAGACATAAGTACATCGTGATGTAATATTAAATGAGACTGAATCCACTGCATTAGAAAGCATCAGTTGAAATATCTGATGCATCTCTGATATAATGATCTGACTCTCACAGTCTTGAACTCAGTTCTCCGGAGTCGTCAGAAATTAGATTTCAACATCCAGGAACATTGTGTTGTTTTCATTTCTGGGAGAAGGTAGAGATGTTTTTCACAGTGGTCTTTAACCAAAAGGGAGGGGAAGAACCCGTCCCTTGGTGTTTGCCTACAGACAATGAACTCAATACATTTAATGATGGGTTTGTTTTACCATTTAGAGACAGGATCACAAAAAAATCCTGAAAAAGCATATTAAAAACAAACTTAAATGAGGGAAATAAGTATTTGACCCTTGTGGTAACACCCTAAAACACTCTTCCTTAGTTAATGCATTACAAGAGGTAGTTAGTACAGAACTAACCAGTAACAAACAATTAACTCTGCAGTAGCTACTGTTGCCTGCTAGGAACTTCAGGTATTAACTAATGTAACTACTGTAGTACCTACCCTTGACTATCAGTAACTATTGAATATATACATAACTACCATTAACGAATCAGTTAATCAGTTAACTACTGTTATCACTAAAATTCTTTGTTGTCACTTTAGAATATAAATTGATAATAAATAAGTGGTAACTCTTCACTAGTTCCCTGAAAACTATGTGGTAACTCTACAGTAACTATTCAGTAGTTCTGTAGTAATACTATTCATGATGCAAGATGTGGAAAAGGTAAATATCAGGAAGCCCGCACTCAAAAGAATAATTATCTGCTTCTCAGGTAACTACTGATTAGTTACCATATGTTCTCATGGAACTAGTGAATAGTTACTGAAGAGTCACTTAGTTATCAGGAAACTATTTAGTTCTTGGAAGAGTAATTAAAGTGCCAACACAGAATTTTAGAGATAACAGTAGTTACTGTTTGGTGATGGTAGTTATTTAGGAGTTGTGTAGATATTCAATAATTACGATTTTTCAAAGTAAAGTCACAGAATTTCACACGTCAGAACTGTACATTTTTGTCTGATTAGGGTTCTGAGTGAACTAACAGTTTGTCGTAGGCAAGTGAAACTTGGCACGTGTTGGGTTCCAAGACTTAAATATGAATAATATGAATTGGATTGATGGTGTCTCGGGTGCTTGAGCCCTTTAATAGCAGCTTGCAGCTTTATTAAACAAAATATTTTCTTCCCAAAATGCCAGGTGACTCCTCAATCCCCTATACTTTGAAAATGTCAAGAATGTCATGATATTTTGACCATGATCGTAATTGTGTGGACGATAATGAAAAACATTACGAACAGAAGCAGTGGTTCACTAGGTTATGGCTACATCACTTTTTACTTTTATAAACTACACCTTTCTTTTGCGAAACTCGCGTCACACCCACGCTGCATCATTTTTTTTTATCTCTTCTGCTTTTCATTACTTTTTCTTGTCATAAACATGCTCTGCTCTCTCTCCCGTGAGCCCTGAGTCTCACCAGCCATTTGAACACAGATGGATAGTGATGCGAGTGAGAGTTTTGCCAAAGGAGGGGTGGCTACATCCTCCCACGTTTTTGATTTCCATATTTAATTGTGAAATAAAATATATAAAAAAAAGATTACTGACATGCTCTGGTAGAATTTAGTGGATCCAGATCTCTTAATGACACTTTGGTTTGAACAGTATGTGTGTAATGACGTCTAGCTCTGTATACAAACCACTTTGTCTGGGGGGTACATGTGATTGTGTTGGGGCTTGGGGGTTTTCAACTTTCAAGACAGACTGAAAGACGGTAAAAAGGGGGTGTTGTAGTGCACTCTGTGCCAGGCTAAATCAATCTTGAGGCTGGCAGACAACCCAGGCACTGCAGAGACTCTCTGACTGGCACCATTCATCCCCGAACCCCTGTGCACACAAGCACCCAGACAATAATCACATTGCATACAATACAATGAGACACATATTCCACATGCTAATTGCAAACACAGACAGTTCTCAGACAGACATGATAGTCATTCTTTTCCATCCATTATGCTTAACAATATGTCTCAGGGACATGGAGCAGCCTGAAGATTTATTCTGTTATCGTAAAATCTCTAGTTTGATAACTGTTTTTTACAACCGATAACATTAACCGATAGCTTCCTGCTCCTTGTAATGTAGACTCATGGTGTTCTGGACATCACGTTATTTCAGACACTCAACCTTTAATGTTATGTCCAAAAATACTTTTTTTTAAACAAATTTTCACTAAGAATAAACATTACCATCATAAGTTATCGGTGCTAGGGTTGAGCGATGGCAAGCAATTTTGGTTTGATCGATGATAAAACTTAGTTTTGTTAACAGACCCAACATTACTGAGAGGATTGCTGCCAAAGAAATGGTGACGCAGAAATATTAGCGGTTATGCTAACCAACCCAGAATTGCACAAAACACCTGAAATTTGTTAATAATGTTAACAAAACACCATTAGAAAGAATAAAAACATTCCCAATTTCAAACTCCTACAATATTTGCAGGAATTAGATCCAAACTTTGTTCATAACCTTTACAACAGCACAAGAGCACGTTAGCATTAACAGGCACTGAACTGCATGAAGCGCATCGTTATTTCTACATGTTTATGGTGGATTCACTTTTTTATTGCCCTTTCTAGCCCGGGTGACATACAGAAACCTCCTAAATCGTATTTGAACAACTTCATGTTGTTCTATTTGACTTGTGACTCGCAGCTATTCCGCACTACATTACCCATGAATCCCGAAATTTAAGTCCCAAAATGGCAGTTTACAAACAAACGTAAAGCTGTGATGTGTAAACATCCGTCTGTGATGGACTGGCGACCTGTCCAGGGTGTACCCGCGCCTCTCGCCCGATGGGCACTGGCAGACCCCCCTGACCCCAAAAGGGAATAAGCGGGTTGGAAAATTAATGAATGAGTGAATGAATCTTAAAGTTTAATTAAAAAAATACTATCCTGTTACACACAATAATTTCAGAGATTTAAATAGTTTAGTGTAAAAACGCACATAAATAACTGAATTTGCAGAACTTCCGGGTTCTTTAACATGCAAAATTTGGCAATTTAGCATGTATTTGCTTATTGTTTGCTAAAAACTCAATCCTGTTACTTTAAGCCCTGTTCGTTATATAAAAAATAACAAGAGGGTTAGTAACAAGAACTTCATCCATCTTTTGATAATTAATCTAATGAAACATTTAAATAAGTTACTTAATACTTTGTAATTAAGTATTTGGAATACTTAAGTACGTGTGCTACTGGATTCTGTTTTGAAATTAAGTAAAAAAAGAATTTTATAATAAACAACTACATCGATTTGGTTGAAAGGCTCCTAAAATAACAAACCACGTTGTATGTCTCGTAACGTTGCGACTTCTTCTGATGTATACAATGTAGAGGTCTTAGTAAATAAACTAACTGAACAAAAACACATTTTTGAAAGTTGTCTATTAATTAAAACATGTCCCATTATCAATAATTAACTCCATGTACCTCTCATAAAATATCAAGAATATATGGAACACAAAACACCTGCAGGGATGAATATTTGTATTAGATAGCGTTTTTAATTTTGGGCCGTCCATTTGGGACTGTTTCTGAATGTGGGTGCGACGCTGTGTTCGGACCACGATTCAACGTTCTCTCCACGTTGACCCTGTGATCAAACTTCATTATTAGGAACAGAAAATCATTTTCTCAGCTTCCTCTTTCTATATTAGTCAAGGAAACAATGAAGCGTCTTCTTCAATCTCCACACGCAACACACTGGGGATTTCCACTAAAATAGTGGTTGCTGTTGCAGAATTTGGATTGGAAATGATCTTCTCATCAGCTGTTTCTCAGTAAAATGAGCAATGAAGCTTTTCTGAATTTGTGGCAAAAGTCAGAAGTCTGGAAGACTTATTTGCCCATAGGCCAGCCCTGTTAGTACCACCCTCTGCACGCTCAACCTACTTAAAGTGTGTTTGTCTGTGTCTGTCTGCCAGGGGAGCTTTAATTGAGCTGTGACTCATCTAATGGAGAAGGCAACATGCTTGTGTCACACTGGGAGCATGGCAGGCCTGTAATGATTCAGTGGACACCAGAGATCTGCACAAGAGTCTTTCCAGTTCTGGATGAACAAGTGGCTAAAAAGGGGAATGTTAAAAATGATAGTTTGAGAGTAGGTGGATGCTCTATAAATAAGTCATGTTGGTTTTCTACAGGGTTGTGTATGTGTACACACTGGTGGTGCGTGTTCTAGCCCTTTTTAGGTGGCAGGATGTGCCTGAGAGGATGAAATCCAAGCTTGGCACATCCGGACTGATTCACAGCTCCTTATGATAAAGAACAACAGAATGAACAGGAAGTGAGAAGAAAATCCATCGTTGGAGACTGGAGAGGAAGATAATTATGGGTTTTGGGAAGTTATGTAAGATAAATAATCAGAAAAAAACTGTTTCTGGGTTATAATGTGGGCAATCGGAATGCTGGAAAATATCTATACAGACAAACGCTTACACAGTTCTTTTCAGACAATTGAGGACGAATGCAAGGAGATTATGCATTGATAAGATCCATATGATGAAATCTGGATCTGCTGTTTCCCATTTAGTGCTGAGAAAAGACTCTCTCAGCCATCAGTAAAAATGTGTAATTATTCAATCTGAACCCTACAAACCTGCAAAGCCTCTTCTGAAGACTAGCAATCGGGATATCACTGCATTGAGCATTTAGAGATACCGTAAAGGTTACGGAATCTCAGAGCCGCATTCAACTCTTGATCACAACATCCTCCTTCTTTTATCAGGTGAAAAACTATGTTAGTCATTTAGAAAGTTTGATAAAATGGTTCTGGTCATTTTTAGAAGAAAGAGGTGTTTCTGTGAGTACTGTATAGGAGACTATGTGTCATGCGGAGTGCCACAAGGCTCAGTCTTTGTACCTCTTCTGTTCCACGATCAGAGAAGAAACCAAATATCTCACCTCAGTCCTGTTGATGACACTGGAAACTTTTTGGGCCTTCCCCCAAATTAATTTGGAGAAGGTTAACTGCAAACTGGGAGAGTTCGCTATCAGTTACTAAACTGTCCATAGTTGGAACCAGCTTCCAGAAGAGATCACAAATGGTAAAGCTAATGCTGTGAAATATGGCTACAAGATAACTCAATATTAAAATGCAAGTTGGATTAATATGATACACAAATCTAGTGTGATCTCTGATGTCATCGCCTAATTTGCTTAACTTGCTTAACTCAAGGCCTTTTTGAGCGGTTTTAACTACATTACAATTTGCTGTAATAAATGAACTTTAAAAAAAGTTTTTTTGTGACAATGCTTGACATCATTTTTTTGTACAAACCTGCCTTTTTTAATGACCTTACACAATAATTCCACAACAATCTAGAAATACATCTCTGAATATTACATTTTAACTGGAATTTTGTTCAACAATTTGAACAATTAAGAATGAACAGTTTTTATGTTTTATAACAAAAATCTAAAGTGTTGGTCCCCCAAAACAATGAAAATTGTATGAAGAACCAGGTGAACCTTTCCTAAACCTTACTCTTTTTGTCCCATTGTGCTTTTTTTGCACAATACCTTTGAAAAATACAAGCCATATCACAGGTCTTTTACTTCCAAGTGTTATCTCTTCATTTCACCACTAGATGGTACTGATGGCATCGATTTAAGGTCTGTAAAATGAAACTGACAGACATCCACATATTTTTTCACTTTGAAATTTTTTTCACACATTTTAAATTGAACTACCCCACAAATTATGCGTCCTAACTCTTCTTTTAGTTGTTTAAAACCAAAAATATATCATTTAATAAACATTTTGAAACTTACAATGGGAATGGGATGAAGTAACTAGATAAACACATCTTCAGATTATTTTAGTTTTCGATTTGCGTTAATTACCATAATTTCTAACATGTGAAAATGTAATACTTTAAATCTTATGAAACTGTAAACTTATAAAAAAAATGCTCCTGCATTTCTTGTTTTTATTATCGAAAGTCATAATCATCAATACCTTTTCTTTACCTATTGGGAAAAGATGGCAACATTTGAATCTGTGTGAGATAGTCATTTTCAATTTGCTCCCTTAAAAGTATGCATAAAGTTAGGGTTGGAATGGGACTTGAACTTTCCCAGGAGAAGACTGGGATATCTGCTGTATGAGAGACAACAGTCATTAAAAGGTTTCAGGAAAAAGTGGCGAGAATTCACATCTGAAAAGGTGCTAACTTTTGCTAAGTTTGCAACACTGAGGGAGAGAACAAAGCATTTAGAATTACACGTTAGTGGAAAAAGGGGTAAAAGGGGTAAAACCTCCTATTGAATGGTAAAGGAAACATTACAAATCTCAAAGATGTTTGATATGGTTATGAAACCGTTTGATGAGTGGAAGAGAGCCTCTCTCATTCTTTCATGCCATAATTCCACGATTAATTTAAATGCATCTCTGATTCCCATGGAGCTGCAGTACTTTTACTTTTTCATTATTCGCCTGAAGGTCCTGAAGATGCGTTTGAAAGATATGTGTATGTGTAAAGTTCACAACTTTTTAACAGAATACAAATTGTCAGACGGGGCTTACAAATTAGAACTACAATGAAAAAAAAAACAATACATGGGATGAATAACAGCAGAAATCCAGAACAGCAAAACCCAGCAAACTAGCATTTGTGAAGGGTTATTAAAGTGCTATGCAGACAGACCGCAGAAGTGTTAATGCTCAGCTATGCACATAGGCTTCTCGGCTACACAGTAACCTCAGTGCAGAATTAGCAGTAATTGCATTAATTATCATCATTGCATTTTTTTTAAAGATTATTTTTTGGTCTTTTTTTGCCTTTATTCGGAACAGATTGGTCAGTTTTATGACGCTTGACATTGAGAACCTTCTATTATGTCACTAAGCCCTCCATAGCAACCACACTGTTTACCATAGTAACCAATTTGGCCTATCTTAGTCTCAGATTAGAAAAATCATGGACATCGGGGTTTATTTGTGTTACTCATTGGGATATTGTGACCTTGCATTGCAGATTCTTTTACATTCATGAAAGAACTGGTACAATTCCAGATACATGTCGCTATGCTCTGTCTATAGATTTGGCCAGCAAGTTCACCTGCTCAAAAAGTTCCCCTTGTATAAAACTCCAACTTCAGGTTGTCCACACGTCCAAGTACAAAGCCTCATATTGTGATTTATTCTGTGCTTCCCATAAAAAACATCTCTTGTGTACTTCTGTCTGTCACTGTCTGGGATCCTAGACTGAATTTCAGCATGCAGTTCTGAATTATCACACTACATTTCGACACACTGCTTTTAAAAGATATCTCAACAGGGCGGATTTCCATGCTGTGAATTCTTTCAACACGTGTCATTTAAAGTCATGCTATTTTATCTGTTAATTCTTTACACTGCAGGACTTGATGCCAATTCCAAATTGAGATGATATCTAATTTTTTTTAACTCCAAAAGCTTATTCATTCATTTTCCAACCCGCTTATTCACTTTTTGAGGTCATGTCCAGTCTGCCGGTCACACATCAGGCGAGAGGTACACCCTGAACAGGTCGCCAGGGTGTACATCACAGGGTTATTATGTTTACAATATATCAAAGATTAAAATGACTGTAAATTACAAATAAATCAAATTAAACCCATTTTCTTTAAACCCATTTCATTTACGCTTAGAATTTTGGACCTTTGAATAACAAGTTTGAAAACCAACATAGCCTGACCTCCAAGTAGACAGTTATGCTCATAATTTTACACACCTTGGCAGATTTTTTTGGCCATTTCTCAGAAAATATGAATGATTACAACAAATCATTTTTTCCACTCATAGTTAGTGGTTTGTTGAAGTCATTTATTGACAGATACCCTGGTGATTTTAGCACAAAAAGGGTTTGAGTGGCTGGTTAAGGGAACCATCCTCACCTCAACCTGTTTGCTTGTGATCAGTGTTTGTGCAGTTTCTGGCTCCTGATAGACCCTTGCCACTTTTATCCAGTGATACGCTGACATTTCTGAATTCTAATTGATGGGGAAAGTAAAGGATATACAGCTACAAAACAGGAAAGGGATATAAAAACATATCCAAGTAATTGGGAATGCCAAACAGCAGTTTTCAAACTTTGATTAAGAAGTGGAAAGTGAGGGATTCTGTTGAAACCAATAAAAATTCTGGTACAACTGGCAGAAAATTGAAAGGGATGCAAAAAAAATTAACTTTTAACACAATTAACTTCAGCTGGAATAAAGGGCTCTCTAAAAAATGCTTCAAGGAGCACAACGAGGGTACACTTGAAGAAAAATGGGTTGCATGGTCGAATTCTCAGAAGAACGCCATTACTACACAAATTCCTCAAAGTAGCCGCTTACAGTATGCCAAACAGCTCAGAGACAAGCCTTCAAACTTTTGGAACAAAGTTACTTTTTAGCCACAAATATAAATACAACATTTGGTGAGAAGTCGACATGTTCAGAACGTCATCCACATTGTGAAACACAGAGGCGGGTCACTGATGTTTTGGGGATGTCTGAGGCACAGGTAACTTGATCAAAATTAATGGGAAAATGAATGCAGCGTGTTATCAAAGGATACCAGACGAAATCTCCACAGCCAGGAAGCAGGAACCTGGACATTCTAACACGACATCGATCCAAAACTAAAGGCCATGTCCACCTGTCATTGGTTCCACCAGAAGTCTCCTGACTTCAATATTACTGAACCACTCTAGGGAGAACTCAAACGTACAATTTATGTAAGATTTTCCTAGAGTTGGAGGCTTTTTGCCGAGAAAAATGGGCTGCTTTACCAACAGAGTTAAAGAACCTCATCGACAACTACCTCAAGAGACTTCAGGCTGTTATTGATGTTAATGGGGGGACTACTAATTATTTAGAGCTGGAGTGTGATCCTGATCTAAAGTGATAATTTGAAAAGTTACTGTTGTCATTGTGTTGTTTGACAAAAAAAGGTGGTGGGGGGGTGTTTTTAGTTTGGTTCAGAGTTTGAACATCAGCTTGTTGCGTCCCGGTTGTAAACTAGATCATCGGATAACAGCAGAGTGTTCCTAGAACATGACTGTGCCAGATTACAGATTCAAATCAAACATAGAAAGAAAGCAATTTACATAGCTGGCAGTTCATGGAATGATTTATCTAGGGACTCTTCACTTTGTGTAGTTTTGAGTAGTGACGGCAACATGTAGGTGGAGGTTTCACCTTCACTGTATATTTGCTGGGGTGTGTGTACTTGTGTGTGCCCCTCAGCCAAACTCCCTTTATCTGGCACAGAGGGAAGTTGTTGGATCGTTAATCAATGTCAGAAAAGCAACATACCCGGTGGCGGTTTTTGTCTCAAAGGAGAGTGCTGCCGTGTGGCTGTGTCATAATGGAAATGTTTGGGCAGCCACTGACGGGCAAATTCAAGGATTAGTCAGTGTATTATGCCAAAGCCGATCCTCAAGATTCCTGTCTCATAAAAGTCTTTGTTTATCATTCAGTCGTGACCAAAATGCTTTTATGCATCTGGATAGCCTAATCTGTAAATGTGCCAAGCTTCAAAAACAAGACATGACCTGTAGAACAGATTTATTGTCAGGATTCCGGGCTTCAAAATGTCACCTGGGATTCTGTGCTTTTAGACGTTCTCAGCTTCTCAACAAAAAAGTTTTGGAAAGTTCCTGGTAGACGTGAAACTCTGAAATGATGCGGATCAGTCCTTCGTACAAGTCTGCCATCTATCAACTGCAGTGTTTGCGCTGAGATCCTATCTTCCATTTTCAGTTCTTCGCAGCAGTCTGCATCAGCTCTCTGGCTGAGCTCCAGAGAGAATTATTCGTCACATAGAATGCTGACACAAGGAGGAACTGTCCTCAACAAGGAGAAGATGAGCGAGGGAGCATTTTGGCTTGTGCTTGCAGACTGATATCAGAGCTGTCAGTTAAACAACTGGGAACAAACTTGGTCCTTGAAACTACACTCCATTCCAGCTTCCTAAACACATTCTCATTGCTATACTGCAGTTAAAATGTTTACTTCTTGATATTAGAAATTTGGTAATAAAACCCGTGATTACGAACTGTACAGATCCTACAGTTAAAAAACAGAAAATATGAATGATAACGCAAAAGCTAGATAGTGGTTGGGTGAAGCCAGTTATTGTCAAACAACTGTTTACACTTAAATCATATCACTTCCAAATGACCCTGATCAAAGTTTTCTCTCAGTGTTTTGTATTCCCTCCTTTAACATCAACGACAGCCTGAAGTCTCTTGAGGTAGTTGTTCATGAGGTTCTTTATCTTCTCTGTTGGTAAAGCAGTCATTTCATCTTGGCAAAAAGCCTCCAACTCTTGTTAATTTTTTGCATGAATGGCAGGTCTATGTTCTCCCCAGAGTGATTCAATTATATTGAGGTCAAAAGACTCCAGAACCTTCACATTGTTTTGGTGGAACCAATGACGAGGGGACTTGGTCTTGTGTTTTGGATCATTCTCGTGTTGGAATGTCCAGCAACGTCTCAAGCTTAGCTTCCAGACTGATTTTCAGACTGAATTTCCTCCAGTATCCTTTGATAACATCCAACATTTATCTTCCCATCACCAAAGCTCACACATCCCCAAAACATTAGTGACCATGGATGATGTTCCATTCATGTTGATTCCTCTCCAAATAGTGTTTATGATTGTGGCCAAAAAATGAAATTTTGGTCTCTTCGTCCCTTAACAATTTTTTGGGCAGTTGTAGCAGAAATGGTTGTTTTCACCAGAACCCATCACTTTCCACAACGTAAAGAGTTTGAACACTGCTGATTGGCATTCCCAGTTCCTTGATTATAGTTTTATATTCCTTTCCTGTTTGTACAGTTGAACCTTTTTTTGTATATCCTTCACAAGCTCTTTTGCTTTCCCCATCGCTCAGAATTCAGAAATGTCAGCGCATCACTGGATGAAAGTGGCAAGGGTCTATCAGGAGCCAGAAACTCAGAAAGATTTTATGTACAAACACTGAACACAAGCAAACAGGTTCGGGTGAGGTTACCTTTACCAGCCACTCAAACCCTTTTGTGCCCGACCTCTATCTGATTTTGACAGTCTGAACAGCTCAATTCAGATTTTTCTGGTTGCTTTTATATGCGGTCCTACATCAGATAGTATCCAATTTTTTCAAAAGCTGCCAGTTTCTGTATCTAGCATTTTTATCATCAAACCCTATTCAGAAATGCAGCAGGGTTTCAATCCATAGAGCTGTATTTATCTTATCCCTGGCCTAAAGTGATTCCCAAACTCCTAACAACTTTTGCAACAAATACAATATAAAATCAAATATATCTGCAGTCAAATCAGGATAAAAGCACCCATCGAGTGTAGATCAGGAAGCTACCCTTTAAACAACAGGGTTTTAAACCCCGGTTTGAGTGTCATGAGCATTCAAACTCTGTGCACTCTAGAACTGTGGCTGCATTATTAACACGTAACTCTGCGGAACATTAAGCTATAAGTCAAAAAAGTTGTGTGGCTGGTGGTTAAGCTGTATATCCTCAGCATAACAACGAAGGTTTTAGAGAGTAAGATCTTAAATCTTAAAGTGAAAATTGTCGTAAATGTGAAAAATTACTATATTATCTCCAATAGAAAACACAAGATTTTAAATGTTCTAAAATGTGTTTTGCTGCATTTTTTTTAAAAGAAACCCATGGGATCCCATGCATTTAGACAGTTGTAAACCATAAAAAACATGATTACAGTAAAGTTTACAGTAAAATCCTGTAAAGCTAATAACTAGTGTATATTTGACGATAAAGTTTGGCAACCACAGCTTACTGAAACTTTTTTTATTACCACTATTATCACAACACAAACCTTTAGAATAAACAGTTTTGAGCTGTTAAAAATGCCAGCCCTGAGGTATAGTGGACAGTGCACTGGACATATACAAGCAGTTGTGCAGGGCAACGCAGGTTCGAATCCCAAACATATCGTCATTTCCGCTTCACTTCCTGTCATTCCTACTGTCCTATAAGTTCTAATAAAGGCTAAAATGGTAAAAAAAAAATACATCTTTAAAACTGTGAATATTGGACATGGACAAAATGAACTGTTACTAGGACTTATGCGTCATGTTCAGGTAGGTATTTATTTATTTTATTTTATTCATTTGCTATTTTTTTTCTTCTCTTCTAAATTATTATTATTATTATTTTTTTTTTCCCTCTCTTCTTCTTTTCCTCTTCCTTTCTTTAATTTTCACTCGTGTACCTTCACCCTTCCCCAATCCTTTACCCACTCCCCCTTTCAGTTCAACACCGTCTTGTCCTGACCCAACTATTATAAACTGACTCGCGGGAACAACAACTAATAAATATTTAATAAATACATTCAATTTTCAAATCCAGGGGAGAAAACACCACACCAGGCGTTTTACTCCCCTGGAGAAAGCAAAACTGTCCAACTCAGCAAGGCATGTACTATCCCATGTGATGGCTTTGAGCAGGACAGGACAAGGTAAAAAACAAAAAAAACAAAAAAAAAACTGTGAATATTATAAATATGTTAATTAGAATGTTATAAACCATGAAAAATCTGTATCATTTACAGTAAAGTCCTGTTGTGTCATCTGTCGACCAAAGCTGCCAGGTTTTTATCCTAAAATGTACAGTTTATTTTTTAAAGCATAATATCCTCCACATCTCTTCCAAACGTTTGCATCTTTAGAGTAGGCTGTTCCTAATGGCTTCATTGACTAATATTGACTTTCTAAAAGATGACTGTTGCTTAATGGATGTTCAGAACTGTTCCATACTCTTTCTCTCCTTTTTAAATCTTTCTACTTTTTTCTCACACTTAGTTTTTTTCCATGAAACAGAGACAAATTCTCTCAGAGGTGTGCACCTCACCCTACTGTTATATTTATCTCCAGACTTCAAAGCACTGTCCTGCTGTGTTTTAGCATCTGAACAAATAAAGAAGGTTGTTTCTCTAGTCTACGATTCTGTTCCCCTCACGAATTAGCCAAGAGGGATGGGAATCATGTTAAAATATTATCAGTTTTCTCTCTTTTCTTTGCAGATGAATCTCCTCCACTCCTGGAGGATGACAGCATAGACACTCTGGATATGACGAGATCGGAGGACATTGGTGTCACTCACATGCCAAAAACCCAGTGAAGTGATCACTTCGAAGCTCTAGTGTGAAACTTTGCACAGTTGGCCATGGCTACAAATCCATGGCTTGGAGGAGCATATCCATGGCTTGCAACCTTCTTCCAAACCAGGAGATTCTGAAGAGTAACTCTTATGAGTTTTCCTGGATGATAACAAAATGGAGGCCGCACAGCAACACTGTTTCTACATTCCTGGTTGAAGCTGCTGTTAAAACTGCGAGGGCAGTATGCACCACCCAGCCACACATAATGACACAGGTAAGAACTTTACCTGCAAAAGATGTACCATTGTTGGCTCAAGTGGTCTAGTTGTTGACCATTGAGGCTGTCCATCCATATATTTCCTGTGAGTATAGGACAACTTCACGGTTTCCGAGCAGCCTTAAAAACTCTTTAAAAGTTGGAGAAATCGTAAAAACACAATTTTTAAGCAACTGATGCCCAAAAAAGTTCACTTTTGGTCGGATTTTTTAGTACGGTTGTTGCTTTCTCACCTACTCAAAAGAAACAAACTAAAAGAGAACAAATTAAATGAACAAGTCAGGTGTGAAGTACCCTTAAATATTCTGTTCTTTAATAATAATTTATTTTTCAGATGGCATTGTAAAGCCCACTTGAATTTTCTGCTTTATTTTAGGGGCGTGAGTAAAGGCCTCTTCAATTTTTGTTACGAAGCCATATCACACATCT
Source organism: Danionella cerebrum (assembly GCA_007224835.1). Taxonomy (NCBI): domain Eukaryota; kingdom Metazoa; phylum Chordata; class Actinopteri; order Cypriniformes; family Danionidae; genus Danionella; species Danionella cerebrum. Next base: position 272,388 of record SRMA01025117.1, read on the forward strand.
AACCGAACAAGGTGTTAACAAAAAAAAAAAAGATTTTCGGATTGCCGTATCAGATCCGTTTTTCCAATTAAAGCTGGCTCTTTTGATGGTGTGGGTAGGACGTAAAAGAGCTGCTCATCCCACATTTTCATAGCGATTTCTTACAGGAAACAGGAAAGAAAAAGCGTGCCACAAGTCTGTGGGCAGAAGAAACCAAAATCTAGTTGTTTGGAAGGCAGAGCGCACCAACATCTAAACCAGGGCCCATCATTGCCCTTTCCCCCACTGAGACATTTCAAATAAAGACAATTAAAACAAATACTTCTACTCCTTAAATTATGAACATTAATCAAAGGAAATTAATTGTTAATGTTCAGGCTATAAATACATTTATTTGAGGCATTTTGAGAACATAAGAAAAGTACAACTTTGAACAGAAAGTCACATATCTCTGATGGTTAAAATACTGATTGTAATAAATTCAGTAAATTTCTCTCTGTAACAGTGGTGAGTGGTGTGTTTTGATCAAAATAAAGCATTTTAGAGTGAAGTTATCAACCCTTTACTGGTCAAAACATATTTTGGGTTTGGCACTTTGCAGACGGTCCCAAAGCGAGAAACAACTTTTGGCTGTTTGGGGTCCAGCTGATCGTAGAATGCTAACGTTAACTGTTTCTGTTTACTTCTTGAATGCATGCTCAATTCATTCGTGCTGGCTGTAGCTGCGTTTAATCACGTTTTACCTTTAATTTTTCTATTGTCATTGTTCAGACATTCACAAAACATTTGTGCTTGATTGGTCAATCTTTTTGTTATTTTATGTGCAACGTGAAACACACCCAGAACGTTTTTGTAACGGGTCAAACTCTGGAAATATTAAAATGTTCTCTGTCAGTATATAAGCAATGTCTGTATCTCTGGATTTAGGTCATTTTGAAAATCACCTGCAGACATTTCTTCTGCAGAGTAGTGAGTATTTTTCTGAAGTCAAATGACTCTCTGTATCAGCATCACCCAAAAGCTGAAAATACTCGAGTGTGGAATTTGAACTTGAAGTGGAATTTGGACACATGCATCCACATTCCTGTGAGACCAGAGGTAGAGGATATTGTTTTAACAACTGGATGGCCCTCAAGCTGAGCCGGGTCACTATGTTCTGCTATTTTATTTATCATGGAGACAAATGAAAAACCAGAACATTTTGTTCAAAAGCATGCAATGGGCTCTCCAGCTGCGTGGAGAGGGCTGGCCCATGATCTCAAGCAACTGGTCAGAACACTTCATCTAGCAAACCCAAACAAAGATCCCATGGTGAACTCATATTTATTTCGTAGCCATTATGACTTTTTTTCCCTCTTAAAATGTCCTATTTTAAATAACTTTTTGAATGCCTGTAAAACAGCATCCACATACGATAGAGCAATACTTCTTTTTGTATATGAAATTAGTTATTGAGTTAGACTTGCATTTCTTGTAACAAGGAGTTGTCTATTTCACAAGTAAACACTTAAATATCCACTAAGTGGCAAATTCATTCGAGAAGGCGAGTGATCACTGCATTTCTGAACCATAAATTCATCCATAAACATTCCAGAATTCACACAAAAAAAGAATGGAACTTTTCAGTGTTGTGTGCGGAGCTGGACGAAACCACCAATCACAGTAGATTATATGGCTCTCAGGGCGGGACATCGAATGAGTGAAAGTTACAGCAGCAGTGCCATTGCATGTTTTCTTCCATGCATGCCAGGATGGCGGTCTCGTTTCTATTGGGCGGACGCAGACATTTGTCCCAGCCAGAAGCCAAAACGTAGACACAAAATCCCCCCCCCCAGTTATGTTTTAAATGCGCCCTCCAGTTCAGTGAACCTACCATTACTTTTATGGACTGGGGATTTCGTCGACTGTGGGCAAACGTTTCAAAAACTACTTTGACCTAAGTTTCATTGAAGAGAGAACCTCTTCGACGAATTTCAGTGCACTGTTCTTTAGCTCAGTCTTCATTTCATTGCTGTTTATTTTATTTTTATCCCTATAAAAAAAGAAATGGACCTTGTATCGATATGATTTCATTAAATTTGCTTAGCAACAGAGACCAAAGCAGTTCTGATGCTCCTGCTCACACAGACACGCACACTTTAGTCTTCGTGGAGTAGGATTGTGTTGGTGTTTCATGGCAGAGGCGTTTTGACTGTGGATGGCTTCCAAATCGATCTTCTTCCTTATGTGAGCCCACATCACACAAGTTTGTGTAGGGGGCTGGTGGAGATCGGGGGAGTTTACTGTGGGCTTCATGATGGGGAATACTCTGGTACTTGATAAACGGTAGGAGGGCGAACACAAACTATCAATAGTCACAAGGTTAAAGCTTGCTTAGTAACTAGATTCGGATCAAGCCGAATCGTTCAAAGCCCGACAGAATTAGCTCCATAGCTTTTTAAAATAAGACCATCACACTAGCTATAAAGTGCATTGTCTAGCCCTTGTCTGCTTTCGACCGAAATGTTAATAAAGTGTGAACATATTGCAACGTCTGCTCTGTCTCACACTTTTTGACTCCATTCTGCTATGCATGCGCACTTAATTATCCAAGATCAGCCGGTGGAGGTCATTCCCTCCTCATGATGGCACACACAACTCCCCCTCAATGTACTGGGGAATTTGGCACAGAAAAATTTGCAGTCTTCCTCGCTCTTGTTTTCTTTTCTTAATAAAAGAGCCAAGACCTGGAGGCGGCGACAGACACAGACTGAAGGAGAAAGACAGGGAGGGGTGTGTTGAAAGTGACAAAAGATACAGTGTGATGTGTGGGAGACGAGGGCCAAATAAGATTAAAGGTATTAAGAACAAAACTCATTTCAGAGCCTTGGAGGAGAAATGCTGCAGAGCCTTCTATTGCATCAAGCTGCCTCACCATAAAACAAACAACAAAGGAGGAATCTTTTTGAAACATGAAAAGAATTGCTAATAATTTGAGTTGATCTTTGCACTTTGGATCAGTGCCATGTTGATTTTAGTGCAAAACGAAATTCTAATATTCACTGCTTGGTGCACTAGACCTCTCAAAGCATGCCTAAGATTCACCCTGAGAGTAAAGTGTTGATTATCAAGAGGCTGAAAACCAGATTTCATGCATCAAGGTGCCTCACTATATATCAAACACCATATATCATGAATCTTTTTCAGCACGAATATTAGATTTGCTAATAATTTGAGTTGATATTTGTTCTTTGGATCAGTGGCATCTTGATTCTGGTGCAATACGAAAAGGTCAAAAAGTTTCCTAATATTCACCGCTTGGTAAAGCTCACAGTGTTGTTGCCTCGTAATATGAGCTACACCTGTGACTAATAATGGATCAATTAGGTGTCAGCTGTGTATATACAGATCCCCATTTCAATAGACCTTTGCATTCACTGCAACTACATCTCTGCAAACATACCTAAGATTCACTCTGAGACTAAAGTGTTGATTATTAAGATGCCAAAGACCAGATTCATTTTTCACAAGTTCAGGTCAGGTAGACCATGCTCGATAGGTTCGTTTGTTGGCTCAAAAATCCAAGGCCCAATCACCGAAAGTCCCTGTGTCAATCAAAACCTTTTGTCTTGAAATGTCCTCCATGGTCATATCAGTGCCCAGAAGCCAGCACTAAACAATTGAAATATTGTGTGGCGTTTGTCAAGGACCACAGCCTACTAAAAGTTATGAATGCTGGAAAAATGGCAGAAGGTGGATTTTTCTGAGGGATCTTCTGTTGAATTACACCACAGTCACTGCTAAAATTGCAAGAGACCTACTGCATGGATCCAAGATTCATCCTGAAAACAGCGAAGACACAGTTTGGTTGTGCCAAAATCATGGTCTGGGGTGACATCCAGTATGGGGGTGTGCAGGAGATCTGCATAGTGGAAGGGAATATCAATGTCTCAAAATACCAAGAAATTTTAGCCACCTCTTATATTCTAAACCATCTTGACGTCAAAGTTCCTCAAGGCGAAGAAGATCAAGATGTTCCAGGACTGGCCAGTTCAGTCACCAGACATGAACATCATCGCACATGTCTGTCGAAGGATGAAAGAGGAAGCATGTAAGACGAACCCAAAGAACATTGATGAACTCTGGGGGGCATGCAAGACTGCTTTCCTTGCTATTCCTTGCAATTGAAAGTAGAATTAACCAATAATGAATCTCATGAGCTTTTTTACCACATAAACAACAGTTATCTGTTAAGCTGGTTTTCATATACATTTAGATATAAACAACTTTTTGAAAAAAATAGGTAAAAAAGAATAAGACGGCTTAGATAGAGAAAATAGAATTCAAAAGAGTTCTGACAATATTTGAAGATATCTGACAAGTTGTAAGTGATGAAAAATTATCATTATTTATGGATTGAAAAAGCCAACATTTGAAATGCATATCCTCCTAGACCGTTCGAACTACAGCCAACACGGAGTCCAGATTTGGACAACTGAAACTGAGAACCTCATAGAATATTCAAACTGAACTAACCACACTGGTGGAGGTAACCAGCCTGTGCAAGAACATACCAATAACAAAAGTATTTGGACCCTAGGTTCTAGAAAGGGCTAAATATTTAACATTGAAAATATCATAAAGAAATATCACTGACTCCCTGGCAACCAAACTGTTTACCCTAGCAACCAAAATGAAAAATTGTTAGCTTTGGTAAATCATAGAGATGAGGATGTTGGATTATTTTGCTCGCAGTGAAATAGTAAACATTATGTCACTGACCCCACCATAGCAACCAAATTGACAAAAATCTTTCTCAGCTTCACTCATAGCAAGAAGGGAACCTTCTAATGACATCAATGATTTCTCCATAGTAGCCAGATTGTTTAACATAACAAGTGATTTAAAAGGTATATATGAAAACCATTGATTAATGGGTAAAGATTTACAAATCTTTTAATTTAGGTTTGTGTGTAAACTTTAGCCATCCAGTTACTTTTATTGTTTGGGACCAGGAAGGGAGTCAGTCATTGCTTTGGTGTTTTGTTTAATGAGTTGATTCCAGAATTATTAAGTAAAAATAGTTTGCTAAAATGCAGCATAAAGTTATTCGGTTGTAAATAAACCACTAATATTTTTACTCAGTATTGGAAATACACAGGAAGATGAACTTGATCTTAGGTTTCTAAGGAGCCTCAAAAGTAGGTGTTTGTTTTGGAATAAGAAAAGACTATTCCTGTTGGGACCACCCACTTTTCTTGAAACGTCAATGCAAGCCTTTTTCATGTAGAATGTTGTAGAATATGGAAATAGAGTGGGATTTTTTGACATTCCATTGCACCAAGGGGAAATTAAGATCAAAAGACAATGAATCTGAGTCGTGAGCAGCTGACATATGTGGCCTGAACGTGGCATTCAACACCAAATCCCAGGTGTGGGGTAAATTTAGCCACTGAGACTTCTCTCACTGCGTGATCTCTATCACTGAAGTGCAACACACAGATGGCCCCGTCTGACTGCTTTTAGGCCAGTGCTTAGCAGGTGACTTCAACAGCCGGTTTAGGGAGGAGAATCCAGACCTACAGGATGATTCGAGGGTCATGTGAGTCATGAGAATGGCAGCTGTAATATGCCATCCATGACACATTTTGCCCAAAATATTCATTCAATCAATACGAAGTGGGTTTTTTCACGCCAAATATAACAAAAAAAAAAAAAAAATCATTTATACTAAACCTCACTTGCACATTATCAACTTTTATCAACCACAGATTACTTACCAATATTATTTAAAAACAGTATTTCTGTACAATGTTAAATATTCTGAATTGACCAAAAATGATTTCTCCTTGACAGTTCAGAGGCTTTTCTCCTTGGTATCATTCCAGCACCTATATTTCTTTTGTTATTTATTGTGTCTTTAGGTGACTTACACTTCCTCTCCATAGACAAAACAAGCACAGGCTCATCGAAATTATTCTTTTTATAAAACGGAAATATTACATTCATTTTAAAATAAAAATACAGAGGGTGTGGTTACATTCCAGCTGTCAACCTGAGCTACCACTTGTTTCTTTTTGAGAAAATATCAAGTTCCCTTTCAGTCGGTACCGGAGACGTTTAGTCGATGACCGACTGAATGGGAGCTGATCTCCATGGGAGATTGGACCGAATTGTTTAACGGGCAAATTGATTTGCAGGCGTGAGTGATTGATTAGCAATCAGCCGGGTATAAGACCGGGCGTAACGCACGCTTCAGTATGCGATTTTCCTTCGGAGCGGACTGAGTGTGACTCTCCTCTCTAAACTTTGACGCTAAACCGCCAGTTGAGATTGAGGTTGCTTACCTAGCAAATACAGCGTGGTCCTCTGCTAGCTCCAGTATAGCACGCCGCTGTTCGCTGCGCCTCAGTCTTTTCCGGCATTAGCCTGTCCAGTGTTGTTGTTAGCCGTTTGTTCACATCCTGTCCATTTTCACGACACGATGAGCAAAACGTGCTGTAATCCTGGCTGCGTTGGGTTTATCTCGTCGAAGGACGGTCACGAGAAATGCGTGGAGTGTTTGGGCTTCCAACACGCCTGTGCTGCTCTTGTGAGGCGAGAGTGCGTGCATTGCAACGCTCTCCCGGCGCGCACTCTGAGGTATAGGCGGTCCTTCTTCGAGGAGGAGGACACCGGAGCTTCGGCTCCCGGTGATCTTTCGACTCCGAGGGGCCCGTCCCAAAGCACCTCTTCTGCGGCTTTGGGTCGATTGGTGTCAGGCGATCCCTCGCACCGTCCCCAAAGCCCGAGTGCGCTCCCCGTCTGGTCCGCGGGAGACTCGGATAGCGCTTCGGCGTTGCCCGGGCCCTCGTGTGATCCTGCTGACGATCTGCTTTCCCTCGCAGCATCGGAAGGGGCGCGTTCTTCGGAGTCCTTCAGCTCTCCGCTGCCACCCTCCGGGGTCGCGGCAGAGCCGGAGCCCGATGCTTTCGCGGTGCTCTCCAAGGCCGCGGCCGCATTGGGCTCGAGGTGCAAGCACCTTCCAGCTCAGGGCCGTCGCGGCTGGATGACTGGTTCTTAGGTAAGCGCCGGGGCTCCGCCCCCCGCGCTCCTGAAGTTCCTTTCTTCCCGGAGGTGCACGAGGAGCTCACTAAATTCTGGCGGGCTCCCCTGTCTGCCAGGGCTTCCAGCTCCTCCCCCTTCACCACCTTGGATGATGCAGCAGCTAGGGGGTATTCTGCGATTCCCCGGGTGGAGCAGGCTGTCGCGGTGCACTTGTGCCCCGGCAGTGCTGCCGCTTGGCGGTCTCGTCCGACTGTTCCCTCCAAAGCTGGTAAGTTTTCGTCAGCCCTGATGACGAAGGCTTACTCAGCCGCGGGTCAAGCTGCTGCATCGCTGCATGCTATGGCGACCTTACAGGTCTTTCAGGCCAAGGTCCTCCGTGACATGCACCAAGGGGGTGGTGACCAGCAGTCTCTCAGAGACTTGCGCTCGGCCACTGATTTAGCGCTTCGTGCTACTAAATCAGCTGCGCTGAATATTGGTCGCACGATGTCCACTCTCGTGGTCCAGGAACGCCATCTGTGGTTGGAGCAGGCGACTATGCTTCCCGAAGACCGTAACAGGTTTCTGGATGCCCCTGTATCCCCAGATGGCCTCTTTGGCGTCGCCGTGGACGATTTTGCGTCAAAGGTCTCCACGATCAGGAAACAGGCGGAGGGTCTGGGTGAGCTCATGGTCCCGCGTCGGAAGCGGCAGCGTTCCGCTGCTTCTGCTTCGGACCCCTCTCCGCCTGTTCGCCGCCAAAGAGAGCGTCCTCCGCCACGGTCTGCGCCTTCGACCTCTGGTCCGAGGAAGACCTCTACAAGGCGGAAGACGCAGTCAACCTCGGAGGGTTCTCGAAGGCAGACGAGGGCTTCTAGTAAGAAGCGCCCCTGAGGTTGGCGACTCGGGAACATGTGAGCTGCTCTTCGGGTCAAGTCACCGACCCAACTCCCCTTGGAGGGGGGGAGTCCACCACACACTCCTCGCTGCCGTCCCCCGGGACGGCGGCACCTATTGTGTCAAAGACAGATCTCATGTGCTTCCCGAGAATAGTGGAACCGCACGCCCTGCGGTCTGGGGTTCATCTTCCTCGGTCTCCGACGAAGACCCAGACTTGGGCGCGTGTTCCACTGGCCATGGCAGAGAGCGCGGGGGCTCAGTTCCCCTTCCCTCATCTGACCATTTCCCAGGGTTCGTCCCTGGTGATTCCGCCTTCAAGTCCGCCTCTTGGCGGCCCCGCCTTGGCGACCATCGGCACGTCCCGACCAGTACCCCTGTCAGCTTACCTGGGAGCCTGGCGGAAGCTTCCCGGGTCTCACAGTGGGTGGTCCGGACAATCCGGCAGGGCTACACGATTCAGTTCGTGAAAGCCCCCAGGTTTCGAGGCGTAGTGCACTCCCCTGTCGGTATTCCTGCCGAGCCGATATGGAATGCGGGTTTTACAGCCCATACTTCCTGGTCCCCAAGAAATCAGGCGGGCTGCGACCAATCTTGGATCTGAGGCGTCTGAACCGAAGCCTGGCCAAGCTTCGGTTTCGGATGCTGACGGTCCGCTGCATTCTACCGTGCATCCGGCCTGGAGATTGGTTCGCAACAATCGACCTGAAGGACGCGTACTTTCAGGTAGAAGTGGTACCGAGACACAGACCCTTTCTAAGGTTCTGTTTCGAGGGCCATGCATACCAGTACAAGGTCCTACCCTTCGGTCTTGCCCTCTCCCCTCGCACCTTCACGAAGGTTGCCCGGGCCGCGCTAGCCCCGCTCCGCCGGGCAGGCATTCGGATCCTGGACTACCTCGACGACTGGCTTCTCATAGCCTCGTCCAGGGACCAGTTGATCCGACACCGAGGCAAGGTGCTCCGGCACTTAAACCGATTGGGTCTGAGGGTCAACTGGGAAAAGAGCTGCCTCACTCCGGTGAGAGTCATCTCTTTTCTCGGGATGGAGCTGAACTCCGAGAGCATGCGGGCGCACCTGTCGGTAGAGCGCGCCCGGGCCTTGCTGGCCGCCTTAGTCGCGGTGTCTTCTCGACAAGTGGTCAGACTGAAGTTATTTCAGAGGCTCCTGGGGCATATGGCAGCCGCAGCCTCAGTGATTCCACTCGGGCTCCTGCATATGCGACCACTTCAGCTATGGCTTCTCTCGCGAGTTCCAACTTGGGCATGGCGTCAGGGAGCTTTTCGTCTGTCCGTGACAGGCGCGCTCCCTCACCTGAAGGTCTGGAAGTCGGTACGATTCCTGCGAGCTGGAGTGCCCCTAGTGTGCATCACCAGTCGCGTAGTGGTCACCACCGACGCCTCCAAGACCGGTTGGGGCGCCGTGTGCGGTTCCCACCGAGAGTCCGGTTCCTGGAACGGACGGCTGTCTCGCTGGCACATCAACCGTCTCGAGCTAGCTGCAGTGATCCTAGCGCTCCGGCGCTTCTGCCCATTCCTTCGGGATCGGCACGTGCTGGTCAGGTCAGACAGCACCGCGGTCGTAGCGTACATCAACCACCAGGGCGGTGTGCGCTCCCGCTTCCTGCACTACCTCGCCCAAGAGCTGCTCCTCTGGAGTCAGAGCAGACTTCGGTCGCTCAGAGCCGTACACATCCCCGGGGAATGCAACAGGATCGCGGATTCGCTGTCCAGGTTCCATCCCACGGCAGGAGAATGGCGACTCCATCCTCGGGCTATTCAGCAGATTTGGGACATCTTCGGCGAGGCCCAGGTAGACCTGTTTGCCTCCCGCGAGAATACCCATTGCCGGCTCTTTTACTCCCTGTCCCTGGCTCCTCTCGGGACAGATGCGCTGGCCCACTGCTGGCCCAGGAACAAACGCTTGTATGCGTTTCCCCCAGTGAGCCTTCTAGCACAGCTTCTGTGCAAGGTCAGGGAGGACGAGCGCGAGCTGCTCTTGATCGCCCCCTTGTGGCCGAACAGAGCCTGGTTTCCGGACCTCTCAGCGCTCGTGACAGCCCCTCCCTGGCCGATCCCCTTGAGTCCGGACCTCCTGATTCAAGGGGGGGGATACAGGCACCCGCGGCCAGACCTCTGGGCCCTACACGTATGGCATATCTGTCCGCGGTGGACCCCGAGCCTCTACCACCCTCCGTGGTGAACACTTTGAACCATGCGTTAGCCCCCTCTACCCGAGCGTGCTACGCTGGCAAGTGGGGTCGGTTCGTCGAATGGTGCTCTTCCCGTCAGGAAGACCCCGGGACATGCCCCATCAGAGTCGTGTTGACCTTCCTCCAGGAGAGATTCGATCGGGGGCTGTCCCCATCGTCTCTCAAGGTCTACGCCGCCGCTATTTCCGCCTTCCACCTTCGGGTCGAAGGGAAATCAGTGGGCAGCCACGAACTGACGGTGAGATTTCTCAAGGGGGCTAGACGCCTCAGGCCTTCTAGACCACCCTCTATCCCCTCTTGGGACCTCTCCGTCGCCCTTACGGGGCTACGGAAGTCTCCTTTTGAGCCCTTGCACTCAGCGGAGTTGCGAGTCCTCTCTCTGAAGACCGCCCTCCTGCTTGCGTTGGCCTCAATTAAGAGGGTGGGAGATCTCCAGGCACTGTCCGCCGACGAATCCTGCCTGGAATTCGGCCCTGGCGATTCCTTGATTACCATCAGGCCCAGGCCCGGATTCATCCCCAAGGTCCCATCCGTCCCCTTCCGGGACCAGGTGGTGACCCTGCAAGCTCTGCCCCGGGAGGAGGCAGATCCAACCCTGGGTTCTCTATGTCCTGTGCGAGCTCTTCGGATCTACCTGGACAGAACCCGGGAGCTTCGTAGCTCCAAGCAGCTCTTCATTTGTTTCGGAGGCCAGCGTAAGGGTTCCGCTGTCTCCAAGCAACGGCTGGCACATTGGATCGTGGAAGCCATTAGCCTTGCTTATGAGGCGTGTGAGGTTCCCTGCCCTCTCCATCTGAGGGCCCACTCCACTCGCGGCATTGCTGCCTCGTGGGCGTTGGCCAGAGGGGCTTCACTCGCCGACATTTGTCGAGCTGCGGGTTGGTCTACACCGGATACTTTCATCAGGTTCTATAACCTTGATGTTGGCTCTGTCCCCTCTGCGGTCCTGAGTGGTGGCAGGTTCCCTCAGGGGACGGAGCAGGTGTAGTAGCTTGCAGTACTCTCTTAAATGAGCAGTACACATCTTGTGCGCCCCCCCCCCCTTGGGGTGGCTCTTCTTCCTCCCCCCTTCGGCATCTGACTGTGCGGAGCAGTCAGCTCTGCTAGGTTCTGCTCTGGAGCTCGCCTCGGCCTGGCCCCAGCAGAACTAGGGTCCGGATCTGGGAGTCCCCCTTTTTTATTGGTGCTCCCTTTCTGTGTGTTTTTTCTACAGCTCCCCCTCCAGGCGGCTAGTAGGAACCCGTCCCGTTACCCCCCTGCCTTGGTGAGTAACGATGACTTACGTCTCTGCCACTCTCTTGTCTGCAGAACGTCTTCGCTGGTAGCCCTGCGGGTCTCGACGCGATCTCCGCGCACCCCTCTCCACGATGAGGGGTGCCCTCCTTCTGGTCGTCTTCGCAACAACCGAGTACAGCTTACGCTCTCAGTGTTGGACGACTTCCCCGTCAATGAAAATTCCGGGCAGGGGCAGAAGGAGTTCCCATTCAGGTATTACAGCTTAATTCACTAACCTTCTCCAAGTTTAGTGCTGGCCTGTTTGGATGGACTTCGGGCATGGCGCTTTGTAGAGGCTCCCATTCAGTCGGTCATCGACTAAACGTCTCCGGTACCGACTGAAAGGGAACGTCTAGGTTACTTGCGTAACCCCACGTTCCCTGAATAGGGAACGGAGACGTTTCCTTTCTGCCATGCCTTGAAGTCGGGAGACTGAGGCGCCGGAGGTAAGTAGGTCGGCTCCTCAGGAAAATCCCATACTGAAGCGTGCGTTACGCCCGGTCTTATACCCGGCTGATTGCTAATCAATCACTCACGCCTGCAAATCAATTTGCCCGTTAAACAATTCGGTCCAATCTCCCATGGAGATCAGCTCCCATTCAGTCGGTCATCGACTAAACGTCTCCGTTCCCTATTCAGGGAACGTGGGGTTACGCAAGTAACCTAGACGTTTTTATGAGAAAAGAATGACAGATGGAGTTTTTTTAATAATTGGCTTTTTGAAAAATATTGTAACACTTTTTAAATACTATTACTATTAAATAGTATTGTTAATGTTAACACTGTTATAAAAAAACTAATTTAATTTCTTTTTCACATTTATAGAATATTTTATATGTTTAAAAAATATATTTTAGAACTCAAATATCACAGTTTAAACATTATTACTAAATTGATTTCTTATTTACATTTATTTATTATTTTGAAAAATGTAAAGTTATATTATTTAAATTGTAATACTCGAGTGGCAGATATTTCCATGCAAATAGAAAAGCTATGCAGTTTAGGGAAGTGTCTGCCCACTAGACAGGAAGAGAATGTCTGACCAAAATGTAAAGCAGTCAGCCTCAAGCTGTTTTGTTTTTGGAAATTATAAATGGCAATTAAACTATAAAACACTGCTCTGAAAACAGACAGGGTTGTTATAGTTTTACAAGCAGCTTTTATATTCATGCACAGTTAAAACTAATGGAAATAAAAAAAACATATGTAGACATTTACATTTATGCTTGGATGACAAAAATTTGATAAATACTTAGGATTTACATAAAAGGAAAACTTACAAATATAGCTAAAGTGAATTCTGGCCCAAAGCTTTGTGTTGCTCATGGAATTCAGTGTAATAAAAAAAATCATATAAAGATAAAAAATATAAACATGTAAATGACATGAAGAAGTTAAATTTCTTAGTTTGCAGAGCCTACAGAAGCATCTGCCAAATGCATAATGAACCAGTCTTGTACATTTCCTGAAGAAAATGAGATTGATGTTTGCCATGGCATGAATTTGTTCTTTGGAAGGTATTTTCTGCTTTGTAGCACGACTCAATTGAGCCATTCAACATTTCTCACATAATGATCTCATGCAGCGAAATGAGCTTTCTTAAATGGTTGCTACGGTAAACAGTCGCTTTCCTATGGTGTGTTCAGTATTATATCAAGATAGTCAGTTTTAGTCAAATAAACCAACTGCTCTAGGAGAGGACCAATGATTGAGCCTTGAGGGACTCCACATGACATTGCTGTTCAGTTTGGTCATCAATGGTCGCATAAAAGCCTTTTCCTTCTAAATATGACCTAAACCATTTTTTCCCTGTTTCAGAAAGACAATGTTTTCCAGTCTGTCCAGAAAGATGTTATGATTGACAGTGTCGCTCAGATCTAGTAAAACCAGGACGATCTGAATCTGGGTTTAATCAGATGTAGTTTATGATCTTTAACAGAGTTAAAATCCAACCAAAAATTGTCCGCGTGTTGATTGTGTCTAATCTTTTCTATAATTATTATTCAATAAAAGGGAGATTTGAAATGGTCCTGTTGCTGCTGACCACAGTATTGTCTAAACTCGTGGTCTAAAAATGTTTTAGGAGGGGTTTGATAAGAACCAGAAAAAAAGTGAGGTCAATTGCTAGACTTTGAAGAGCCTTAAGAAAGCTTTTGCTAGGTTTTCAAGACAGCATTTTGATGTTTTGGGGCATTTCGACTGGTGGCTGTGGGAGTCCATTCCTACCACTGTAGGAGGAAGTTCTGATTAGAGCTGAAAATCTTTGCCCCAACTAGACAGTCATGTGATGCTCTTATATTGCCATGAGAAACCGGAGAATGGATGCAGTGCAGATACAACAGAGGTTTGTCTCTGGAGATTACCTTCAGTACAAACATTTATGCATAATTCAAATTCTGGATTCTGATTGGCTGGCAGGTGTTGATTAATATCTTATAACTGCACAGGTTCACTTATTCACTGATAATATCAATCCATCGGTAACCATAGTATCTCATGTCTTTGGTTGAGAAAGAGACGGCAGCAGCAAACTTTTCCAGATTGGTTGAATGAGGATTACTGGATTATTTTTGTGTCTTCATAGACATATTCCATCATATGCCTCATAACGACATCAGTTCAGTTAAAACACCTTGGACATGGAACTATTTTTCTTGTTAGTCACAGAGTTGTGGTGGCTAGTGGCGTAGTGGTAGAGTTGATAGTCCTATAACTGGAAGCTCTCCATTCTTCCTTTGTGGCCTTAGCCAAACCACTTCACCCGAGTTACCCTGTATAAATGCGTGTTAACTGGTGGGGTGTATTTGGTGGTGAGCAGGAGGCTGTAGGCCTCAAATGGCAGCCATGTTCTGTCAGACTGCCCCAAGGCAGCTGAGGGCTACCAAGGTTTCTTATCACCACCAGTGTGCGAATGTGGAATGAATGGATACCGCTCTGAAAACTGTAAAGCACCTTTGAACTTCTGGAAAAGTGCTATATAACTTGATGACATTGTTATTATTATTATTATTATTATTATTATTATTAAACGATACAACACCTGCTGCTTTCATCGTTTCAGCCTTGTATTATTCAGTCCAGGTATTGCTGATAATTTTTTTGTGTTTACATTGGCAAGTGACCACGACATGAACAGGATAATCACCTGTCCACCATGGTTTCTACTGTATTATACGCACTTGGTGGTGTGGTACTTTGGCCTCCGCCTCATAATCATTTGAATAATTTCAGAGTCTGGTTAATTGAATGAAATTGGGTTTGGGTTGAGCTAAATTCTTTCGGGCTCAGGCCGGGTCAGACTTTTTGCCCCTAGAATGGATCACTTTTCTGAAACTACTGATCTGATTATATTAATGAAGAATGACATAAACTCATTGCCTTTGCCCTCAGAAAGAAGCTCAATGGGAGCATGGGTTGTTGTTAACCTCTCTACCATTAGTCTTTGTTCAGGGTACTATTGATTAGGTTCGAGAAAAACCGTTGCCCGGCTGCACCTAATTCATGAATAAATGGACATAGCTTCTCTTTGTAAAGGTGACAAGTAAAATACATGGACTTCCCACAGTATTTTTTGGCAAATGCTATTAGATATGCTGATAGGGTTTCTAGTTTAAAGAAACTGGTTGGCAGGTTGGGATCAATAAGTGATCTAAAGCTTTTTGAAGCTGAAAAATACACTTGGGATGTAAGAGAGTGGTGATATCATATTAACACACACTTGTGACTATTATTAACATAAACCAACATTGGGGTATTGTTAGGAAGTTGTAATCGGTTTTAATCGTCTGTGATTCCAAAGAACCAACCTTCATGTTGATACCGTTTCATGCTTTTCACACAGTGATGGACTGGATGACAGTGGAGTCCTCTATAATATCTGCAGTGCCCACCAATTACAGTCTTTTAGTCTGTTGGCATATGTAGTACACAACAATTTATAATCATTTTGATGTCAAAACCTAAACATTGTTGTCATTTTCCCACCAAACCAAGGGCACATGCACAATAATGGCACAATAATACATTTTATTTAAGGCACCTTTCTGGGAACTCAAGGACACCACAAATAAAAACAAATAGTACAAGGAAACCAGAGACAAAGCGTATAAAAGCAGAAAAATTCAGCAGAAGGGAAGATGAGGATCGGAAAGCGGTTTCAACCTTTATAAGTTCCATAAGGTAATGAGGGGAAAAACTGTTAAAGGCTTTGCAAGTGTGTACAGGAAGCCAGCCACCCCTGGAGAACTGGGGTGATATGATCTGATCTGTTTATACTTGAGATGATTCTAGCTGCAGCTTTTTGGATAAGTTGGAGCCTATGTAAAGATTTATTATTGAGACCTCAGTAGAGTGAGTGGTAGTAATCAAGTTAATCAGAAGTGCAGCAGACTCCATGGAGAGGGATGGACGAAGCCTGTCAATGTTGTGGAGTAGAAGAAAGCAGATAAACAACAGAGCTTATGTGGGCCTCCAAGTGTTTTATCCAGAATTACTCCAAGACTCTTTACCTACTTCAAGACAGGAAAAGGTGTAGAGTTAAGTATAATTAACATTTTTGACCCAATCAGTGTGACTTTATTGTTATTTAGTTTGAAGAAAACCAGGCCTTGAGCTCAGCCGGACATGCATTTACCGAAAGTAGAGGAAACGAACTGGTGAGCTTGGATGCTAATTAGAATAAGGCGTCATCCACATGACCACCATGCTTTCTGAACATATCACCCAGCAAAAGAATGTAGAAGATGAATAACAGTGGGCCAAGGACTGAACCCTGAGGAACACCAGATTTAACAGGTGATGGTTTGGATGTGTGGTTAGTAACACAAACAAACTGTACTCTATCAGTCAATTAGGAGTTAAACCAGTCAAGCGGCTGGCCAACCACACCCAGTGAGTGTTTGAGATCATTTTCCTGCTGAAAAATAAATGCAAACCAGATTCTGTGGTAACCATTTTGCTTCATTATGTGCTTTCAATTCTGAATAATTCCTTATCAGTAACACCGTCAATGCGTTCCCACAGCATAACACCTCTACCTCAATGACTATAAGGAAAATCATAAAATAAGAGCATGTGTTAACATGTTGGATGAAAAAATTCAGATTTTGGTTCATCAGATCAATTCAATCTAAAATCTTCCAGTTCTCCATCCTTTGGGTTTCTTACCCAAACAACTCTTTTTGGCTGGTTGCTTTCCCTTTTTTTTTTTAAGCAACTGTTTGACCTCAAATGGTACATATGGTAAAACATGCTTGGTAAAACAGAAATGCTGTGTCAGCCTAAATAACAACCGATATCCTTAATGTAGCCTTTCTGATTGGGACTCAACTATAGTTTATCAGAAATTTGGAAAATGTACCAAAAGTTTTGCTATCCTGGAAATAACTTTCCTTCAGAAACTTTCTCCCACACAACCAGTTGCATTTTTTTCTGAGCAATTATAAAAATCTAGGTTAGAATGTGTGTAGAGATAATAGCCACAATGTCTGCATGGCTCTGCTCTCTTTTGTAGATGATCCTTAAAATGAGCGGCCTGCCTGTCTGGCTGCACAGCACAGAGAGAGAGTTGTCTGTCCTTGATTGGTCGTCCTACTGTGTTTGGGTTTGTGCATTGTGTAGGAACATGGCATCTTCTGCTGGTGTTGAATTCTGCAGCAAATGCCTTAGATGACACACTGGTCATTCAGCAAACACTTAATTGGTTTAAAATAGATTGTTAGGGAAATACTGTCGTTCCACAGTAGCAAGAGCAGGCAATTGACCTGTAATCTCCCATCACTAATTCAGAATCCTACAATGCAGGATGTTTTAAACACAATACGTGAGAAATTGTGATCTTTCCGTAAAAGACTACAAGATTAAGTGCCCTTTTATGGACCGAATCTATTGGTGTAGCAAAAGTTCAAAGAGAGTCCGGTTTGGGGATCACATGATATAATCTCATGCTTTTCATCTCTGCTTTCTGATGTGGTCATTTTGGCTTCGTTAGACCAGGACCTCCAGTCCACACTCAGTCTATGCTCATGACTGGGTTGAGAGTCAGCACCACCAAACCTGAAACTATGGTTCTTTGTCAGAAATCGGTGGCATTCTGTCTGGGTTGGTATGATGGGATGTTGTTCACATATAAGAGGACTATAGAGCAATCAATGTACCAGACCATTGTGGTTAAGAAGGAACTGCAAGGTGAAGCGCTTGTCAATCTATGGTATGTTCCTACTCTTGCCTTTGGCCATGACCGAAAGTATAAGATCCCAGATTTTGGTGTTCCTCCACATTAAGTGAATCCATCTTGGGAGACTTGTGCATTTGTTTCAGATGCTTTCCGGGTTGGGAGGTGTTTTAGCAATATCCATCTGGGAAGAGGCCCCAGGGAGGACCTAGGACCCACTGGAGAGGTTATGTCTTCCTGCAGGCCTGAGAATGGATGAACTGGAGAAGAGAGTCATCACTACTTAGACCAGCCCTGGATAGTCCAGTGTTGCCGAAGCTGAGAGGTCATATCAGGAAGTGCATGTAGACCTTTTGAGACAGGATTGAGTCAATTCTGGATCTGAAAAGGGTATAGAAACATTTACTGTCACATGATTGATCACAGAAACAAGACCCAAGGTCCTCTCCTAGACAGAGATTTCCAAAGCTACCTGGGGTTTCAAGATGTGCTGTTCAAGTGTTTTTGAACAAACACGAACAGGCAAGGTAAAGGATTGTAGATGCAGTGGTCGGCCAAAAAAACTTAGTGCGCCAGATAATACTCTTAGAAAACGGAAGATGTCCAGCTGTGTACCTAGGTACTGTATGGAGAAGTCTGGCCAAAAGTGGTCTTCAAGGAAGAGTTGCAGCCAAAAAGCCACATAACCAAAATGGGAACTAGACCATTTCACTCAAATATTTGTAGCGGAAAGCAGCTTATAGAAAAAGCCTACATCCACAGAAGATCTGTGAAAAAACTCTAATTAACATATTTATTTTTGGTCATTGATGAATATCATTGAAAGTATTTTGTTTACAGATTTTTTCACACTTGCCCAAAGACTTTTCTGAACAAGAACTTACTGAAAACGGGGATTTTTCTGTGCGGCTACACTATCCGTTCACACATAACTGAAAACATTTTTGAAAATGCTGCCAAAGGTGAATCGTATTTTAAATGCTCCGCACCTGGGGTCTGTGTGGGGGGTGTCTAGGGGTGGAGTTTGTTGTAGTCATCATTCTGTGTTTACAAACACAAGCATAATGTTTGCTGAAGTGAATAGAGGCGCTTGTGTTTTTGCACGTGCACTGCTCACCCTGGGCATTGGCCTGCTTTAAAGTGACATTTAAAAAAAAACAGCAAAAAAAAAAAAAAGCGGACCATACATCGCTCACTGCAAAAAAATCTAATCTAAGTAAATCTAAAAATCTTGAAAATTGTTCTTAATATGAGAAAATCAAGATTTTTATCTAAATTTAATCCTGTACAGCTTTGCTTAGATTTTTGCAGTTAGCGGCAACAAAGAATGGTCCGCTCTGCAATTTTTTTACAGACGCTATTTTAAAGCAATGAAAGCTTGTAACTAAATGCGTAAGGTCCTTCAGACGGTGTGTAAACTTCCATAGGCGGGTCACCGTCTGTCTGATGTTCAGATAAGTCAAAGAGTAACTCGGCAAAATGTTTCACATGCATCATAAAGTTTGGAAATATATCTTAGCACTCCACCCAAAGGCATGTTTTAATAGTTATTTTCCTGTATGAGTTGCTCTGCAGCAACCTGCAGATGCTCAATCATTCAGTCTGTCTGGTATGAGATGCTTCACATTGTGTCATAACAGTCTGAAGCATTGACTCTTAAAGATTTTATGTGTCTTTGTCTCTCCACAGAGTGCAAGTTCCTTTGCACCAATGGCAGATGTCTGAAACTTCTCTCACTGGTTTGCAATCATCAGAATGAATGTGGGGACAACAGTGATGAGGAGCACTGTCCTGCTGGTGTTCCCCCAGATGCCATCCAATGTAAGATCATCCAGTCTATATCTGTTGCTGGGGAAAAAGATACAGCTCTTCTAAAACATCAAATATATCTAATTTTCCTGCTAGAAGAGTATCAGAATATCGCCATTTGGACATAATATTTCCAAGATGGTCACATTGAGGTACTAACAGGGTCAGGGACGAAATGATTCATGTTTTCTGTTCCTTTGGAACTTTTTAATGCATTTCTTAGCCTGTCTGAGAAAGTGAACTGGATAATGCACAGTTTCAGACTGGCCAAGTCAAAGTAAGTGGGAAAAAGTTCCAACACACAATGCAAACTGTTGATGTTGTATATAGGTTTCTTTAAATTGATTACTTGGCTTTCATTTCTGTTGAGTGCTTTTTGCTGAGATGGCACATTACAGCTTTTGCCCTCTGGGCTGCTAACATTAGCACTGACCAACATAACAAGTCTGCAATTAAATCTTAATAATGTATTCGTGAAGTCTTTATTCAAATATTATTTGTTGGTTTCAAAAAGGTTATTCTTTTGATATTTTTGGTTTTAAACAAACAATACAAGAGTTATGACACATAATTTGCAAGGTAATTCAAATTAAAATGTGAGAAAATGCACAGTCGTCTTTCAGTTTCTTTTTAAAGCTATTAACCCTTGTAAGTAAAAATATTTTCTTATTTCTCAAAAGAAGCTAAATAATCCATACCCTAAAACTCTAAACTAGATAATTCTTCTGTCATTCATTCATTCATTTATTCATGATTCCCTTTTGGGGTCACGGGAGTGTGCTGGTGCCAATTTTTAGCTCACTTTTGGCTAAAGTTGGCTAGCTTAAAATTAGAATTGGCCTGCTTTAAATTAGCGCCTGTAAAAAAAACAACAACTCCAGAGCGGACCATACTTTGTAGTCACTTACGGCAAAAAATGTGCAGTAATTTGGATTTGAACAAACATTTCAAGAGTTATGACTCAAAATTTGCAAGGTAACTCATTAAAATGTGAGAAAATGCTCAATCGTCTTTCAGTTTCGTTTTAAAGATGTTTTAAAATTGGTTCCATCAGTGCCATCTAGTAGTAAGACGAGGTGTTAACCCTTGTAAGTACAATACCTGTGATATGGGTTGTGTTTTACACATTTTTTTGACCTTCTCTTTAGTTTTTGGGGGAGATTTATACATTTTTATTTTGTCTCCACACTTGCATCACCACAAAAAAATTTTAACAAAAGACCGCGGACTTCTGAGGGTTAGGTAAATGACATCAGGTCTGTGTGTTTAACCAGTCCGATGTTAAATGGACTTCTGATGGCCAGCTAGTAAGCATAGGAAAACGTCAGCATTTCTCTTACCTCTGATTCTCTGAAAGATGCTACGTCCAAGTTCAAAATCTTTGTATTAAATGTGATGGTAGTGATGCCTAAAGATGGACTTGTTTAGTTCGATAAAATTTACCTAGAGTATGTTTTCTCTTTTAGTTTGGGCCATTTGTGGAAGTGAGACAGAAACAACCAAACTAGATGGTGTACGATGGCGTATGCGACCAATGAGTGGTCCACATAGCTGTATTCTCAACTAGTACGGACCAGAGTGACTAGTATAGTGTGAATGATAACTAAATTTGCAGGCGATTGCAACGTTTCAGTAGTTCTGGAACAAATTAAACAAACTAGAGGTGTGAAAGCACTCTTTAAGGTGTAGGCACCAAAAGCCTACTAGTAGCATAGCGTGACTTCATATTAAATTGTGTACGAGATGTAATGAGGAGGACCAATCACCAATAATAATAGCATACAATTACCAAGGCTTATCTGAATAGGAACAACAAAGATTCAAAAAGCAAATTTTGTATTTGTTTGATACTTTAGCATCGGAGAAGTATTTGTTGGATTTTATTTATTTTGTAATGTAACATGAAATTGAATGTCTCCTATTGAAATTAATGTAATGGTAATGTAACAGCAATAAACTGATAATAAAAAACATGACAAGAGGAGCTCTGAACTTCCTACCCAATTGTGAATCATTCACATTCAACAGAAACATGAGTTGCATGTTGGCTTTTTTTCAAATTTTTTATTTAACCTTTATGCATTGTCGGGGGATGTTTTCAGCCACTTCAGAGGGGTTTTGAATCTAAATTTGGCCACAACTTTTTTCTGTTTCATCAAATTGAATGATCTTTGGTAACAAATCTTATTATTACACATATTTTAAGAAAATGCTTAGAAATTTTTCTGAAATATGCAAATTTACAACCCTAAATTATGAGCTAATAATAAACTGCTGTAAAAATCAATCAGATTAATTTTTTTTTTCAAATTTTTGCACAAATCTCTTTATCTACATCAGCTGTAAACTACAAAACTTTTTTTTTTATCCAGGATTTTTATACTTTAATTTCCAAGATCTCACATGATGTCACTGATTTGATAAAAAAACAAACAAATAAATGACTTATTTTAATTATAAAAATTGATTGTGGCTTTTTTACCTTTTATCACAGTCTTGGACGTCAAACATTAGTTACAATATTGGCGTTGGTGGATTTTTAGATTTTGTGTAGAACCAGATTTTCTTTTTTTCTCTCTTATTTATTGTTCATCCACCATTGACTTCCATTATAAAGACCATTTTTTTTACCTTGCCCTGTCCCGCTCAAAAGCCATCACATGGGAGAGTAAATGCTATGCTGAGTTAGACAGTTTTACTTTCTCCAGGGGAGTAAAACACCTGGTGTGGTGTTTTCTTCTCTGGATTGGAGCATTGAATGTATGTAAATATTTATTAGCTTTGGTTCCCACGAGTCAGTTTACATCAGTTGTGTCAAGACAAGATGTTTTCAAGACTGAAAGGGGGAGTGGATAAGGCATTGGGGAAGAGTGAGGGGGAAAGGTTCACGAGTGAAGAAGAAAGAAAAGAAGAGGAAAAGAGAAAAAAATTAAAAAATAAGTAACTAAATAAAAATAAAATGAATAAATACCTACCTGAACATAACATATAAGTTCTAGTTACAGTTCTTTTTGTCCCATTTGCAGTTTTTACACATATATACACATATATACAGAGTATCTGCCTAGACAAACCATGTCCGTTTGTTATAGTTCATGCGGAACAGTTCTTGCAGTTTGTATATTCCCGCACACATACATACATGTCTAAATATACATACACACAGACAATAAAAACCATTTTAACCATTAACCCCTGAGATGGGAGTGTGCAAAAAAATATTTTAGCCGTATATAAAGAGTATACTCTAACAATAATGTGTCTGCTTTTAAACAATAACATGAATAGCCATCACTATCCTCGGGAGAATGGTAGTTTAGACAGAGATGGTTGCCGTGTTAAGTGTTTTCTTCTTTAGTTTTGGTTTTTCCTCCTCCATCTCCATCATTTTTACACTGTTGTTGAAGGTTGAATTTTGTTCTCTTGCAGAATGTGTTTGCTTCGCAGAGACTAATAGTGAAAATGTTCGTGTAGCTTTTCTATGACCTTCCTCCTGTATACCTTACATGAAAAACCTTGCACACAAGTGTTTGTGTTTAAAGTCTAGCAAGCTATTTGCGCTTTATGTTTCTCTAAATTCACACACTTTCTTTTTGGTTTGGAGTTGCTCCATCCAGACAGGTGGTTAACTCCTTTAAGCTTCAATAAATGCACTCAAGGTTCATTTCACAACTGAGTGAAGATGGCTGCGATTTATTTATTTTAACTTAAGTTGACTCAGAGTTCATTAAGATTAAACACAACTAATAATGTCTAGTGGCTAGCTATAGTTTGAATTTAAGTATGAATGCTAGTTTTAGCTGCTTAATAATGGGTAAGCTTTGTATTGAAACAAACTAGGTCATAGCCATGACAATCACACGGATGTTTTGAATTAGGAATGACGCAACGTTTCAAAAATGTTATTAATTTTGATATTTTTGGTTTTAAATAAACATTGCAAGAGTTGTGAGACAAAACTTGCAGGGTAATTCAAATTAAAATCTGAAAAAATGTGTGATCGTCTTTCAGTTTCATTTTACAGACTCTAGTTCAGTGACGTCAGTGCCATCTAGTGGTGAAAAGAAATGATAACCCTTGGAAGTACGAGACCTGTGATATGGCTGGTGTTCTGGCACTAAAAGCTCAATGGATCAGAAAGTTCTTAAAACGGTGTATAAGGTTTTAGAGAGGTTAGCCTGGTTTTCCGATACAATTTGTCTTTGCTTTTGAAGGGGATTTGGGAATTTTATCTCAACATTTTTGATTTTTGAACATTTAGCAGTAACAAAAATTACAATATAATTCTTAGAGTTGTATATATTTTTTCAATTCAAGGTTTGTTTAATTAGTGTGTAACATGAGAAAAAAGAACTTGGTTGTACTAAAAAAACCCCGATATCAACGTTAATTTAGTAGTGCAAATTGTAAAGTAGGCCCTCGACATCTGAGGGTTAAGGCATCTGCTGTAACACTGCAACAGAGTTTTTAAATTATTTAAATTCTTTTTAAAAAATTTGGTTCGTGTATCACATTAACATTGAGAGTATGATGGCATACAGTTAAAAACAAAAGTATTAGTCTCCCTCTTGTGAAGCTGCGTACATTTTTGGAATTGTTCCCAGTTATGTTTAACAGAAATATGATTTTATAAACTTAATTATTTAAAACAAATTTTAAATGATAGTTCATCAGATAACTACAGGATGTAGTTTTTGTATTAAAAACAAGAAAACTCCACTGGTTCAAATGATTATCTCTCTGATATTAATAGTCAATAGTGAATCCCTTCAGCCCTTAGTCCTTTACTGCTGTTTTCAACAAGTCTCAAGCATGTTTCCTGAAGAATAACATTCTTCCTGAGCAGATCACTTAAACAGCAGATTTGTTGGTCTTCTGGCACAAGTTCTAGACTTTATTGTGCTCCACAGACTTTCTATTAGATTCAGGTTTGAGCTTTGTGCAGGGAACTCACTTTACTCATTTTGAGGTATTTCTTCACTAGAAGTGAGGTGTGCTTTGGGTTATCATGCTGAAACATCCAAATAAAGATTTCTTGAGAATTCTTTCAGGATCTTTCTATTATCTTCATTTTTAATGTTTCCTTAAATGCTACCAAACGCACAGAAACATCCCTACAGTGCTGTGCTCCCACCACCATGCTTCACTGTAGAAAGTGTTTTGGACTTGACTGCCTTTCCCTTTTTTCTCCAAATATAGGGTTACCCTGTGTACATATTTCCGCGCCTATCTGAGCTTGGCACGGTACCATTGTTGATCACTACAGATTGCTGTCATGCAAAGCAAGCCTTCCGTGTGACTATAGTGAGTTTGTAAACAAAGCCTGGTCATTCATCCATTTAGTTTAGTTTATTCCTCCTCCTTTGGAGAAGTCTTTTGTTACTCAGGTTTTCCACATGAGAGTCTTGTTCCCTTTTGCGGTCATAGGGGCTACTGGTGCCGATCTCCAGTGGACATTGGGCAAAAGATGGGCTACACCATGACAGGTCACCAGTCCATCGCAGGGCAACACACATTCACTCAAACATTCACACCTAAGGGTATTTTAGGTTATTCAATTAACCTAACCGCATGTTTCTGGGATCTAGGAACCCACACAAGCACGGGGAGAACATGCAAACTCCTTTGAGAAAGGTCTCTGGCGAGCCTCGAACCGGTAACCTTTTTACTGGAAGGCCACAGTGCTGCACAATTTGGAGGATATTGACGGTTTATTGCAGGCAATAAACGGTTTATTGTTGTTTACATGAGAAAATGTGTTTTTTAAGTTTTTACTAAATTTTTCTTGAGTTTACATTAATTATTTCCATTTTACATTTACCGTACATATCCAAATGTTTTTTAATCGTGATTAACTGCAAAAAATTCTGTGATACATTTTTTTTAATCGATAAAAAAATTTGATTAATCGCACATTTTTTGCAATTAATCAAAAAATTATAATAAAATTAAAATCTAAAAATATAACATATGTAAAAATATGACATTTATAAAAATATCGTATTTTTGTGCCATTGTAATCAAAGAATGATTTTTTTTAAGGTACATTTGACTTTTCGTGGACATTACTGTAAACCTACTCATCTTGAAAACTCAATCTGACTGTGGTCCAGAACCTCAAAACCTGCAATGTGATCTGAACATATTGTTAGCTGAGTCGTATAAATGCTTGATTAAGCTCTTGTTGGGGTCTAGATCGAGATCCATAACCAGAAGCCATCTCCATGTTGGGAACACTTGGTTTTGTGCACTTATTTCTATGCTTTTCTTTTTCTTCCCTGCTGAACAAGGGCCATTCTTTAGTGATGGATCAAATCCAAGTACTGCACTTAAAATATTTAGCAGTCTGGCCCACATGTTAATGAAAGTGTCTGCGGCGTCCTGTTAGTTCAGAGACACCTGTGTGCACCGCCGCATGATTCAATCTTCACATGATGAGGAGTGCTGATGTTCATCTGAAAAAACAGGAGAGAAAGGAGAGCTTGAGCCAGAGACACGCATAGAGGAAGCAAAGCAGAGCAATGTGTGGGGGGCGGGAGGTGTTAAGGCTTGGTGCAAAATAATTTCAATTCTAATGGCCATTGCGGTAGTGTAGCCGTCTCTCAGACAGATGGATCATGAATATGGTCTAGACGCTTGGTGTCTGGGTGAGTTAAGGGGGGCCTTGAGCGAGAAGGGTCTTCATATACCCCTCCCCCACCTCACACACACACACACACACACACACACGCACGCGTGCACCCGGACATACGCACACGCACTTGATGAAAGTGTTTGCAGTCAGAAAATGACTCGGGTATCAGGGAGTCGATATGATATGGTTTGAAAAACATCGCTAATATAATGCATTTTAAATATAGTGAAGTATTTGAACATTAGTTATTTGAACATTAACATTAGTTCAAATTATATTCATGTGTGCAGGACCGCCCCACCCCCTCAAACTCATCAAAGACGTGAAGTTTACTGTAAAAGGTTAAATCCTAACCTTTAATATTAGCAAAAAAAAAGGTAATTCTCAAAGAATCATTCCACGTGTAATTTAACTGCTGAGGAAACTCTAAATTGCATCAACGCATTCAGAACACCGCACTTGTGTCTGTATAAAGTGCAAGTGCAAAAGTAGCAGGAAAAAAATTCACAACATCAGTAATTCTCCTACACTGGAAAACTTTACTATAAATTTCAGAGATAAGGACATCATAATGCTTGGACTCTTACTCGAGTAATTCATTTTAAAGTTTGAGACGCGACTTGACAATATCACGAAAGACTTACGACTCGACTTTGACTTGAGAGAGAGAGAGCGAGATTTTTTTTAGCATGGTTGTTAAATGCATTGAATACATTGTTAAGTAATAACTGTTTTATAAATTGTGTTAAAAATACACCACATACTCTGTGACTTGGGACTTGACTCTGACTTGCCCTGTCTTGACTTAGGACTTGACTCGGACTTGCCCTGTCTTGACTTGGGACTTGACCCGAACTTGCCCTGTCTTGACTTGGGACTTGACCCGAACTTGCCCTGTCTTGACTTGGGACTTGACCCGAACTTGCCCTGTCTTGACTTGGGACTTGAGTCTGACTTGCCCTGTTGTGACTTGGGACTTGATTGGACTTGCCCTTCATTGACTTGGGACTTGACTCTGACTTGCCCTACATTGACTTGGGACTTGACTCGGTTTTGCCCTGTTGTGACTTGGGACTTGATTGAACTCGCCCTTCTTTGACTTTGGACTTGACCCGGACTTGCCCTGTTGTGACTTGGTTGGACTTGCTCTGTCATGACTAGGGACTTATACTGCAAAGTGCAACGTCCATCCTACCAATCCACGGCACACTTTTTGATCACATTTTTTGTTCAGCAAACAGGTCTTGAACATTTTGGGTTTTTTTAACGATATAAAATGAAAAATGTTGCCTGTTGTGTCTGCTCGGAGGTTGCAAAAGGTGACTTCGTGTTTGGTTCGTTCCATTGCACAGAAATATGGTGGAATTTTGAAAATCCTGGAAAATCAATGTTGTCTACTAATGTCTAATGTAGTCTAGAAGCTTGTCTGCAGGATGCAATTCATATAAATTTAAAAGCAGCATTGTTGTTTTCTCCTCCTGGTTCTGTAGCCTGCAAAGAGGAAATGGAGGCTTCCCCATTTAGAAAGCTTCATCCAAAACATACTACAGCAAATGAAGCATAACGTACTGAATGCTAAAATCAAGTCCATAACCAGACGTTGGCATGAGAGCGGTTCAGACTGAAAACATTGTGCTTATGATGCAGGTGCTCAAGATGTCTGCCTGGTGTTTGTCAGTCCAGTGTACTCTGAGTTGGCCCTTAAATGTTCTGCTCCCTCCCTCCGACTGTTTGTGCGCAGAGTGTGTTCATGTTTTAGGGGAAGGAAGTGAATGTATCAGTGTTGAAGTGCACACTGCCTCCCTCCCTCTCTCTGCAGCAAACCCTAAAACAACGAGGGAGACAGCTCATGAGCAACAGGAGAGAAGCCAGACTGCAGATTTGGAAGAAACTTGAAGGGGAATGCTGCACCAAACCAGTGGTTTTGAAATAAGACTGTGACTCATACAATCTCCTGAAAACAAGGCTTTCAAAGAGTGGGGTAAAGTTGGGGTAAAATCAAATATGCTGACTTTGAATATTTGGCTACAGAACAAGAAATGATTGGTTGGTTTCAGCAGAAACAGAAAAAAGAAAGAGCATTAACTGATCTGATTGAAATGAAGTATATTTTCGTCTTGTTAAGAAAACACAGGGTATTGCACGGTGACATAACCCTTGTTGTTTGACTTCACATTTCAGAAAGGATCTTGTTCCAATTCTCTATGGTTGACACGGTGGCCTTCCAGTTAGAAGGTTGTAGGATTGAGGCTCGCTGATGACCTCCCTGGAAGGAGTTTTCCTCCGGGTACTCTGGTTTCCCCAACAATCCCAAAGACATGGGGTTAGGTTAATTGAATAATCTAAATTAGCTGTGAGTGAATGTTTGTGTGGCCCTGTGATGAACTCGCAACCTGTCCAGAGTGTACTCCCCCCCTCGCCCGATGTGCACTGAGGATAGGCACCAGCTGACCCTCATGACCCTGAAAAGAAAATTTCAAGCTGGTCAGAAGATGAATGATCCTTGGCATGTTATTAAGACATAATATCAGCCTTCAGATCGTTATAGTATTTAACCATTTTGGGAACTCTTCAGTCATTCTCCAGATCTGCCGCTAACTTTTTTAGCACAGCTTAGCATATATCATTGGAAGCAGGCGGAAGGAAAAATAAAACGTTAGCCTAATTTATACTTCTGCAATTTGAGCGGATTTCCGCTTTGTTACTTCGTGTCATAGAAATTACAATCTTTACATTCTCTTCATCGATCAATTGTTCAATGATTCGGTTTGCTGTGTTTTTCAATACACTTAACATGGAGACACTTGGTTATGTATGACGTATTTCCAACCAAACAATCACAGAGCCTCCAATCTGCATCTACTGTTATTGAAATATTAATTCAAAACCCAAATACTCTGAAAGCAAGGTTTAAGAAGATTTAACAGAAAATGCAGCTTTACTTAGCTTAAACATTAGAGGTGCTATCAGCTAAAACATGCTGCATTGAGAACAAAAGAAGATCCAGCGAGGGGAAAGTCCAGCTGTGTGTCTTCCTCAGCATCAGGAGAGCAAGGGGTTAGAGCCTAGTTGTGCTGCTTTATTCAAACAACATATAACTTCCTGTTCTATCCCAGACAATAGGACTCTGCATTTTTTACTTTTACACTATGTTGCACAAAGTTGCGATAGTTGGAAGTTGTGTGTCAGGCATTTGAGTAAGTGTCTGAGTCTTCCCAAGGGCTACAGTTTGATGTAGTTTGGCGCAGAAGCATAACTTGAGCTTTATTGTTTTTGGGAGATGGAGAATGAGCCGTAAAGTCCATATTCTTTAAAGTTTGGAGGCTGACATGTGAAAACTCAACTGTCAGCTCACGCCATAGATTTGTATGTCATTAGAGTCACAATACCCCTGAGACTCAGCAACATGCTTTCGTTTCTAGGTTTTGAAAAACCCAATGAAACGGATGGTGGGCAGCCGTGAACAAATGAAATTACATAGAGCGGGATTTGCATAAAAAAAGGCGTTGTTAAGAAATAAAATCAATAATTATGGGTAATTTTGCTTATTCCATAGAAACGAGGGTATTGAGTCATTTTGTTTTACTCCAAGTTCATGAATAAGAAATTATACAAATATATCTTGATTGCTAATCTGGCAACCTCCGCTAGCTTTACTTAGCTACTTATCGACGTTCTAAACACCGGTTTTTAACCACGGGTAAAGATCCGTTTCAAACCTGTAATTTGAAACCGCATTTTTCTTGTGGTTCTGAAAACTTTCTTTGGACCAGGGTTGGCGCACAATTGCAGGAGCTATGTTTGTTCAGAAATGAAACTAAATGCTTAGCAACAGACAGCCAATCAAAAAACAGCGAGGATTAAACCTAGTCAGAAACCGCAAAGAGCCCCCACCAGCGATTCTTCTGGGAGTGACACATAATTTCTGAGATGAGGATGTGACTGTAGAACTAAACATTAGTCTCTCGAAACTTAAGAGAAAATCAAAAGAATGTTACATTTTACATTTACAAAACATTCCCTTCCTCTATTAAACATCACTTGGCAAATAGTGAAAAATATGTGCAATTTCACAAGGCAAAGAAAATGCAAAAAATGCAGACAATTAAGCTTTTTTTTCCAGGAAAACCTCGAAATTTAATTAGAAAACAAAACAGGAAATTATAGTCAATTCATCTTTAAAGCATTTCTAAATGTATTCTTGTCAATCACTCTGAATTGCAAAAAATACACAAAAAAGACAAAGGTGTAGATTTTCCCTTTTTGTTTTTGAGATGTCTTCGGTATTTAATTTAATTGTTGAAGTAATTAATTTTTGTATTTATTAATTTTCCAGATGATATCACGGTAGATTAACAATTAGTTATAATAATCTTAAAAGGATTCTGTTGTGACAGTAATGTGCTGCACACACAACACTGTGCTGTTCTCGAGATTTAAATACAGCTTGTATCAGATCTGGCCTGTGGTTTCTTTTCTTGGAAGTTGTGTAATGTTTTGTCTAGTTCTGAATGTTTGGGTTGTTCTTGGAGGAGCACAGAAAAACAATATCTGCTATGTCGAGCACAACTTAGGGTTAGTGGAACTATGGTAAACTATAGTATAATTATATTGGAATGTAGTCTAATGGATGGATAGATGGAAATCTGGTGGTGATGGATTGATGGATGGATGGTAGTAAAAGTGGGGGAAAGGATTGATGGATGGTTGAAGTGACAGCTGGGTGGATGGGTGGTAGGATTGATGAATGAAAGGATGGAGGGATGTATGAATGCCACAAAGGGTTGATGGATGAATGGATAGATTGATTATTGAAAGGATGGAGAGATGAATTGTGCAAAGTTTGGATGGATGGATGGGTGGATTAAAGATCAGAAAGATGGCTGGCTAGGTGGATGAGAGAATTGATTAATTAAAGTATGGAGAGATGGCTGTATGGTGCAGAGGATAGATGGATGGATGGTTGGATGGATGAAAGTTCAGGGAGACTGTTGGCAGGGTAGATAGAAAAAATGATGAATGAAAGGATGGATAGATGGTTGGATGAATGAAAGGTTGGAGAAACAGCTGGCTGAATGGGTGGAAGGATTGATGAAGGAAAGCATGGAGAGATTGAAGAATGGTGCAAAGGGTGGATGGATGGATGATGGATGCATGGACAAATAGATGAATTGATGGATGGATGAACGGTTGAAGAGATGGCTGGCTTGATGGGTGGAAAGATGATGAATGAAAGGATGGAGGGATGGATTTAAGGCGCAAAGGGTGGGTGGATGGATGCATGGACGAATCGATGAATAGATAAATGGATGAAAGATGATGAATGGAGGGACGGATGATAGGCGCAAAGGGTGGGGGCATGGATGGATGTGCAGATGGTTGGAGAGACAGCTGGCTGTATGAATGGAATGATTGATGAATGAAAGGATGGATGGATGAATGGCACAAAGATTGTATGGATGAATGGATAGATGTATGGATGGAATTATTGAGGAATGATGGATGAAAGGATGGATGAAAGTTTAGTGAGACAACTGGCTGTATGAATGGAAGAATTGATGGATGAAACGATGGATGAAAGGGTAGATGGATGGATAGATGAGTGTTTGGAGACTCGGCTGGCTGGGTGGATGTAAAAATCGATGAATGAAAGTTTGGAGCGATTGCCTGGATAGATGAAAGGATGGAGAGATGGCTGGCTGAATGAGTGGAAGAGTTGATGAATGAAAGGATGGAGAGATGATTGGCTGGACAGATGAAAGGATGGATGGATGAAAGGTTGGAGAGATGGCTGGCTGGAAAGATGTAAATTGATGGAAGAATGGATGTATGCATGGATGGATGGATGGATGGATAGATGAGCGTTTGGAGACTCGGCTGGGTGGATGGAATAATCGATGAATGAAAGTTTGGAGAGATGATTGGCTGGATAGATGAAAGGATGGATGGATGAAAGTTCGGAGAGATGACTGGCTGGAAAGATGTAAATTGAAGAAGAATGGATGTATACATGGATGGATGGATGGATGGATGGAGGGACAGCTAGACAAATACTAATCCATGGGGAATAGGCAAATATTTCTTGATGGAATCATGACTGAATGGATGGAAAGAAGGATAGATGAGTGAACAAATTAATGGTGGATGATGGATGGATGGATGGATGGACGGATGGATGACTAGTTTCGAATAGGACTCATTGACCCACTCTGATGATCAGAACTCCACATATCAACAGCGTTGTGTAACTGTGAAAAGCCTTTTAGCAATGATTTTACTTTTGATTTGTTTTGTTTTCCCCAGTGAGCACCAGTCTAAGTGGAGACAGAGCTCCATAACAAGTGGCCAGGTTTAAGAGCACCTGCCAAACACAAGTTGTGGGAAGTGTGTCAAAGGTCACAGGGTGTGTATTTGTGTGCATGTGTGTGCGAGCGAGAGGTTGAGTCTAGAGCAAGGGAGAAGTCAATAGTCTGAGTCTGTAAGTCTGGTTAATGAATACTGCCCCCTCAGGGTGATCCCTTCATGTAAACACTTGATCAGAGCGGTGGTGAAAGACTGCAGTGCTCCCAGGGGCCCAGGACTTTGCAGCCTATCAATATCTACCTACCTCCGGAAACGCACACACACACACACACACACAAAGAATAACCAGCATTCCTGTTGTGCCTGCCATTTATTCTTTTTAGAGAAGTCTTTAGTAGCTTGTTTTGGGTACAAGGAGAGCGCACTTTTGAGGATTAGCAATACTGACGCATTCTAATCAATACCCTTTCCTTTTTCACGTTCTGTAGTTGTGTTTTTAGATATACTTTGAAGGCAAAGCTGGAAAAGCATTGGAACTATCTCTAAGCCCCACCCCCTTGACTGTTGCTAACCTCTGACAGGTAAAAGCTGTGTCCCAATTCCAGGTTTTGTATCTTTTGAAGGACACAGCCTACTCAGCCTCTGGAGGCTACGGCTTTGGAGGATCCTGCATCAGCCGCTGGTAAATAGGGCGGTCTAGCTTCATTCTGAGTTGTATAAACTCCTCTGTTTGCTTCTTGCTCCCTACAACAAAATGACGTACCAACAGTAAGCGTACATCACATCAAGCTACATGTTGGCGTTGTTAACGTCAGGTTTTTAAAATAAAACTAGGATGTTTTCAAATGCTATTGTTACTACTAGAAAAAGTATAAAAAAATATAAAATATAAAAAATAAAATATAAAAAATATAAAAAAAAAACAATCCATATTACAGGTCTTGTATTTCCAATGATTATGCCTTCTTTTCACCACTAGAAGGCACTGATTAATGATCTAAAAAATTAAACTAATCTTAAAAATTCATGACTTTAATGCAAAGTTACTGTCGGTCAATGTCGATGTGTGAGAGATTTGAGTGATTAATTACGAGCAACTTCAACACTGAGCTATCAACATTTTATTAAAGCAACGGTGATAGACTTGTTATATTTGGATGAAACGTTATAGAACCATACCTCTTTGAGCCAGAACCTGATCCCGAATCAACCGTACCTTCACCCCCTGAGCATCAGGGGTTTTAGTCATGAACGTTTTCTCATTAGCCACGGATAGTTGAACTCTAGAAGAACTAATAAATACACTGTAGATTAATGAGCCGCTAAAGAAATGACCTAATTACAATTATTAAGTCCAATCAGAGAGAAGGATTGTGTGGACTGTCTGTTTTATTTGGCTGATCTGATCTGAAGTATTTGCACTTAATTAGCAAATGTTTTTTGTTAAACGAGTTGTGACTGTGTTAGATGTGCATGTCGGCTGATTTCTCCATGTAATGCCCTTTGACATGATAAGTTTAAGAAACAATTCATTTATCAATGAAATAAGTTTAATTTTGTGAGTAAAACATTCTAGATAAATGACAAAAATAACAAAAAATTAAAAATTGAGGTTGCCCCGATCTGTATAATGTGCCATGACATCAGTGTTCTTACAGGTTGCATCAAATATACTTATAAGTTCCCTTAAATCTGTAATTATTCAAGGCATATCAACACTTTCTAGTAGTTTATTAGAGTCTGGGCTTAGCCAGACCTTAAGTTTTCAGGCCCAACAAATGCCCTGTTGCCCACAGTTGCATCGAAGGATGAAGTCTGTTTCATCGTGGTTTACCAACTTAATTTGTTTCCAGATATCACAAGAGAAGGTGCTGCTCTGTTGATGGCACATCACTTTCGGGGAGGTACATAGGGTCTTTCATGTCCAGCCTTGGCATAACCATTCGACTCGTGTAACTTCATCAATGGCACGAAAAAAAAAATGTTTTTAAAATTGTTTTGAAAAGTCTATTTTTGATTAGGCTCAATATGTCATGTCTCCTTTAAAATAGCATTTTCAAATATTACATGAACACTTACTACAACTATCTGATGTGTGATGTTCTGTATAGATGTTTTATAATTGGTGGTTTCTCTCCTGTACCTGAGATTTTTAGTTCCTGAGTCTGAAGATTTCTACACGAGGCATATTTGCTGTTTTAGCTAGACACCGGACATAACTAATCTGTGCTGGAGTGATGCATCTCAGATGTAAACCTGAGCAATCACAGGTGCTGTGGCGGAGCCAGACTGATGTGTCTGCGTCTCAGCTGTTAGAAGCTTGGCCTCCAGCGACAGACGCTATGAGTCATCCCTAAAGACTCTCACAGTTCCTGAAAGAGTTCTCGTATTGCAAGAACAAGCTTGATGATCAGTAGGTAACTTTTGAGTTTTTTAGAGGTGTCAAAAATAAAAAAAGCCATGTGTCGCAGTTCATTATTAAAAGTATGCACCTTTATTTAGATGCATATTTAATTAGTGGTCAAACTAAACTTTTTTTAGATTTTGTATTTGCAAGACACAGTAATGTTCCTTTTTTAGTGCCGAGGTTGCTGAAGACTCTACTTATCAGTCTGTACTTCTTGGGACCTGCTCATGTGGGGAAAGTTGGTCTCACCACAGATTGTCTTATCATTAAAAAAACGTCCTCACCTGCAGCAACCAAGAACATCTGCTCCTGCAGCTCAGACTAAAACACGCCAAACCATTTATGAGGGGTCACCGGGAAAAGCAGGCCACTCTTTCCACGGTAAGATCAATGCAGAGGTGCCGTAAACCTAGTCGCCGCCAGAGGGCGCTAACAATAAACTCTCCCGCAGACGTAACAAGGCCAAATATAGAAGTCCCCCAAACAGTTCTTACAGACCACAACAGCTAAATGGGGTAAATGTTTCGTCTTTGAACACGTGTCTGATTTAAGCAGCTTGTCCTTTGTTTCTGAGACGTAAACATTTCTGTGTTTTGTCTATTCCTACAGATAGTGTGTTTTCCTGTTTGAGAGGGAACACACAGTCTGGAGGCGTTCGGAGTTGCCTGGAAGTGTCCACACATTTTAGAAAATTAAATGTGTTTTTGTTGGGTAAAAGTTGTAGAACTAGTTTGAAAATTGTAATTGACCTGTGCTTAGCAAATCTTTTTAATTAACAAAATATTCAAAGCAACACATTTAAATTAATTGTAATGAAAGAAAGTATAATTTTACTACATTTTGTCTGAAGATTCTTTTTACTTACATTTATAAAAGTATACATAGTTTAAATTATGTCCATACAGTGGTATGCAAAAGTTTTTCCTTTATAAATCATTGATTGTCTGGATGAGAAATTTCAGTTAAATATATCATATAAGAGAAAAACACAGTGATATTTGAGAATTATTAATTCATTCATTTTCTAACCAACTGTTTCCCTTTTTGGGGTCATGGGGGTCTGCTGGTGCGGCTAATATCAAATAAATGTCATAAAAAAAATCATCTAAATTTACAGGGGTGGGTGTCTAAACTTTCACACACCACTGTTTACGAAGAAGAAATGCCTATAAAAACTACAAGGAGCAAAACATACGTGTATGCTGTGCCCATGTTGCAGCCGCTAAGCTTTGTGATCATTACCTTGGAATGGGAGACAAAAAAAAATCAACCATGACTTTTTCGGGGTTTAATGTACATCTGTGTTTGATTTGGAATAAATGCCAGGATGCCGTAATACATTACTTGGCAGAATACGTTTTAAGTACTAACATTTCTTGACCTTTGTTCAGTTCCAATTGTAGTTACTAGTTACAAAACCAAGTTTGGATACACCTTTTCATTTAATTGTATTTCTTTATTTTCATGAGAATCTAGTTCTTTACTAAAAAACATCAGAATGAACATATGCATTTTATTAAACATAGAAATAACTCAACATTTTTATCCACACATTGATTTGATTATTGCTTTGTACACTCTTAGCATTCACTTAGTAAGTTTTGTAGTAACCTCCATTTTTTTCAACAGGTCAGGCTGCAAAAAAAAAGAAAACTTTGTCCAAACAAAAACTTAAAAATGTCTAAAATGTTGTAAATGCTATTCCCTTTGCACTGCTTTGTTTGCACATCATAGGCCTCTTTGCAGTACCCAAAAATAAACGTATTTCTGATTTTTGTATGTGACTTTGCACCTTATTTCTATACTACAATACAAGCAGCTGCTTGATTGTGCTCCCACTGCTAACAATGATAACCAGAAATGGTAATTAACAAAGTTGAGTAATCTTCCAATTGTACACAGCTCTCAAAACACTCCCCATGTTATGACAGGTCGCAGGGCAACATTCACTCACACATTCACACCTAAAGGGAATTTAGATTATTCAATTAACCAATTTTTTGGAATTGTGGGGAAAACCGGAGTTCCCGGAGAAACCCCATGCAAGCACAGGGAGAACATACAAACTCCTTCCAGGAAGTTCACCGGCGAGCCTCGAACCGACAACCTTCTAACTGGAATGACAAAGCGCCACCATGATAAATGCTGTGTTGTAAACAGAACCGAACTTAAAGGGAAAACAAGCTCTAATTCGAATTAATCGAAGTAAACAAGTCAAGTGTGAAAGTGTGTGACTTTGAGTGTGCGAGGGGTAACTTAGTTTGCTTCCCTTTGCCTACTCACTGACTTTCCCCTCACCAAACCTCCTCTTGTATATTTATAGAGCACAGACAGTTTGGAAGAGGGGGGTAGTCTGACACATCTGCTGAATATCTGTGAGACGTCGGGGTCAGCCCAAGGTTAAAGCCCCTTCAGTTTCTCCCTTGATTGGTCGTGGCTGGCACTTGTGAGTTTGTAATTCTAGCCGCTTCTTCAAACGTACACAGAGACATTCCCATTGAAAGTAGCGCACCCCCCCTCCTCTCTCACACGCACAAACAGTGAGACACACCGCCATTGTCAGCGGCGGTCTCCCTCCCTCCTCTCCTGTCTGTCTGTCTGGAGCTGCTCGCCCCTCGGAGGAGGGAGTTGCAGGAGGAGGTGGGCTGTAGCCTGTGGCTGAGCCCGGGAGCGTGACAGAGAGCCATTCTTCTGAATGAAAGCGAGAGGAAAACAGCGCCAGGATGCGGGGAACGTATTTACCGTAGGCGACCAGAAGAAAATGCTTCGGACAGTCGCGAGAATGGTGTGAGAGGCGCGCAGCGATACCGCAGGCTGCCGCCGCTGCTGTGGAAGTGTTCCTCGGTTCATGTGAGGGCCGCGACTAGCGGCTCTCTTACCCCCCGTCCGGTCACTTCCCCGAGCCCTCATGCGAAACATCTCGGTCCCGGACAGCAGCTCCAGCAACAACAACGCCAACTCAAATGACACATGCTCCTGCAACTGCACCCTATCCCAGCCACAGGGAATGGATATATGTGAGTAGGGCGGGTTTTTTCTAATCTGCGAAAAACATCTCAGCGTTACATTTGGCTTATTTTCCGTAGTCATATGGAATTCCGCTTTTTAATCGCGCTTCTAACCTCGTGGCGTCGGTTTCAGCGTCGTTTAATTGGGTTCGCTTTTACAGATGGATAACATTAAACTCTTCCGAGTTGTGTCCGCACCAAGCTGTGCGGTTTCCGCACATTTGCTGTTGTGAGATTCCTCTAACTCTTCCTTGCCGTGTTTGAGGGTTATATTCAATATTTCTCCCATAGAAAAGAGCTGTGGCGTATTAAACTATTCAGCCCCCCTCCCAAATATGCGAACTAGTGTTTGCCAGAGCTCCTTCTAATAACCCAGTGATCTAGTTTGAGCAATTTGGTTAATTAAAAAGTGTTTCTAGTGTTTTGGCGTCATGGAATGAAACTCTGCTCAATTCTTCAGTTAAATATTGCTCTGGGGGCTGCACACTGTATGGCAGTGGATTACTTGAACAACTTTTATATTCTGATATCTGTGTAGGATGCATTTAGCCAATACCCCAAATCCCAATGTTAAACTAAACTGGTACTCTTCTGGTACTAACACCTATGTTTGTTTGAGTGGATTTAATGGGTTGTTCTTGAACGATTCATTCATTTTTATGTGGTTTAGGATAAACAAATTGTGTTGGAGAGAGATTCATTCAGTGGTGCATGCGCAACATCCTCATGGGTTTTGGAGTTTAGCCCGTTCATCACATCAAATGAATGAAAGGACCTGAAAAAGAACTATCTGTTCGGTTTCCTGACATTTCGGAGTACGTAGTTAATTAAATTGATTAAGTCAATTCTCCTTTCAGACTAAACCTGACTAAAGACTCAGGTAGGCTTAGATAATATTTTATGTCTTCTAGCATCATAGTTTTGTCTTATTTGTAGTGTGATTCACATTTGAGTATAAAGTAGATGTGCTTATGGAAGTAACGTACAGCATTTATTGGTAATTTACTAAAATGAACTAAATGTCTTGAAAAAAAGACTCAAAGTCGGTAAAATGATCCAAACTTCCCATCACTAGTTTGTTTCCCCATGCCATCTTTTTCTCATCTTTGCGTGGTATGGCTTAGCTCTCTACTTGCCACGGTTCAGCTTAACTCTGTTTCTACTGTCCCTGAGTGGTTCACACTGGCGAGCAAAGTTTCTTACGCTTGTTTGCATAGTGTATTTTAGCTCCTAGATAATATCCAAGTTACCCAGTAAAAATTCAAGTTATATGTTATGCCACAATATATCGTTACATTCTTACAAACTAATGGAAATGTTTGTGGGCAATTTTGAACTTGTGT
The DNA here is from genome assembly GCA_007224835.1 of Danionella cerebrum. Taxonomy (NCBI): domain Eukaryota; kingdom Metazoa; phylum Chordata; class Actinopteri; order Cypriniformes; family Danionidae; genus Danionella; species Danionella cerebrum. The sequence continues at coordinate 311,435 of SRMA01025117.1, forward strand.
GGTTTTACTGCATTTTTCTGTTGTGCAGTGTAATGCGTGTGCAGTGACTATTCTTTCTGACCAATCAGTGAGCTCAACATCTGATCAGTCAGTGACACACTTTCCAATAAGAGGAAATCCCTCCAGCTCCAGTAAGTCGCTTTGGATAAAAGTGTCCGCTAAATACGCGTTTCGATTAAACATCGGTAGGTAGTTCTTGAAATACTTTTTCCGTTCGCTGTTGTATTGAGATTTTCAATTGCATGTTTGATATATCTCCAGTTTGCAGGTGAATCTAATCTTGCCTATATCAACCATGCCAGTAATTTGGGACGATAAAAAGCATACGGGTGTAGATTCTGAATCATACGAGAACCCTATACGGCTCTAATTTTGCAAGAATAGTTATTATTATGGCTCAGTCTAGCCACCTCCTTAGCAGACTCCATGCATAAAGTATCATCTAAGTCTAAAGATTGAGTCACCCGATACAGAAACTGACTCGCTTGGTGGCGGCATAAAAAAAAGTCCTATAATTTGGTACATTTCTTTAAAACCGTGTGATCATGTTTGCTACATCTCAGTGAAAAGAACAGACATAAAATGGACATGATAGCCCATTTGAAAAGTTCTCTTTGTGACCGTCTCAGAACTGTTAGCCAATGTTTTTGAAACCAGGGGGAACATTCTGACCATTTTGTGGAAAGTGACTCGTAGTGTTCTTTACATTTAATTGAATACAGAAGGAAAATATACTGTTGCTTTACAAGGTACAAAATAAATATTTTGCATATTAAACACCATTGGGGTGCGTGTAAGCATTACACCAAATGCTGTTTAGTTAAATCTAAGTGGATATTTAATCAGTTTCACAAACGAAAAGACGTTGTTTAGCTTGTTTCCTGTAGTAAAAGCTGTTCATTATTATTCTAAACATTCAGGAACACTTGGTTTTAGCCTTTATTCTTTGTTTGAAATACATGATATTACTCTTTGGGACACATCGTCGAACTGATGTTAACTGCACTATGGACATGCTGGGGTGAATAGTTGCTGTAAAGCTCAAAGCTGCTTGTTCGTCCGCTGGCGCTATTGCTGGAAATTTGTTCATTGCGGTCTGGAACAGGCAGCCAGTCAGTCAACCCTTCCCCCACTTCAACCCAGACTGTCTTACTCAAGTCTGGCTGAGACTCTGGGCTGTCTAAATTCACAGAGGACAAAAGGGCCTGTCGTAATCAGTACTCGCAGTCGCGCTGGCTATTTTTGTTACTAATGGAATGAATTATTTAACATAAACCTTCAAATGAAGGAGTCCTCCTTCTTCTCTGAGCCCCCTGGTAGATGACACTGATGTCTTGGCCCAGAAACTTTTCAATTGCTCATGAACTTGAATTAATTTCTGTTCCTTGTGATGTATGATACATGTGCACTGTCCCTCAGCTCTAGAGAATTGCAATTAAGATGTAAAGGATTTTGTTGGTGGTGGTTTTCGTATTTTAATTTTAAAAATAAAAACCGTACCCCCAGCCTTTTTTTTTTACTTTGGTAGGCCTCTTCAGAATGGTTTCAGTAGCATATTACTTGAATCTTCAGGATGAATAGCGCTTTGATTGGTTGATGGTTTTGTAAATAAGAGACTAAAGTTCAGAATTGTTTGCTATACATATTGGAAGGAATGATCGTTTCCCCTCAGTTGGAAAGCAAACGAGAGCATTATCAAAGATCCAGTAACCATCAGTAATGGATACATTTCACCAATGAAGTCTTGAGATCTGTTAGCATGTTAGCATAGCTGTTTAGATTTCTGCTTTTACTTGAGTTTTTGTTCTTTGTTGATTAACAAGCTAGTGAATCCTCCAACAAATACGTCAGCATGAAGATGGAGCTGAAGGGGGTAGGGCTAAAAACAAAAACAAATGGTCTTTGCCATTAATGCTTTTTTCTTGAGCTAGCTGCTTTTATCTGAACAAAACATTTTTTTGCTTCACCAGTTTGAATATGTGAAAAGATCAAACCCATTTTGGTTTCTCAGTTCATGACCACTTTAAAGGCACACATGCCTTTCCTTCCAGAACGGTACAATTCGGCTTGGGATGATGTAGTCCTAGTTTGCCTTTGTTTTTCCAATGACTTCCAATATCGGCTCTTGGTGGGCGTGTTTAGACATGCCACTCTGTTACATCATTCTAGCTCCGCTTGATGACATCATAGTAATCATGACAATCTCTTGTAAAACGATATCTCACCGCACTGCACTGCTAAGTTCTCCTTGGAAATTGTCTTTTGTGGTCTGAGAAAGGAAGTGTTTTTAGAGCTAGAATTGTTTGCTGTCTACATTTGGCCGCTTAAGGTCATATTTTTACAGCAAAGGGGATTATTGTTTACATGGTAAGAAAGGCAAAGCCTTAAGGGTGTTGTTCAAGTGTATAAATTTGAATATTTAATTATTGTGGTGTTTTGCAATTTTTTTTGTTTTAATTTGGTGGATTTACATAAAAACAGAAAATCTATAATTGTATGGCAAGTTTTATAGAAGTCTATACCTTTTTTGCAGAATGGTTGGTTTGTGTTTGGTTATAATGGAATACGGAGTCCCAAGGACTTTTCTTAGCTTTTCAATGCATGTGTGCATCTTTTGATGGCCCGGTTAACTAGAGAAGTTACAGCAACTGACTGATTATAGTCCTCCCTTTCAACTCTATTTTCCCTTGCCAGCTTCCCGCCCATCCCTTGTCTACACAGTCTGCCACACCCAGGTAGACCTAAAACAACTGCAACTAAAACAAGAGGCTTTAACCAAAAGTTTACATGTAGACTGTATGAGGTCACCAAATGATTGGTAGATCAGGTAAGAACACCTCAGAGTGCTGCATGTCTCACCAAGCCAATTATGGCTCCATGGGGCTTAATCAATGGAACGTTGAAAGACTTTGCCCACCTGAAGGCTCCAGTGGCATACCTCAACCTCCTTAATAACCACTCCACATCCGTGGCTACGATCAAATTCTTCTTACTTTATGAACTGACACATCTAGGTCTATTAGGTATACAATGGCAAAACTAAAAAGGGTCTTACTCCCAAAACTGACAGGGCAGGGGAATGTGGTACTGTTTCATCACAAGGTACTGACTATGATGGATATGAGGAAGACATAGTGTGAACCAAGCACAAGATTATGTTCATGTGACACGGAAATGCCTCTAGTTCTGCAAAATTACACATAGATCATGGTTTCAAAGTGACCAATGCACACTCTTGACTGGTATCAAAGTTAGCGTCAGCAGATCTCTAATCGAAGTCAGACAAACCCTTTTTTTTGTGAGTGTGTGTGCACTGACACTGCAAGGTTGGCGTGCATCTGTGGCTTTGAGTATGTGTGGTGTGCTGTTTGGGACGACCTGCGCAGACAGAGGAAGGCCTGGTGACTTGGCACTCAGATTCTGCTGCAGTGCAGGCTGCATTGGCCCAACTGAAAATCTAGGGGAGTGTAGAACACTGCAGACGTGAACTAACCTCAAATAAGAACCCTGTTCAGTGCTTAGAATACAAAAATGGCCAATATTATCAGCGTCATACATGCGTTAGCATTCAGCCTTGCATGGTGTTGTTGTCTTTTAATATTATTACAATTCTGTTTTCCAGACCATATTCTAACTACTTTTGTCTGCATTTTTGGACATGTATACATGATTCTTTGGGTTTGCAAAAGAAAGGCAGTTTATCTTATCCAATCAAGGCCTTCCACCATATGGCAATTTCCAGAGAAAACAGGACTCGGCTATTAATAGAGTGCCGTATGGAACAGTACTGTTGCTTTGCCTGTCGTGCTGCATGATCATTGCATTTTTCTTTCTCGCTCTCCTCCTCACTAATGCCTGGGTTGGTGTTGCCCATTTGCACTGGGGCAGAGGCCAAAGGCAAGCAGTAGAATGGAGAAACAGGATATTGAGAGGCATTCGCTCACTAGAGCGCCACTACGACTCATATGTAACAAATACGCAAGGGATAAAAACACCATCCTCTTCAATATCTGATCTCAGCATCTATTTGGCACCTTTTTTATTTTCCACTGGCAAATGAAGCTTATCCTGGGCTTAAGGTGGAGGCCTGAGACGGTGCAAAAGAGTCAAGTGTTTATTGTCAGAGGCCAGAGTTCCTGTCTGTGTTGTTAAATGTTTATTTCTGATCTTGCCTTTAGAAACATGGTGGTAAAAATAGTTTAGAAGATTGAGGTTTTGAGGCCTTAAATTGTCATTGTACAGTGTATACAACACAATGGATGTTTCTGAAGTTGTATTTTAACAAATATCATGTTTATATAAGAAATATCAAAAATAACTAGGGCTGATAACTAATTTGTTTAGTCATGGTGCAAACTTCCCAATTTGGCTCTCTCTGCAGAAATATCCAACAAAATGCGGACATAAAAAAAATCCAACTAGAGTGTGTGGTTGAAAGAAGCATTGGCATCTGCAGATAAGCTTAATCGATAATTGAAACATGGAATGTTAACAGCGAGTAAGTTATTATATACGAAAAGGCCTTCTAATACAGCAACTTCCATTTTATGATATTTCTTATATTTGGTGCCAGTTTATCCGTTTATCATTTTGTTCTCTTGGACTCGTTGGAAGGACAGTGCTTTATACGGAAATATTTTATGCTGTATTTCAGTTTTGCTCATACATTTTATTTGCATCTTTGGATGGATTCATGGCTTTTGACAAAATAGTGTCTTAAGTGTTATTCTCAGTTCACCTATAAAAACTCACATTTTGTCTAAGCAATTACAAATTTGATGTAAAATCACTAAGTTCTACTTTCAAGTAAAAAGAGAGGATTTGTGATGTGCTTTTTCTTTGTGGGAAGTCGCTATGAAATGTGTGATGAGTGCCACGAAGTAGCTCTTTTACATCCTACTCACATCATCAAAAGAGCCAGCTAGCATTGGTCTTTCTCCTTGCAAAAAACAATTTGTTATGGCAAACTTGTTTTCGTTGTCACCACTCATTCGGTCAAATGTGTGAGGTTTAGATTGAGCCGCTTTTGTCGCAAGAAACTTTGGATCGAATATTCGGATTGGTGTGTAGATGCCACAGTAAAAAAATTGTATATAGTTTTAAATGCTATTTCTTGTACTTTACTCTAACAATTTTATCAATGTAGTTAAAGATTCATGTTTGGGGGCAGCACCTAATGTTTTGTTAGCTGGCAAAAAACAGTTGGGTTACTTTGGTAAGAATAGGGACCAAGTAACAAAATGAAACATTATATCGCAATTTGGTTTGCATGTTTTTGGTTTTCAGTCCCTGAATCAAAAAGAATGTCTGTAATCTGATTTGGTTGGTCTTCCACAAGTATATAACGACAGAATTCACCATCAGAAATGCTACAACATACTAGATTAAGGGGACCATCATGTGCTTGGTTATCTTCACCAACAGAGAACTCATGAAGGTCTCTGAAAGTACTAGGATTTCCTCAGTTCTTGTCTTTTCTTTCCAAGAAAATGACAAATCATGGCAAGATGTTTTTGAAAAGTATGTTTAAAAAGCAGATTCTGTTTTATTTTATCCTTACCCCAATCTGAACATCTATCAGTAATTGTCTTGTTAGAGAAGTGTCACTCAAATGAACCCATGGGCCCTGGCACTATATCCAATATAACAATATGCATGTTTTGCTCAGCTCTTCCTCCACCAGGGTCACAGCCCTGCCCCACTGACCTCTGGCAGGTCAATCAAAGCGGGACTTTACAGGCCCAACTCGGCCATAACAAAGCTCCATCCAATAATCTAATGCACCTAATGCGCAAGCTCAGAGTGGCGCGTCTGTGAGTGTGCGCTTGCATGCCTGTGAGCCAGTGTGATGAGGTCACGGCGGAGGTCAGCTGTCAAACCCCTGCTAATCTTTGTATGGACTGCTAGCACTCTGAGGAGGGCGGGTGTAAGGCTCGGTTTCACGTCAGAAGGGGTTTAAGGCACACAGGGGGTGGATCAGCCTGCCAAGTGAAAACTAGATTCATCTTTTACAACACTACTAAAATCTAATGCACTAACATGCTGGATTCTATTTCCCTACCGTGGTCTCGTGAACTCCACTCCACTGTCCTACGATATATTGTTGCACCCCTATCATTTCCCTGTAATCCAGTGGCTCGATACTATTTAGTTCAGCCATGTTGTGTATCTGTAATTATACATGAATAGAAAGTAGCCACTCTTGCGTGACACACATACAGTATGCAACTTTGCTATGCTAAACAAAAATAAAGTATTTAAAATGTTTCACACAGTTTATGTATTTGGAAAATCAGGGCATTTTACATTTGGCCAACTAAATGCCCCAAGATGAGAATATGCATCAACGGTAATACAAAGAAGAAAAACAGAGCTCTGTTACCTTCAGGTGGATTGATTTGAACTGATCAGGGCAAGAGTCGGTTTGGTTACTAAGTGGTAAAATCCAATGCAGCTGGTCTCTTTTGAAGCTCATCGTTATAATTTTAGTGATATATATTTTCTGTTTTATAAGAAGTCTCTCGTCTACTAGAGTGTGGTTGAAAGGTTAGTTGAGTATGGAAGGCTTTGGTAAAGAACCATTCCCTGTTATAAATTCCCAAGTTTATCACAATATTTATCAAACATGAAAGTCTGAAATGTTTAAATGGTCATTGGAAAATTAAACTACATTTAAAAAGGCCATAAAGTGAATAACATCAAGGTCTAATTTGATGTGTATTAGAGAGTACATCACTCAGCCTCTGGGGGGCATCAATAAAGTTCATATCAAAGATGAAAGTGTTAAAATGTCTCTTGTTTTCTGAGTGAGTGAGTTTAGGTATAGTTTTGTACCGCAATGCCAGTTAAAATTAAGACATGCATTTAAAACTAAACCATTTCAATTTTTTAATTATTGGCTCACTTAAATGTCTAGTACAAGAAGATATGCGTTAATTTAATAAGTTGCTAATTTAAACTGTGCCTGCATTTGTTTGTGTGGGGGAGTCCCCTCTGACTGAGCAGCTGATGCACCCCTGCAGCACTCACCCAGAACTGACTTTGGCCATGGTCTCCTGCTTTGTGTCTGGCCCCCACCTGCCCTCTGGGATCCTCCACGGCCCCGTGGGAGCCATCTCGGAGGAGATTGGTGGCCCTTGGGGGAGGGGTGTTGTGTCTTTGGCCTATCTGGACAGACACATGTATGTATTCAGGCTGTCTAGTGGGGGTCCAGGCTTTTTTTTTGTTGTTGTTGAAAGAAGACCAGACTTGTGTCTGCCCTTTGAACACAGTGCTTACAGCAGCTTATGGCTTTCTCCTTAAAATATTTTCAGAAAATTAATAGAAGCCACAAGATCTTTTCAGTGGGTTCATATAACACTCTACGTTTTTTAGAGGTGGTCTACATGATACATCCTTCCAGACTTGAAGCATATCTAGATTTCTCTAAGGAGAGGATATCTTAAAATGGATGTGTCATGAAGGCCACTGTAGAAAAGTCAATCCTGTGTGTAGTTTTTCCAACAGTTGTGGTAGAGCACGGACCTATCTACAGCACCATCACAGTTTAGCCTTTCCCCAGGAATGTAAACTACTGGTTTGCACAACATTCACCCAGCGTGTGGCCTCCCTTCCGCTGCCTTGTTTTTTTGTTTGTAAAATGGTGCATTGGTGCTCGGGGCAAGGGAGACAGTGGAGCAGACAGCAGACGCAACAGAATGAGCTCAGACGTGATGTTATCAGACGGCGAGTCTCGCACCCATCCCCTCTGCTCTCATCAGGCATGCAGCCCTCCTGCCCCCTCTTCGCTCTAGGTTCCAGGGGTCACAAGGTCTCTGCCGTGACCCAAGCTTCACATTGAGCCTCCTCGTGCTCCGCAGTCTGTCTCATTTAAATATAAAAACAACCTCTCCGCAGAGCAATTACCAGCAAAGATGCTACTCCCAACAGAAAAGAATATTTTAGCCATAATTTGAATGTCTGGAGCTTCGTGGTTCAACCTAAACACACAAAGAAAACGTGAGAGCTGTGATCTTACCAATGGAAGAAACTTTAAATGACTTTTACATTTTAGTGACTTAGTTTCTGTCCATGTAAAATGTGACGATAACAAATGCATTAGCTATTAAAAGATAGCAGGATGAGTCTTAAGTCCCTACACACTGATCCGAATTGAAATTAGCACGAATCTTTGGCACTCTGCACCATACAAGGAAACAGGAAAGTAGAAGACGATGACTACAGAGAAGAATTCAAAGAACACATAGAAAAAAATCATTGATGTCGAGAAGCAATTTATTGTGAAGTTCAGTTAAAAACAATTCGTAGTAATAAGTAACAAAAGCAAAGTTAGTCAATTTTCTTTCAAAAATATATATGCTTATTTATATAAATAGACACCCATGAACCACTTTTTACAGTGCAGCTGCCGTGTTATGTGTAAAATTCCTGCTGCATTGGTAGCAATCATTCAAAGTAGCGTTTTTTTTTTTTTTTGTATTTTAAAAAATTATTATTATATGATTCAATGATTTGATGGGATAAAAAATAACTTGCATACTTTGGAGCTTCCTTGTTCCACCAATTGTTTCCAAGCTCCAGGACACCATGATTTTGCCACACTAAGATAAAAAGATATTGTACGTAGTTATTAGTCACTAGCTATTTTTCCGTCCAAAAATGCAAATGAATGATGAGCACAAAACTGGAATATTGCATAAAATAAAGCACCGTTTCCAACCAACAAGTCAAAAAGAACAAAATCGTCACTTCATTGACAAAACTAACTGGTGCCAAATATCAAAAGAAAAAGGGAATTTGCCATGTAAGACCCTTTTTTTATATTTAATAACTTGCTTCTAAGAACACGTAGACGAAACGCAATATGTGCAGTCCTGTCGTCTCGTTTTTGGAGGCGGGAGACTGCTCTTTGGGAACTCAGCCGGTCAAGACCATTCTGGGAGTTGATAATCCCGAACCACTTTGATGACGGACTTTGGCTAAGGAATTTTAGAATGAGCAAAACAACACTTCAACGCTTTAGTCCATTATTGCCGCCCCATCGTGGCCCAGTTCATTGCATTGCATTGAGATTTATTCTGTAAATGCGTTTCCATCATATATTTTCGTCCATTTTTTTCTCATTGGATAAAAAGTTTATCCTACTCAGTTATGGGCATAATTTTTTTGATATTCCAAAATGCAAATATAAAAGGTGGACTGAAATGCAGCTACTGTCACCTAAACACTTACTGTGTATGCTAGCTTGGCAGATTTCCGGTGCACCCCGCAATAATCTCCAAACTTGTAATATTTAGCCAAAGGAAGGGTGAAAATCTATTAAAACATATGATGTGCGGAACACAATTATCTGACCCCTTTTTAAGAGAAAGATTATGAACAAAATGTTTTTTTTCTGTTTCATGTTTCACAAAACAGAGCTGCTTTCTACTTGAATACAGACTTAACCAGAGAGAGAAATATCGACCATCCATTGAGCAAGATTTAACTTTTGTTCATGCTGTGAATAGAATTCTCTATAAATATGTGGGGATTTGTAATTATAATTATTTATTTCTAATCAGCAATCTCTGCAGAATATATTCTGGCAGTGTAAGAGAATGAAAAAGAGCAGTCTTTTACGGATTGTAATGATGTTTCAGACACCGAAATGCTGTGGATCATGAATGTTTAGAGTTCGTACACTAATAAATAGCTACCGACATCCTTTTCCCACATGAACACCCCCCCTTCCCACACACACACGCACGCACGCAAATGCACGCATATATATTATATAAAAAAAGCTTTGTGTGGCTGGTGGTTGACACTGGGGGAGGGATGGTGCCCTGACCCTCATTTGAAAGTCTGTCGGGGATCTGATTATGTCGTTCACTCCTTTCTGCACCTGACCCCAAATTCAGAAAATGGGGGAGCTTGATATTATTAAGTCAGCAGTTGGTGTGTCTGGGGAAAAAAACCCATGAAATTTTGCAAATCTACTGAAATTGTATTTAAACAACTCCTCTTAAAACGTTTTGCTTAATGTTTAATACAGTTGAATTTTCTTTACTCAAACCTCATGAAATATGAAACTTTGTAAATTATGCAGGGACTGAATTTGATTGGTAAAGCAGAAGCTGTTCTCAAACTTGAAATGTTTGCCATGAATATTAGGGGTGGGAATATTTTTATTTACCTTCAAATTGTGCTTGATTTTGATTATCTGTGTATCTTTAAGCAGTTTTTATTACCGGTACCACTTTATACTTGGGATTGTATACTGATTTGGTAATTAATGGATTTAGCCATATAAACAAAGCCTGGTCATTCCTTTTTATTTAGTTTATTTAGTTTCTCCTCCTTTGGTGAAGTCTTATGTTATTCAGGTTTTTTTCTATGAGGGTCTTTTTTATGTTTGTTTTTGTTCATGTTGCTTGTTTTTGTGATAAATAAACTATAAATATAAGTCAACAGTTAATTTGGAGGATATTGTTGGTTTATTGCAATATCTGTTACAAGTTAAACAAATATTTCAACAAACAATTTAATTTGGAATTTAGTTTATTTTTTCTTGAGTTTACATTAATTGTTTACATTTACAAGTCTTTCTGCTATGGTAAAAATGTAAAATAAATTTTGATTGACGGCACTAGTATTTTCCTTTAATTTTACCTGCAAAAGCTTAAGTCTTTGCTTAAATTAAACGGGAGTAATGTAAGTTTGTTGGTAAATGATCACTGTTTATCATTGTACTTATAGTGCAACATGTTATTTAAAAGTGTCTGTTAAGAATGGCGGAGAGGACCTCAAGCTTTCTAACGTCAGAAAAAAAAAAAACCTGGGAACAGTGGGTTTTACAGATTTTCAGAGTTTACAGAAAACCAGATTCTGATTATTATAAGCTTGCAGCATTTATTTTCATACTTCTGGAGAAGTGTGGTTTTCCCATTTGTAAAAGGGACTACAACCTCTGTGTTGAATCAACAACCAAGCTTGAGAGTCTTACATTATTTGTGGTGAGAATAGAACATTTTACATTTATCAGCTGGATGTAAACCAGTGGGCATCATTAGGAGGTATCAAAAATAGTCCAAGAACTATCCATCCTGTGATCATGAAGAACATCTTTTATTCTGACCTGCATGTGTTCAAGTTTTCTATATTTAGTCCCCTTTCGTCAGGCTCTTGTTCTCTTTGTGTACGGCAGTCTGTTCTGCGTAGTAGATGATGCACTGGTGGTGGTGGGTTCCTCGGAGAGCACATGGAGCCCAAGGGGGATTGTGTGTTAAATTAGTGAGTCAGTGTTCTGAAAGGAAGGGTTCTTAACTTCACATCTCATATTACGAGTCAAGTCACATGCTTAACCGAGTCATAATCGCTGGGCTGGTGACTTGATGTTTATGAGTCTACTCACTCCATCTTTAGAAGTACTGTGGAACATTTCTGGCTTTTGTCATTGGTTAATTGTCCTTTTATAGCAAGGTTTGTGCCATTTCATCTTAAAATACAAAGATTGGCTCACAATAAATGTGTGTTTGTGTTGCTTTTCATATGTGCTGTTGTGTTGTGGTATTGTGGTCTGTTTTTATATGAATACGTTGTTTTTTTTTGTGAGACAATTAGCTTAACCTTTAGATAAATTGCTTTGGTGACATATATATTTTTAATAAATACATAATGTAAATATGAATTTTAAATAATTTTAAAATAATACAGAGTGCATCCACTGTAGTTATCCACTGCATACTGCTGAATATTTTGGGGTGTTTGTGATCAATAACGTTGGTTTCACACTGTCATCATCAAAGAAAAGTCTCGGGTGTCGATAAACTTAAAGGTTGTAAAAGTTGATAGAGTTATGGCCAAAAAATGTTCAAAATGTCTTAATTGCAATTCTATAGTTGATTTTATGAGATTTAAAAGTCATAAAAAAGATTTTGAGAAAATAAGTTAGAATTTCTTTCTCCTTAAAATGTGTCTGCTTTTAAAATGTTTTATTTTTTTAAATGTTTTTTTGTTGTAGAACTACTGAATTTCAATGAAAAACAAATCAATACACAGTGGTTTACAATATGGTATTTTTTTTGTACTGTTAACTGTACATTTTAGAAACATTCCTACCAGACTTTGTTTATGTTTTCTAACATTTTGTTTTGCAATTTACAATTAAAGCATAGAAGGAATATTTTTCAAAATGTCAAAAGTTTAACTTTTTGTAATTTTTTTTTTTTTGTAAATTTACCTTCACGTTGCAGTAAGGTCCTAATATAATGGAGGTATTGAATGTAACATTAGGAGTCCTGCAAATACCCTGTAATAGATCAGTAAAGATGCATTCATTTAGTTCAGATTATATGTTGACAAACTAGTACACCCAGCTCAAAATTAATTTAAAAACGGCAAAAGGCTAAGAACGTCAGGGTCTACTTTGATATGTATTAGTGTGTAGTATTATTCTGCCTCTAGAGGGCAGCGATAAAGTTTGTGCACTCAGCACAGGAAGATATATCCATGAAGTTCTCATAATGCTTCTGTTTCTTCTGCTTTTACACATGGCAAAGGCGAATGTCCTAGACAATTCTTCTTAACTGTATGATGTGTATTGAGATATTTTCATTAAAGAAAAGTATAAATAACAATGTATAGGTCTGCTTTTAAAAATAATATTAAATAATGTTTTAAAATTGTTTTGCTGCTTTTCAATGAAAAAATAAATCAATACACAGTGTTTTAAAATATGGTATGTATTGAAATGCACAGGGAACCAAAACTGTAATTGATTAGGGAATTGTACTGTAAAATAATCTGTTACCAGCATTTATATCAAAATATGGATCTCTTGTGTAGAAACTTAACATTTTAAATGAAATATTCATAGCTTATCGAACCTGTAGTGGAATGCATAACCATACAGATGTGGCTGGGTAGATCACACAACCATCCATGGGAGCTATGCATGGGAACGAACTAAAATATGTTTTTTGAACGTTTTGTAAAATACTGCAAATGTAGGATAATCCCTTGGCATTATGTGGCTTCTGTAAAGGCTTTGATTTTTCAGTGACGTTATCATTGTGAGAAGTACTCCCTATTGAATCTGCCCAGATTTAGAGACTTAGAACTTAGCACATCAGGAAAAATCACATCTACTGAGAGAACCTGTACCAAACTTCCATTTTATGAAGATCATAACAAGGGCTTGGTTCTGTCTTTGAATTGTAGATGGGTATAAAACAATATGTTGGTTGGCTGAAGAGTTAAGATGAGTTTGGGGGGGGGGGGGGTATAGGAGAACGTGAACAGGTGGTGTCTGAGCCTTGGCAGAGCTTATCTTGCACAGTCTTACAGGGAGGTTAAATAATTAAAGAAAAGTGGGTGTTATGGCATGGGGAGTCTAGACATGTCTGCTGCCCGTATGGGGCGTCTCTTTAATACGAGCGCTTTATCTCAGATTAGAGAGCGAGGTCAGTGGCTTGCACCCTGCTTAGGTGACAGCGCTGCGAGGCACCGCTGAATAGCTCCTTCAACTGGTTCGCTTAAACGCGCCTTAGTTCTCCATTCCTGGTATCTCTCACGCCATTTTTCAACACTCTACATTCTTCAAATCTTCAAATAAGTCTTGAGTAAAGTCCTCCTACTGTTCTTTTCCTTGTTCTTTCTAGCACTTTGTCTCTTGTGTTTTTCAACACACCTTGTTCATGAATGGAAAATGTACATTCCACAAGAATTGACCGGCTCTGGTGAAAACCTTCTAAAAGTCTCCTGCCCCTTTCTCCAAAACTTAAGAAAAAGGAAAAAAAAAAACAACAAAAGGAAATCACACAATCAGAGAGGTCCCTTTTTTATTTTCTTTCTTTTCCGAGGGGAAAACGCCTCACACAGTGTTTAGCCCTTCAGAAATGTTCTGAAATACCATCACTTTGGTCTGCAGGCATTCATTTTTCTCCCTCAAAGTGACTCATAACATTCTGTTCCAGAAAGGGGTATGTACTGCACCAGTGGTGCAGTCTTTTTCTCTTATGGTGTTTCTGGGTGAAACCTGCCATCTCACAAGTCTGTTCCCTCATGGGTGTCTGGCTTGTGCCCTTTCCTTTTGTCTGGCATGCTGATGGGAAAACTCGGATAACACAGGGGGAGGAGGAGGCAATGCGTCCCCTCTCAAGTTCCCATGATGCCTTTGTTGTCTGGTACACACTGTGACGTGGGTGGAGAGATGGTTGGCTAGATTGAAGCAGTGCTATCATGAATGAATGTTTTTTTAGTTTTTTTTTTCAGCCCAGTTATGTGTAGACACATGGGTGACAGAAGCCCCTGTACATGTCTGGCAGTGATGGATTGTATCTTCTGGAGGTACACAATTTCCTCAGACGATAGATGACACTATTGTCAGTGTTTCTTTTAAAAAAAAAATTGTATTCTCATCCACACCATTCTATAATTCCGATGAAGTCACTTGGAAACTAACCGCTAATCACACATACACAGCTTCCCTTGGAAATCTCTTATGTAATGTGTTCTTTGGTAGGAATTCAAAACCCAAGTCTAAGGATTTCCCCTTTACCCTCAACTCCTGGATCTCTCATGACGCCATCTTTGCATACTGTGCCCAACTCCATGAGAATATCACTGTACCAAGGAGACATTTGGACACTGAGCACAGATGGCTGGCAGAAAGCAGCAGTCCTCATTCTTTAGCCTCTCTCCACCCTCTCTGTCTCTTTCCTCCCAGATCGTGAGAGCACAGCTGTTTTCATTCTGTTATGAAACTGTGGAGAGGAGGAAACAGGAAATGGCTTCATGAAATATAGATCTTGAGGCCAGACTTGGTTGTCTTTGCAGCTTGCGAGTAAAGGGTAAAAAGGGGAGTTGGAGAGAAAGGGGGAAAGTTTCAAAAAGCTTACGTAAAGCCTCCTAAATGTCCTTCAGCTCAGAATGACTTCAGCAGTCTGGTCTTTTATACTTTTGTCCAGCAAGGGACTTGGGGATGGTTGCTTGAGCAAGGTGTCATCGGTTCACTCAAGAGCCTGTTAGAGGATCTGTGACAGGTCTTAGCACATATCTCCTCTTGGCTAGCAACACAATAAAGGAGCATACATAGCTGTAAGAGGATTGAGCCGTCTGATCTCAGACTCCACATAAGGCTAACCCGAATTAGCCAAGCTGCATCTCTCTCTCTTGTTCTGCGACTCATAGTTATGCAGTTGTTATGTCTGCTCTGTCGATCGTTTGTGTTTGTATTTATAACTGACTTGTCTTGATGCAGTAGTGTCTGGGTTGAGTATATCAAAAGAAAAATGGAAGTTGCTGCATTAGGGGAAGGCCTTTTTTGTAAATTATAACGGTCTTGGAACATGTAGATGATGCTTGGATTGCAAACTACTTGTTTGACCATGAACTGCCATGATAAACATTGCATTGTAAACCCATAATGGCACTGGGAAACGAGTGCAGTGGCTCTATTCGTTCAAAAACCATGTGTTTGTCATCTTCAATTGTTTTTAGTTTGGATCAGACTTCAATCATGTTCTTACCACAAATGAACCACTTTAGAGTATGTTTAGAGTACACCGTCTCGAACAGGTTTCAGTCGCTTTTTTTGGTCTGATTTCTACTTTGGCTGTTGTTTTCTCACTTGCCCAAATAAACTAAAAGGGAAAACAAAGTCTGGTTTGTATTAAAAGTCTGGTGTAAAAGAACCCTAATTGAGAACCAAGTGCAATGTTGATGTTTAATGACGATTGATAAGCAACCCCATGATCTTAGTCAAATTAGCTTAGCTTGTTTGGGTTGGAACAGGCCACTTGAAGAAGGACGAAGTAAGACCTCTCTGATGAGATTAACCCGGAGTCTTAGAAAAAAAACTATTACAGTGTGTTAGTGGACTGTCCAGGCTGAGCAAATGTGCTCAAGCAGTGCCTGCTGAGATTACCACCTCAGAATCCTGTGCCAGCTAAAGCATGCCCTAACCCCCACCCAATTCTACTATTGGTTGTCTGTCTTTTGGAGTTTGTCCAAGCTGTAATTCTGTTAGGGGTGGCAGATTTGAGACGTTTTATCTCCATTGCTAGGTTAACTCCTGGGATGTGTCTGGTCTCTGATCCTCTCACCCAAGCCCTCAACAGATGGGGTCTTGTCTTGGAAGCACTCTCACCAGAGGTGCCATGGCGAAGAGCCAACGCCAAGGCTGCTTATTTAACAGAGTCATTACATGTTCCTATGGCATCCAGGGTACAGGCTTGTCCCTGTTGAGAGTCAGGAACGCAAGATTGAGACAGTTCAGCTAAACAATTGACTCATTGAATCTTTGAAAAAAGATTCGAAAATGGCTTTTTAAATTTCCTTTAAAAATATTAAGTTTCATTTTATTGCAATTAATGAAGAGCGCTTTTCCAGACGCTCAAAGATTTCCAGACTTACTCCACATTCACTCACGGGTGGTAGTCCTCAGCTGCCATGGGGCAGTCTGATACAACTTGGCTGCCATTTTGCGCCTGTGGCCTCCTGCCCATGACCAAATGTCCACACATCCATACTGAGCAATGAGGGTGCAGTAGTTTAATGCACCTGGCAGGAATCAAACTGCCAACCCTTTTGGCCCTAGGATAACCAACTACACCACTTTCCAACTACACCTAACTTTGCTGCCCGTTACTGATAAAATGTGCCCAGAATAATAAATTAAAGAATAATAGTGCCCATTTTCAAGGACTTCTGGACTTTGCAACATCTTTGCATCAATCCTAATGGTGATGGAGCTCCAGCTGTCTTCCCATTATCTCAAAATTGGCAGAAGTTGACCCAGTGCATCCATCCGACTAAAATTTAAGAGCACTGATCAGCAAATCGAAAATCTCTGGGTCACATCATGTTGAAGAAAACACTTGTTCCTAGCTATTAATGTTGGGTAATAGTTTAAAACCAAAAACTGAACATTTAATTGTAGTAATTTTTTTAGGTCAAGGAGAAGAGAGTTAACCTAGTACAAAACGGTCCAAATCTGGCACCCCTAACAGGATTGCAGCTTGGACCAACTGCAAAAGACATCCAATGGTAGAACTGAGTGGGGGTCTCTCAGACATAACTCCCAGTACTTTGAAGATAATTGTTCATAGTAACACAATCTCCAACTCAACTTGCAGAAATGTTGTCCCAAATGTTCAAGGACCCTCCACAATGCTTCACTGTTGCCTTCGGATGCTCATTATTGTACCACTCAATACCTCTGCTACAGCCAAATATTGCAAATGTTGAGTCAAACGTTTAGAGACATTTTTTTCTGAACCCCAGTTCCTATGTTTCGTACTTGTTCCCATATTAGTGGTGTGGTTTTGGCTGCAACTCTCCAATTAAGACCACATCAGGTCAGAAATTTCTGGAGAGAAGATGGGTGCAATTGGGTGGGTCTCGCTGGGGCTTTCTGCTATTTTGATGGCGCTGCTGGACATCTTCAGTTGTAGAAAGGAAATTAGCTTGATGTGTTAGCATCTGCTGCACATGTTGTCTTGACTGACTGCATCACAATCTTCAATGGTTCCCTTTTCTTTTTTCAAAAGAGCGTGCCCTGTGAATTTTGACGACTGTCTACTAACCCTGATGTTATTTTTCTGCCTTTTGTCTGTCACCATTCCCAGTTTTGTCCATGGCGTAGAATCTTTTTTTCGCAACCCCACTTTGGTAGCTGTTGCCTAGCCAGAATTAAGCCTCCTTCTCAGCTGATTCTGTTTCAGTTAATATCTGGGTTTCATCCTATGTGCGTCATGATAATTAGCACCTGTTATACTTACTATAATCCCACAAAAAAGTGATTTTGTAAATTTTTCTTAATTGTATTTATGCCATTGTGCATTTTTAAATGCATCTTTAGCTTTCACGTTTCAAAAAAATGGTACAGTATCACTCAAAATAGATGCACTCTGAGCAGTCTGAGTACCAGGAAATAAAGAGTAGACGTGACATTTGTCAGTTCATTCGTTTCTCGGGGTTCCTGAAACTATGTTGAGAGACAAGAATGGCATGATTATGATTATGAAGAGTAAATCTTGCTCCCTCTTGTGTTCCAAGGACTGTTGGCAAACAAGAGTGCTCTGCTGTGTCGGTGAAAATCTAGCTCACGTTAGATCTTCATCATGTCTTCTCTAAACTAGCTCATAAATAATAAACATGACCTAAAACTTGGGTTTTCTTTCACTCTCGATTCAATGTGGGTCAAAAATGGCGTTTAAAACGTCATGTCGCATTTTTGTGGATTAGTCTGTTGCGTCACTCAAGTCTGATCTTGATCCGTGCTGGTTCTCCACACCCAAATGTGCTCCGTTTGCTTCCACCTGGTGGTTAAAGGGGATACTGTTATGTCAGTTTCCTTTTGCTTGCTGCTTGTTGACTGTTAATCATGAATAAATGGTACATTGTTCCTGGAAATCCAGAACACCAACACCTTAACAACCCACAACATTGCTAACATTTTTAAAACACCAACGACACCCAGTTATTGATAAATCTGCCGTGGTCTAAATGTGTGAAAGGCGCTAATGATTTTCTCTTCATCTCTTGGTTTTGTCTTGCAGCTGAACTGGAGTTTGTTCAGATAATAATCATAATTGTGGTGATGACCGTAATGGTAGTCGTGATCATCTGTTTGCTGAACCACTATCGGCTGTCAGCCTGGGCTTTCCTCACACGCCACAGCCAGGCCCATCGACGAGAGGAGGGCATGCAGCCGGTAAGTGCTTTTGGTGTTCGTTTGATGCCCCTGTCCCCATGTGCATCCTGTCTGTGTGAGCTTGGAGTGGGTGTCTGGTTCCTGTTCTTTTGTTTGATCACTGTGTGTGACTTTGTGAGCGTGTTCTTATGGGATTCAGCCGTATGCGTGCCAGTTTCAGGGTCTTTGTGTCGCAACACCTGCACAATTGCAGTTTGCTGCTCTAGGGTCAGGGAGCCTGCCTTCATGAGTCTGGTTCACTAGTGATGTAACCATTACATTTCTCACTCAGACTAACTGAGACAACAACACAATTTGATTAATATTTGTTCATTTTAATTAAACTCAAAATATAATTTTCAGGCAAGCGGGAGTAACATAACCGTTGTCTGCATTTTGGTGAATTTACTAGCGGTGTAACACTACACACTGCTCACGATGCGATGCATTAATTTTTTCGATTAACTCGTGGTGTACATCGATGTGCTTGAATGAAAATCGATTTTATCTTTAAAGTAATATGCAAACGCTGCCCTGTTTCCTGTTTACCATGAAATCACGTGTAAAGTATGATAATAGACCTCCATGTGCATTTAAACATTAATACAAGCTCTAATTTTAAATGAAATTAGTTTATAAACTGTTTGACCATTAATAGTTATTAATATTATTAATAAAATAACTATACACATTCTATTATGTGTTTAGATTGACTTTAAAACAAAAATACAGCTGTATTATTATTATTATTATTAGTTTTAAAGTGATCTGCAGATTGATTTCAAATAGAGGTGAAAAAATGTGATTTAAATGGTGCATTTTTTCGTAGGCCATCACAATAGTATGTCATCGATATGATTTATGTCACAATATCTATTTGTCAATCTAAATGTTTTACTGTGAAAACATTTTACTGAAACTGATGATTCAACAGTCATTACAAAATAAAACTAAATTTTAGCTAACAGTTCAAGCTTTATTAATAAAGAGTCACACCACTACATTTCTGTTGATCCGGGCGTTTTACAGCTTTTACAAATCCAGCGTGCTAAAATACAGTAAACATATGTAAAAATGGTTTGTGATCAAAGTATAAAGAGCGATTAAAGCATGTTACTATAAAAAAACAGATTAAAGCTGCAAGCAACCATCAAAGGGCTCTTGCACCTCTGATGCCATTACCCCCTGGTGGCTAGTTTATTGCTGTGTGCCCTACAACCAATCATTGTTAAGGAAATTAAAAATTCCAGGGAAATTTGTAAAAATTACAAAAGTGTCATGACAGCCAGCTGGTGCTGTGAATGATGGGACATTTTTTTCTGTTACTGTTTTGGCCGATATTCTTGTCGCGTGTATCAAATTGGTAAAGAGAAGAGCCTTATTAATGTTTGATGTTGTATTGCCTGTGCCCACCAGGTGGCACTATAACCAAGATTGTACATGGATTGTTTACATTGTTGCTAAGTTTGAACCCGATTAGACATTGACTGGCAGAGTTATAACAGCTTCCTCTTTATGTCGACTTTCGGCTGTTGCTGTCCGTACATAGTTTAACAAAGTAAAAAAAAAGCTTTTGCAATAAATGTTACAGTTTGGAGTTGAACAAATAAAATATCTAGGAGGAGTTTCTTAAAGTATGACATGAGCAAAAGTGGCCATTTTTAGAGGTTTTGCAAAATAACTTGACTTCCTGAAAATTTCGGAAACAATTCACATTACTTATTTTTAAGTCGTAGTACCCTACAGGTGTGCTGAATTTAATTAGCATACAACACAACTGCTAACTGCAATACAACTTGCTAACAATACAACTGCTCCACTATACACTGTTAAGTGGAGCTTTAGAGCCACTTTCAACCCCAAATGTAACTTCACCAGTTCTGATGTGTGACTTTTTGAATTTGGTTATACCCTCAAAAATGCACCTCAAAACAATTATACTCTGAGCAATTACAAAAGGGTTCCATGCAGTTCCTGAGCTCTAATAAATAGAACTTGACTGCTCCCAGTTTGAAATGCATTAGATTGTGTAATATCATCCAGCCTCTAGGGGGCAGCAATAAAGTTTGTTCATTCAGAGAGAGAAACATTTAAGTTTCTCTTTAAATGTTTATTCAGGTGATCTTTCACAGTGACTCCACGATACGTATTTTGACGTTGATGTATCACAATATGTTGTACCATGATGCATTGTAAAAACCACAAAGATGCGCGTAGCTCTCTTCGTTTTTGTCTTAATCTGCTTTATTGTATTTTTACTACAGTCGTCTCACTTTTAACTGTGTTTTTACTTAATGTAATAGTAAAACACTTTGCTGTTACTTGTACATAAAGTACTTTTTGTAATAGTGTTTTTATAAGTGAATGGAGAGGTTGCTGTCAATTAGCATTTTTTTATTAATAGTACATTAATGTACAGTGAGGTGGAGTATATTTGACTGATTTGTAAAGTTTGGCTACATATAATCGGTTTGTAAATGTAATACTAGTTATACATTAATGATATCATGAAAAAGGCTTTTAGAAAACTGATTTGGCTTCTTAAAATATGAGTGTATTTCTGTGAATTGGTCAAATACTCATTTCACTTATTTGAAATGTCTTTATGAATTTTTTGTTATTCTCGCTGTCATTGTTGAAATAAACATTCCATTTCTGTGTCTGTAGCTAACTTTCAGCTAAATGCTTCTTTCCTTGTAGTTTAAATCTCCTATTTGTTTTCTACAGCAAGTGATTTCTTATGCAAACCGGAAATCATCAGAAAAAGCTTGATTTGATGGGTAAAGCATGAGTAACATCTTGTCTCTTTCTTCTCGATCACCAGGAGGGCTGTGCATGGCCAACAGATAGCTTGGTGACGCAGCAAGGAACCACTGAGGTTAGTGTGAACTAGCCCGTTTTATTCCTTTCTGCAAAATAAAACGTCATTATGAATCTCCATTTATTTATTTATTTAAAAAATCAAATCAAACTGATCAGATAAGAGATGAAACCGTGGTCAACATTTAAGATTTGTTTTACACAAAGAAGAAAATATTGTTTCCCTACAAATGAAAGCATCCTGGAGAAGAGCTGTGCGATGTTGAGAAAAAATCGAATTGCTATCCCATTTGTGATTAAAAAATTGGAATAATTGAAAAAAAATTTTTTTTAACTTCCACCAGATTAGAACCAATATCAGTGGAGATGCATACCTGTCCATCAGATTCCAGTTTTCCCATGCAATCTGCAGGGTAGTATGCTCATTTAGTATGCAGTATTGTGAGGCAATTTTCAGAGCAGTCATGTCCCAGATTCTGTCAAACCGCACGACTGTCTGAGGCAGCATCCAGTTGATCACGACATTGCACGATAGATCAGTGACAGTGGATTTCACAAAGCGTGACTGGACACTAGGGGTGTAACGGTTCACAGGGATGTATTGAACAGTTTCGGTACAACCTGTTCGGTTCGGTACACTTGCGTACCGTTTCGGTATATTTTTTTAATTAAATAATATTTTTTTTATTATATTACGTGCAGCGGAACAATGTTCCTAGGCGAGTTTCCGCACGGACGCTATTGAGTGACGCACAGTAGAGTGTACAAGAGGAGTAGCTGTGAGAAATGGCATCATAGCAACAGAGACAGAGAAGTCAGAGCTTGAAGACCCTCCCACCTCACTACAGTCTCCTGTTTGGGAACACTTTGGCTTCTCTGTTAAAATACATAACGGGGATAGACAAGTGGATAAATTTAAAGTTGTATGCCGACATTGTTCCACGGAGATCGGGCAGACAACACATCAACATTTTCTACTGCTGGAGATATTGTCACTGCAACCAGATCTGTGCTCTCTTCAGAAAATGTGGATAGGTTAATCTTTTTAGCCAAAAACTTGAATAGATAGTTTTGTTGATATACAAGCTGAAGCTGTTGCTAGTGTTAAAAGTTTTCAGGTCCTAACTAGTTGCAGTATTTCATTTTTTTATTAAAAAAATGTGTATTTCTTTATAAAGAGTGCAATTTATTTAAAATATCACCCAAATGTGTCACTTTTATTTATTTTATGCAAGAATTCTATTGTGTATTGACAGCTTTTCAAAATAAAGATTTTGTAAGTTCTTATTGTTTTGTAGCAAAAATTAACCGAACCGAGCTCTCCAAGACACTGTACCGAACCGAATACGATTTTAGCGAACCGTTACACCCCTACTGGACACAGAATTGATTTGACAACAACGGTTATCAGAAATGAGAGTGTGTGAGTTTTTATTTCATTTCTTGGTTCTAAATAGACAGAAAAGAAGGCCCTTTTGCATCCAAACCATTGTTTCTATTGCCTCCTGTGCCTTTGTATCTCATCTTCCCGTTGCCCTGGATGCTGCTCTCTCTGGCTGCAGGAATTGTTGGAACATATTTTACACCAACCATTTCTGACTCGCCGACATCTCCAAATGTTTAACAAGCCAAACCACAACCAACATCTCAGAGTGCGTCTTTGGTAGTTCACACTGTGATTGTGAGACTGATTTCACAGTGCGATTCCTCAAAATCTGTCAGTTAGGAGCCACCGAACACAGTGGCTCTTGAACACAATTCTGTTGTTGTTGCGTAATACTGTAAAATCACAACTTTATTGAGAATTCCAGCTGGGTCTTAAAAATACAACATTAACAAACCCAATTTCTCATCCTTAAAGTCTTACATTTGCTGTTGTAGGCCTTATACCTTTTTCAGATGTCCTTGTAAAGCTCACTTGAATTCGTTTTTTTTTTTTTTTATGTGTGGCATTGCCTTTTAAAATATAATGCATCATATTATGACTAGAACTGGTAGATTTAGCTGTGCTTTTCTTGAAAAATGGAATATAGGGCTGGGCTGATGACCGTTGCTAATAATCTCTCTGAAGCTTACTGTTTACTCAGAAAGTTTAAAAGGTTCTCTAAACCAAGTGCGGGAGTGAAAAAGTTACCTATATTATCTTTTTGATGCCTGTTGGGTGCTCTCTGAGATCTTTTTCACATGCCTGAGAGGGTGCGTTCCAACTCTCGACGGTTCACCCAAATGTTCCTTTGGGAATGATTTTTTTTTTAACACATTCCTCACAAAAACACTGGCCTGTAGATCGAAAGGTGATTGTTCAAATCCATCCATTGTTTAACCTAAGCAGATAAAGTTTGTTACATTCACAGCCCCTTTAATCACTGACTGAAAGATGGCAGTGCAAAGCACAAGTAGCTACTGCTTCATAATAAAAGTCTTTCTTTATTTATTCAGAACTTCATGAATTTATATTATTATTTACATTTCTATACATTGCACTCTATTTTAGATGGCCGTATAATGATCATGTTCTGTGTTCAGGTGATGTATGGGCCACGCAGCGGCGATCGCTTCAACCCACCTTCGTTTATGCAAAGGGACAGATTCAGCCGCTTCCAGCCCACGTACCCATACCTGCAGCAGGATATCCACCTGCCACCCACCATCTGTCTATCAGACGGCGAGGAGCTGCCGCCCTACAAGGGCCCCTGCACCTTGCAGCTTAGAGACCCCGAGCAGCAGCTGGAACTTAGTCGTGCATCTGTGCGCGCACCTCCCAACCGGACAATTTTTGATAGCGACCTGATAGACGTTTACGTGCATGGTGGTGGTCCGCGGCCCCCGAGCAGCAACTCTGGTAAGAGTGCCTTGAACTCGCACATAGAGGGGCCACCGCCAACCTATAGTGAGGTGATGGGCCAAACATACACAGGCTCCACCTCCTTCCTGCACCAGCACAGCAATAATGCACCGCCCTCCAATCAGAGGACAGCCAGCCGCTCGACCCAGCCTGGCGCAAGCACAACCCTGTTGGTCAAAGTAAAAGAGGGCTGGCGGGACAAACCCATGTGAGGCGCGGAGAAGATGATGGCAAACCTCCTGAACCTGAAGGGGAGTGGCTTTGCTGTTAGACCACTCCCCTTGCACAATATAAATCGAGATATTGAGGAACAAAGCTGAAGATGTTTATTTTTTTGTATTTTTTTGCTAGAATTTTGGGGCCTTGTATGAATGTTTGGGCTCCTCGGCGCAATCTTTGTGTTTGTTTGGATTTGTATGCTTTCTGTATTTAACGAACAAGTGTGTTGGCACAGATTGTTTGCGCGAGAGGCCACAGAGGTCATAGGATTGAACGTTTTTCTATTCATTCGTGCATTTCTAGGAGCTGTGGACTGAAATGGTTCACAAATAATTTAAAATCCAATTTGAGTGCCATGCTAAAATCTTAAACTTGGGGATGTTCCTCACAACTGAGTGTCTTTATGTTGCACTTATTGTTTCAAGCATAGAATTGAATTGGAAGTCAATCGAGAGGTTTTGGGGAATTATATCTGTGCATTTCTCGTGGTGTAGAAATCTGATCCAGCCTAAAACCTTCGCAGCTTGGCACTTATTTGTTTTTTTTATTTTTCATTTTTGTTCAAATTCCACTTCTTTCCACTGACCAAGTGAGCGACACAAGCTTACAAGTCATTACCCTTGTGCCACTTTCTTCGTATCAAGTAGCACTTTAAACTTGTCACTTCTGCATCATCAATGGGGTCCAAGTGCAAGGGAATCATGGGAAATGTCATCGTACGCCCATTATGAATGTGTAAATCTTTTATGCTTCTGTTTGTTTCCATTATAGACGCATGCACGTATAGTTTTACACTTATCTCTACTATAGTTTACTTCACAATCATATAGGGATGTATTTTATTTATCTCCTGGAAGGCTGCACAACTTTTCCACCTGTTTCTCCGTTATTCTTCCAAAACCTCCATTTCTCTCTGGAATTGAGGTTGTATTCAATCACCACATTTGGAATGCGTTCAGACATGTTGATTGTGTTATTGATCACATCTGTAAACACCACTCTATGGCCTTCCCTAAGAACCCCTATTTATTACCTAGCTATTTATTAAAGACAACCGTTTAAGAAGATATTTAGTCAACGAGGGGGGAATGCAACGTTCCCTTTTCGAAACAGGACCTATTTTCCAGTTTAAAGAGCCTCCTGTCATTGGCTCAGCTTCCTGTCTCTCGTTCCGATAGCCGGCGCAGTTTGAGTTCGTACTGTATTGCTGCTGCTAATGCTACTGCTGCTGTTCTTTGTCCATTTCTTCTGTCGTTTTCTTAATCAGAGTGTAGTCTCTTTGCTCTTTTTGTGTTTGTTAGCTTTAGTGCATTCCCACTGCTCTAATCACTTTTGAAATCTCCAAATGTTGTTTTTGCATTATTTTCATGAGCAGACTCGGTGCCTAACAGTCATGTTTAAGCAGACATAGAAAGCCACTTGCACTCAGAAGTCCCCACCTTTGTTGTGCCTCACTTCCTATGGTGCTTCTTTCAGTAGTCGAATTCTGTTTATTTGTACGGTGCTGTATATAACTTGAATATATTATGCACATATCCTACCCAATGGGTAGACAACCACAAGAAAGCATTGTTAATACTGTAACATAATGTATAGAAAATATTAAAAAGAAAACTTTAACAAGGTGGCATCAAGTTTTGTGAATGCCTTCGATCGTGCTTTGTGTTTTTCTAAGAGTTTACCAAACCAACTGCTACAATATGTACTTATAAATAATAAAAAAAGAGTATTCTGATTTTACGGCTGTTATATAAAGGACGATTAAAGCTGCTTTGTAACTTTCAGAGAATTAAAAGCCAGACCTCTTCATTTTTATTATTCATTACATTTTGTTGTTGTAGGAACCACGACTAAGTGTTCTGTCCTTTGGAAACAAAGAGTTTTGTCATCTTGAGACTAGCAACAAGAGCTTTCTTTTGGGTTTGGTGATCAGAATCTTTTGAAAGCTTTTGAGGTTAATAAATACACTGACTGAAAAAAGTATTTGACCCCCTGCTGATTTAACACGATTGCCCACAGCTCATACATTTAATGCTATGTTTATTTCAAAGATTGAAAAGCCTTTTTATGAGTCACAATCAGTAATATTTCACGCTCTCTTCTTTTCTGAATCCTGTCCATGAAACCGTCGGTCAGATTCCAACCATGATTTCCTCTGTAATCAAGACCAGAGAGCTATCCAAGGATGTCAAGGACCGAAGCATAACAAGCAGCTTAGAAGTTAGAACGTGGGAACAATTGGTGAGGTTTTATAAAAGTAATCAATGCTTCATTCAAAATGCTTAAGGGAATGGCAGCTATTCAAGAATTTCTGCTCAATGAAACAGATCTGTATCAAGTTTTCCAATGAACATCTGTATGACTCAACGGAGAACAGATGAATGTGTTGTGGTCAAATGAGACCAAAATCCAACTCAAAGGCCTCTGAAAACCATCCTCACCATTACACACGACGCTGGAAATGTGCTTAGGTCAACTCCCATGATTTTTCCGCATGTCAATGACCCAAAATACGTGGTCAAGTAAACACCGTAGAATCTTGACTAGAACTGTCTCTAATTGTGAAGAAAATCAGCCGAGGGAGCAGAATGTTCAACCATCAGCCTCCAAATCTTAGTAGAGGATAAAGAATCCACGAGAACCAGGCTCTATAACGAGCTATAACAATAAGGTTCTCAAATGTTTCAAAATCTCCATGAGGAAAAGGCGTACACTTGCCTTATTTTCTAAACCTGATTAAGAACATAGAGCTGATTACAGACAGGTTTTTTCAAATCTGAATTTGATTACAAATTATTTCTTATTTCAATACATCCTTCAACATACAAAAGTCCAATCAAACCCAACAAAATGTGAAAAACGCAAACCTAACAAACATTCTTAGGTAAAATATTACACTTATTTCCATCTTTTGAAAGTGTGACAAATCAAACACGGGTTACAAAAGGTAAACAAAAGGGTTTCCCCCCGAAAAAAAAAAACTGCTTTAATTAGGCTAATGTATAATTTTCAGATTTGAAAACTGAAATTCAATTTTAACTGAAATATACTGTCTTATCAATTAATAATTTAAAAGATGTTAAGATGGGTAGCACTGTGGCCTTCCAGTTAGTAGGTTGTCAGTTCGAGACTCATGGTGATCTTCCTGGACGGAGTTTGCATGTTCTCCCTGTGCTTGCATGGGTTTCCTCCGGGTACTCTGGTTTCCCCCACAATCCCAAAAACATGCGGATAATTGAATAATCTAAATTATTGAAAATGAATGAATTAACAAACTCATAACTTTAAATAATCAGTGTGATGTTGCCTAAAGGTTAAGCAATGACCTACATGAAAACGGGGTCAGTTCTCCCCCACAGTTTGTGAAACTGCGCTACAAATAAATAAATAAATGTGAATAAAACCACAGAAAATGTTTCATTAAAGGCAAATAAAATGAAAATTCTATTTTCTAGAAACAAAATATACACGTGCTGATAAACGACGCCCACTTCAATGGACACCTGGTCTGAAGGGGTGTAAGGACTTTATAAATAAACCTTTTTGTGAGTTTAATGAAGAAGGTCCAGGATTCAGGAGAAAACTACAGTAGAGTGAATACTGGACACATTACAAACACTTCCGGACTGGTCACACTGTGCTGCGAAATGTAATATTCGCTCAACGCCTATCTTCAAAATATCTAGTGAACATTTCGTGCCGAGCAAACTGTTTGACCTTCTGTTTGCAAAGCTTACTCTTTTTTCTTTCTGAAAGACACTTTGTCTTTGGTTTCTTGAAGTTTCTCTGACAGCTTGTCTTTCGTTTCCTCCATTCTCTCAGACAAACGATCCTTAGTCTCCTCCATTTTGCCGGAGATCCTCCCTTTGGTCTCCTCCATCTTCTCCTGCAGGTATTCTTTGACGGGTGGAGGTGTGGACATGTAGCCGTGTTTCCTCAGGTACTTCACGGAAATAGATGTTCCTCCTAGAGTTACTGTGTATCTTGCTGGAGTGGCAATCTACAAGAGACCAGGGAACAAAAAGGGTTTGTGGAAAGATAAAATTGATTAATCTTCACAAAATCTAACTAAATTCTAACTTCTCAAACTAGTTGAAGCACAAATTAATACCCCAGGGAACAAAAACTATTACATCTGGTATTTTCTATGAGTTCGATGATTTTTTAAGACGAGCAACAAGTCTTTTATGGATGGATGGAATGAACAAGTTCGCCACAAATTGCAACATCTGTCTTTCCCCATTCTTCAAGAAGAACCTCTTTTAGAGCCTGACGCGGGATGGAGAGCACTGCTTCAGAATTCCCGGGAGACCTTTGGACTTGCTCATCCTGTTCATCCAATTAGCTTCATCCTATTCTTCAGAAATGCAACAGTAGCTTTAGATGCATGTTTTGGATCATTGTCGTGTTGCATGATGACCACCATCTTCCTCAGTGTAGAGGAGTACATTGTTGAGTTCACAAAGTCATTAATGAAATGCAGCTCCCCAACACCAGCAGCATTCTTCCAGCCCCACATAAGGACTCTACCACCACCATGTTTCACGGTTTTAAAACCATTAGTTCAAGAACAGTGATCTTTGTCTCATCACTCCAGAGAATCAAGTCCCAGTAGTCATCATCTTTTTCAGCATGGGCCTGAGCAAATTCTAGGTGTGATTTTGTGTGCATGGGCTTTAGGAGAGGCTTCCTTCGAGACGATATCCATGTAGTGTGCGCCGAATGTTGACATGGATTTTCTACTGCTTCAGCTAACTCCAGTGAACTTGGCTGACATCAACTGTTCTCATCAGAACACACTCCTGTCAGATGTTAACTTCCAAGGACGTCTCTGTAAAAGGGTTGCACTTCCATCTCCTCACATTTTTGGATCACAATGGCTACAGTATTTTGAGTGATTTATAAAGCTTTACTGATCTTCTTGCCGCCCTCACCTTTTTGTGTAAAGAAATGACGTCCTTTCTCAGATTTTGTAACATTTTTCTTCCATGGGGAGCCAATGCTGACAGGAAGGGCTATTTGTTAAGTAATGCCCTTTTAAAGTCACTCGTCTGCTGGGCACTCCTTAAATGAATCATTAGACTCACCTAATGACTGTAAATTAGAATGTGGTAGTCTTAAGTGTAGACTATAACTTGGGTGTGCTCAATTTTACAGCATGGCTTGAATGAATTTGTTTGAAAAATATTTTTTTCTCTGTGAAGATTTGCGGGAAACTTTTGTAGTATTTTATCTCATAGAAAACGGTGATTATGAAAGGAAACAAAATGTTTTCTGACAAAGGAAGTGGATTGCACTTTTTTATGCTGAGCACTTTATATTTGTAAAACTAAGAAATTAATCAATGGGAATCCTATGGGATAAAACCATAAAATCTTATATTGCTTTTGTTGTAAAGATTGCAAATCCAGGAACGGTAAAAAAGAGCAAAACAATGATTGAAAGAAAGCATTGATTTGATCCAGTTATAACTTTTGCTGAAATCCTTTAAAAAATAGTTACACAGTGACGAA
The DNA here is from genome assembly GCA_007224835.1 of Danionella cerebrum. Classification (NCBI taxonomy): domain Eukaryota; kingdom Metazoa; phylum Chordata; class Actinopteri; order Cypriniformes; family Danionidae; genus Danionella; species Danionella cerebrum. The sequence goes on from SRMA01025117.1 coordinate 341,511, forward strand.
ACGTTAAAAGCGCCCTATCATTCAAAATCTGGACACACCTTCTAATTATAGGCTTTTCTTTATTTTTACATTGTAGACTGGACCACAAACACAAGGAATGAAGTCCAAAACCATTTCAGGACCATCTCATGAACCTAATTACGAGAATTCTTCGCACACCCTCTTACCAACAATTAAAGTAGAGCTACTTTGAGGAATTCAAAATACAAACACGTTTAGAGAAGAAACAAAATAACTATAATTAAAATGTAAACCATGTCAACACAAAACAAGAAAAGTGGAACAAGAAAAAAACAATATCCAACTGAAACTATATTGTGCGTTTACAAATCAAACTAAAACCATCTGAAATTATAGATACCGTTTTCCTCACTTGCGTCTTTGTCTATTTACTTACATGCCGTCTGCTTTAATACAAAATAATCAATGCACTTTACAACACTCTCTCTTGTTTACAGCTGCCTTGTGCACTTATTCTTACCAGGCCATCAAGCAAACAGATAAAGTTGTAAGTAAGCAATACAGTTTTACTTTGAAGATGACAGACAAACAAAAGTAAGTGTAGTTTTCTTAGAGACTGGCCACAACATTTTCAGAACAGTTTTCAAAGAGGAAAAATCCCATGAATGTCATAGTGCATTTACAGAGCTTGCATAAGGATGGTAATACCAAGTATCATGACAAAAAAAGCTTCTTTTAGTAGTTCCCCGAAATAGAAAGGTTTTAATATTTAATACTCATCATAATTACAATTACACATATCTACAAGTTTATCTGACTTGCAGCAATTGTGATGTCTACAATGGGATTATGACTAGTCATAACATTCTTTTTAGATCTACAATGTTTATTTGACTAGTTGTATTCACATGTAAATGAGTTTAGAATAGTCACAATTAGGGGTGTAACGGTTCACGGTATGTATTGAACCGTTTCGGTACGGCCTGTTCGGTTCGGCACACTTGCGTACCGTTTCAGTATTCGGTATTTGTATTAAATAATATAAATGTATTATTAGCGCGATATTAAGCGCAGCGGAACCATTTTCCTAGGCGAGTTTCCGCACGGACGCTATTGAGGGACGTGCAGCTCTACTGTGCGACACTCAATAGCGTCCGTGCGGAAACTCGCCTTTGGCTTCTCTGTTAAAATACATAACGGGGATAGACGAGTGGATAAATTTAAAGTTGTATGCCAACATTGTTCCACGGAGATCGGGCAGGCAACACATCTAACATTTTCTACTGCTGGAGATATTGTCACTGCAACCAGATCTGTGCTCTCTTCAGAAAATGTGGATAGGTTAATCTTTTTAGCCTAAAACTTGAATAGTTAGTTTTGTTGATATATAAGCTGAAGCTGTTGCTAGTGTTAAAAGTTTTCAGGTCCTAACTAGTTGCAGTATTTCATTTTTTTATTTAAAAAATGTGTATTTCTTTATAAAGTGCAATTTATTTAAAATATCACCCAAATGTGTCACTTTTATTTATTTTATGCAAGAATTCTATTGTGTATTGGCAGCTTTTCAAAATAAAAATTATGTAAGTTCTTATTTTTTGTACCGAACCGAATTAACCGAACCGAACTCTCCAAGACACTGTACCGAACCGAATACGATTTTAGCGTACCGTTACACCCCTAGTCACAATAATTCAGGACATCTCTACATATATTTGTGCAAGGCAAAAGTCTAATAAGAGATACCTCCGAGTTGTGTCTACTCATATTTCCAACTACAGATATCTACAACTAGAGCTATCTTAAAAATTACGAATTATCTCAAATTGGAGTCAAGCTATTTCTGAAATTAATCTGCACTAGGCACAGGAAGCTGAGCCTCTGTTTAGATGGTTGGAGCAAAATCAACAACATCTTTCAAGGGTGTGTCAGCATTTGTTTTGCTAATAAGAGTGCCAGGCCTATTTTTGTAGTTTGGGACCACTGATTTAAGTAAAACATGGTTTGCACAGCTATATTGGATCCTTGAGGTCATACAAAACATTTGACAGGAATAGTTAGAATAGTTAGCAGTGCAGCTTCTTGGCCCTTTTGTTCTAGGCCCCTTATGGCACTTTTTGGACATTCTCCCAAGGTTTTCATGGCTATCAACCAAACACATGCTTGATTGTTTATCAGTGGCATGAGTAAATGTGATGGACAGGAACAAGAGGTCCTTTGTGACTAATTAGAAATCAGAAGCCCCAAGTTGACTTAAACATTGATAATAAACGCTCATGTTCATTTAGAAATGTCAGAAAAGTGAATATCTGACACTGAAGTGTGCATCAATATAAAATGGTCATTTCTGATTCGCAACGTGGCATGATGTCCTCACCTTGTACATGGCATACGCAGTCAGGGCATAGCCACTCTGCGAATTCTCCAGAAGTTTCACAAGCTTGTCGGGTAACCCAATATATTCCAGAAAGGGCACCAGATTCACTCCCCTTAAAGTAAAGAAAGAAAGAAACATAAAACCACACGTATTGATTAAGAATATAAAATTTCATTTTTGTGGACTGGGCATATAAAGGTGTTTAGCTCTCTGAAATTTAGAAGCTGATGGATGGCAGAAATGCAAAAACCTCCTTAAAATTTAATTTATTGTCAACCAAAAACTGCTCCTGGAAAGATCTGTTAGGAAAGATCTGATGTGATCTGAACACTAAGAGGAAGAGATGTGATGCAAGCTAAACTTAACTTTTGCAGGTTGCAATACAACGTTTTATCAACATGTGCCATGGAATTAGAGATAAATCATCTAGGAACTGAAGTGCATGTGCTTCTTCAAATGCATGATAAATTGACTGTTTTGAGCTTTTATTGTTTTATTGTTGAGCACTCATCAGAGACATGTCCGAAATTATATTTACAGTGATTAGTGCAAGTTTTTGTAATCCTATATTCAATTATGGAGAGTTCAAAAATGTGTTGATTTTAAAAATTTAATTAACAAAAAAAAGTATTGCTTTCCTCGCTAGCACAAATGATCCCCATTTCCACGTAGAACAAATGTGCAGTCTGAGAGTCTGAAAAAAAAAACCATTGACGTATAATAGCAAAACCAAACGAGTGTGTGCATTTGGTAGACAAGAGGCCAAAGTTAATTAAGTTATTACAGTTTGCAGTGACCAAACAGATCAATCCGTGACCCATGTAGAATGTTTTTGAGTTGCCATAGCCGAGCTACAAGTTGCATTGTGATTGGTCAAAAAATAAAAAATAAATAAATCGCCCAAGGAGTGAAAAAGCTCCATGCAATTAAGTCATTGATCTAAAAAGGACCACTAACAAGTATTGTTTCAAAATTTAAAAAATTAACACATTATAAAAATTTGTAAAGCCCTTTACTAAGAAATGATCAATTATTTTCCTTAGTGAATGAAAAATTATTTACTATCAACCACTCTGAGTACAAAGCAAATGCAAAGGTTAGCGACGCCCCCTAGTGGGTGGATGCTATTACATTCACTAATAGATATTAAACTAGACTCTGGTCTTCCTAGCTATGAGGTTTTAAAACTATTTAATTCTGTAAAAAAATGTAATACGGATGATTCTTTTAAATAGTGTGGATACACTATAGTGATACGTATTGTATTGTGATCAGAGATAATTATTACACCCATAAACATTGTACATCACAGACACTTAAAACAAAGACATTAAAATGCTTTTCTCACTTTAACAAACAAAATAGAAAGTAATTTTGGTAGAATTTAACACACAAAAACGGGTGTAAGAGCACTGTAGAGGAGATAATATGCAATTAAAGCTGCGCAGGGCGTCGCACTATGCAGTCCACGGGAGCTAAAGCCACTGTCCCCCTGGCTTTTCGAGTTTTTTCACTGGATGTGAAGAGCTATTTTGCCAGCCAATAAAGGTACCCCAAAATACAATTCGTAAAGCCAGCAAGTGGCGCTGTAAGTGCCTCATGTCCTAAAGATATTAATCTGTTCAGTATCATAGGCTCATAAATTATTTTTCAAGTACATTGAAGGAAGTATGTGGATGATACAGTCACAAATACATAGATTTCCAGCCAGTAGGTGGCGCTATGAGTGCACTATCACATAAGCTTAACATTTGAATGGTAAGCTGATCATTTTTGATGAAGTATGTGAGTAACAAATATATGTATCCCTAAACATTTGAGAATGATTTACGTCTTTTTTGCATTCAAGGGGGCGCTGCAGAGCTGTTTATAAACATTTACATACAATGAAATATAATATAAAGATTATAAACGAACCCCTTCGGGTATACTTTTAGGTCCCGGACAAAGTGATCGTGAAGCGAGCCAAAGAAGCCATTGTTTTAACCAGCTGTTCTTTCCTGCAGACGGACAAATCTGTATCGTCTCTATGTGTTTTTCGTCAAAATCCCGAAGCTTCACAAAACCTTTGAGGCAGAACACAGATCATTTTCTACATTATTGTCATTTCTGTCATGTCCCTGCAATTAATCGGCATTTCATGAAATGAAGCTCCAGTGTTTGCTCATTTAAATGAATTACATCAGTCTCCAAAGCTGAAAAAAGTTGCTTGCTTCAATGTGTGATATAGAGACTGCTCTCTGCAAAATGAAAAACGCTCACGTAAGTTTTGTCGTTTTTTTTCCACCGAGACCAGTTCATGACCCTTTTAAACTGCAGGTGAACAGATGCAGAGCAAACCGTCGCTGCAGTGTGAGCTCATCCGAACTTAACAGGCCATTTTCAAGCATCCATTACCACCTCCCACATTTCTGAAGCGTCTAGACAGTGGTGACCCACATTCAGCCAGATGCAAAGCAGAGCAAACATTCCACTGAGTCATTTTAGTTGATGCAGCATGCAAGAATCAGATACAATGAGCTTGCAAAAAAGAAGTTGTCTGGCCAACCAGAACATGCTCATTAATTCCTTATTTCATTAAGCTCCTTTCCTCATCAGTGATAAAGTTCTTCCACATGTAAACAGCTCCTTCATTTTCTTATTTAATAAACTAATGTTTCATAAATGCTTTTTATATTGAAGTCTACTAACAAAAAAAAAAAAAAACATAAGAAGGTGTGTATTGACATGTCCCACCAAGCCACGCCCTCTTCGCTGAGAATGAGTGGTTTAATGGAAATTGATTTAATAACTTAACTACGAGTCATTTTGAGGATTAGCTGAAGTTATTCTGATTTTCTAAATGAAATAGAGTCAACTGTTACACCCACAAATGACCACACCACAAGCTTTGAACAAAGACAATTAGTCAGAAGTTAGATTTCCTGACATTTCCTAATTTTAACCATCAAAGGGCATGATTTTTCTGGGAAGTTAAAGCAGATCTCAGAACCGGGTCATGGATTGAAACCGGAACAAATTAAGCTTTGCAAAAACCCATTATTTTATCGTTCTCTCAAAATTGGAAGCAGCCAATAAACCACTATAATGTCAACAAGAGGAACTAGAATGACGTAGAAGAGTGATGTGTCATCTTGAGTTCTAAACCAAGGCCACCCAGAGCCAATATTTGAAGTCTGTGGAAACACAAATTAACCTCAGTCAAACCAAGAGCTGAAATCTGAATCTAGAGTCGGCACAAAAACACTACTTTTAATTCCTTTATCTTTCTTTTCTTTTCCAACACAATGCCAGCTTCTATGCCTATTTTCAAGGCACAGCCAAATTGTGTTATTGTGAAGGGTTCAAGACAAGGGCTGTGCAATATCCCTCTTGTATCATAACATAAGAAGTGCAATGTTTAAATTTCACTTTCCTTCTTTGAGTGACAGTGCTGATCACCACTTGGCTTATTGATGCTCCACAATACCTCATCATTATTCTCTCTGCCTACAGCAGAAATGCACACAACTGAGGACAAAAAATGCGTTAGAAAGAACTTCTGTGGATAAACCTGTTTGTAATCAGTGTGCTGCAATGGTGTAGGAGTATTTTGGGCTTGAAGCAGTTGATGCATCGGTAACAGCACCTAAAGAAACGTCACTGTAGGATTTAATTACAAAAGCAGACCCAAACCAACATATATGCTGGTGATGCACCACCGAGACCTGGTAAGCAGTACCAAAGCACAATATTGGGAATGTTTGCACAATATTCCAATTCCAATCACACTGGATGAAAAGATCTCAGAGAGCTACCAGACCAGACATGCTTTAACGCTGAGTGTAAACAGGGGTTCAAAATCAACGGATTAGAGGTATTCCATATCAAACTTTTTTCAGCCATGTAGCGATTCCACAACTTAGGGCTGGACGAAAAATTTATTTAATTGATCAACTTGACTCTGTGGTGTACATCAATGTGTTTGAATGAAAATCGATTTTATATTTGATGTAATATTCAGTTTTACCAGAGCGACATCTTGTTCTCTGACACGTATTATGGATTGATATCTGCTGTGGTACCATGTGACACGTGTAGGTTCCCAACACGAACATTGAACGTATGTTTATAATGGAATCACATATTAAGTATTTTAATAGAACTTTTAATAGAATAATAAAAGTATTTTAATAATAAAACATATACGTTCCATATACAGTGGTACCTCGAGATATGAATGCTTCGAGTTACGAAATGTCCGAGATACGAAAGGTCTCGCGGGAAATATTTTACTTTGAGATACGAAAAACACCAACAGTTCTGCTCTATTATCCACTTGTTAAGTCTGATGTTGCGCTACGCCTGTGCTGTCTACGGTTTGGCTTAAAAACGTGTTGGTGTTTACATGTAAAAAAGCCAGACTGGAACAGATTAATTTCAAATCTCACGGTACCACACTATGTGCCTTAAACTTACAGGAAATTGAACAACTGTTAAAGAGAGTTGGCTTAAAGTTATTTGTCCACATGCGCACAACTGGTCGGCAGCGTCAACACCCTTCCATTCATAATTTTGGATATAAAAAAAGTGTACACGTTTTGGTTTAATTTCAATTGAAACACTTAAATTGTATTACTTTTAAGTAATTTCAATTGAATTACTTAAAATGTAAAGTCGTATTTTACATTTCCCAATGAGTTTTCACATGTGCATTCTTCATGTAAAAATCGCAAACGCAATGTCCATCACAAAAATCACAAATACATATTTTCACAATATCGCTCAGTCCGATTTGCAGACCAGTCCTTTCTAGACATTTTAGAGATAACTCAGCTAAAAACAAGGCCTCCAGAGACTAAACCAAAGCCCTGGTTAAATGATGAGACGCAGTGCAGGAGAGGTCAGGTTGCAGGTGTCCTTCCAAAGGCTGCAGGACAGTTGGCGTCTGTATTTATCAGAGAACTGTGAAAATTGCTAAAACTAAGCATTTCTCTGATATTCATAATCCTCGTGTTCTGTTTAGAACCAGAAACTCTGTCCTTACTGTCCCACAATCTGCCCTCTCTGGATAACACTTGACCTGTGGGAAAGGTTTTTACTCCTTTACTACGGCCTTTATTAGTTATTAGTCAGTTTGAGTCTGTTAGTCTTCCATCTCCCAAAGACTCAAAGCTTCCTCATCTTTTCAGAGAGCTTTTGGTAGCGCTCAGATTTGGCACGCGACTGTAACTCTTCTGGTTAAGAAGTCTGGCTTAGACCCGTCTGCTTTATCGAATGTTAGGACAATCTCTAAGCTTTTATTTCTTTCAAAGGCACTGGAAAAGTTGTCTATCATCGGCCGACTTCATTTTTTAGATGAGCACAGCTTTCTGGAAGTGAATCAGTTTGGTATATTTGCACTCTTATGGGTTTTTATTATTTTTTTCAGCCTCAGACTCGTGTCACTGTGTTGTTCTGGTTCTTGTTGGGCCTTCGATTTCAAAACATTTCAAAATTTTTGTACCAAGGCACACTTTTTATCATTGTACTAATAAAAAAAATTGTACAAACGAAACTCTGGAGCCTATATTGACAATATAAAGTTATTTTCATTAGTGTCCTGATTAAAACTCTATATAAAAATATTTATGGTTAATGTCGTCCATATTTCTACTCACTTGGTGTGAAGCAAATTAAACTAGGATGACTTAGACCAAATGGTGTCACAACTCGGCTCAAAGGAGCCAAAAAGGGTTAAAGTATATGATCTGCATGCTGATGTTTATATAAATGGTTTGTTTGAAATTATGTTCTCAATTTCAAACAGACATCTAGGGTAAATAAATCCAATGACTAGATAATGTTTTCTTTATCATTTGCACATGTGATTCATGTTAAACTCCAGCAGCCCCAAATGAAACATAAATATAAAATAAACAACATAATAACATATTCCACAAAGATGTACAAATGGAATATGGAAGACTGGAGGGGGCGGTGAATCAGAAGAGATAGATAACAAAGCCAAGCGTGACTCCAGGTGGACACTAAGATTACAAACAAATACAACCAATATCAACCCGCCCAACACAACCACTTTGATTTCTTTAAGAGACTCTTCACTGCCTTCAATCTTCTTCCTTCTTTTAACAAAAAATATGGCCCTTTTATGTCCGGGTGGGAAGGGTTTAATCCTATGTTGTGTGTCTACATAGGCGTGGCCTCTACATAACAATCACTTGTTTGTTTGTTCTTAGCAAATCACCAACATTGATGTGAAATGACTGTTTAGGAGACTCTGATACTGATACTGCTGTGAAAAATAGTTACTAAACATTTTAAATACAGTGGTACCCCGAGATACAAATGCTTCGAGTTCCGAAATGTTCGAGATACGAAAGGTTCGCAGGAAATTTTTTGCTTCGATACAAAGAAAAATTCAAGATACAAACAATAACAAACATTTCTGCTCTATCTTCCACTTGATTGTCTCACGTAGCTTCCGCGTCCTTGCGCTCTTTCTCCCTTGAAAACTCCACTTCACATCAGTTTTAAATCAAGCAAACATTATGTTTAAATTACCAATAATGTGCTATAACAAATGTTAGAGTCAAGGTGTCGTAAAAGAAATAACGTTTATAGCGTGAAAAGTGGTGTTCTCTTGCACAAGTTAGAGAAACCCAGTGACACGTTCTCAGAAGCGCTCTCCATCCCTTCTCACATGCTCTGTATTCTCTCCGCCTGGGCTTGGAACCGTGTTGGTGTTCGTAATTCGTGAAATATCTCGAGAAAGTTAACTTTGATCCGTGGTGCTGTAATGTTTTCTGCCATCCATTCCACCTCCTCAGACACATCACCTCACTCTCAAGGTAAGGTTTCACATTTGTGTACATATTACATATTTTACTTGTGTTTTCTTCTGTTTTTTACATTACCAATGTGTAGATTTAAGGATTGAAGAAATGCTACTTGATTTTTTTCTGGTTTTCCATTTTTGTTGAGATACGAATTGTTCAACATACGAACGCCACCCTGGAATGGATTAGTTTCATATCTCTGGGTCCCACTGAATAACTAAAATGCAGCAACTGCTGTAAACCATTTCACATAGTCTGACAGGAAGTAGTAAAGTGTTAAAGCTTGAAATCTTGCATCTAAACTATCACAGAATGGTGACATTATCGTTAAATCAATATCATTGTGATGTCGCCATGCGTGCAAGATCAAACATTCCTATTGTTCAGAAGCAGCTGTCCACAGCCAGAACATACTGTGGCTTTAACCGACATAATCAGCGTCTGCTGTACTCACTTCATTGCAGCATAGTAGAAGCTCCCGAACCATAGAGTGGAGGTCAGCAGGTGCACCGGGATCATAACTTTGCCGTATTGCCTGAAAGTTTTCTTAAATCTCTGGATGAGGCCAATTGACTTGTCCTGCAGGGGGTCAGGTTCCTCCTGATAATCTTGACCGGTGCTCTTTGAGGCTGGTGAATGCATCGTGTTCGAGCTGGAGATCAGCCGGGACGGGGGTTTCGGGATCCACAGAAGCGCCGTCTGCCTTAAAACTCCAGCGCAGACACATCGCTGGGTCATAAACATCCTCCTGATATTCTGTCAAAAGATATGTATGATATTATGGATGGTATATGTGCCAACATGCACCAGATTTTTTCTACTTCTACTAACAAAACAACAAATAAACTGTAAAAACAATCAAATTCCCATCAAAAAGCAAATAGTTTGTAACAGGGTCACACCAGCTGCTGTATTCGCTGACCTGGAATAAATAGCTGTGGTGATCACTTGAGCCAAACCACTTGATGAACACAATTCCAGGGGAACTCTTACATAAACTCCATGTTTTCTAGTGAGATTGTGAGGGTGTCACACTTTGTTCAACCACTAATGTGTTTAAACCTGTAACTTGGCACATGTTGAATCTCTTTCAGATCATTTGATCTCACTGTATGAATATTCAGACCTATCGACCAATAAATCGAAAACTGACCATTTGAAGAGGTCAACAGAGGTAAAGACATAAAAATACATTTTAACACAAATCCAATTTTATACACCATTTATTGTCACACTGTGTTCAGTCAATAAATAACTTAAAATGAAAATACAGACCAAGGGAAGCTACATTTTGTTCATAACATTTTTATTTATCTAAAATGCATTAATGTTTAAACTGCAATTATAGCTTACATTAAAAATGTAACTTGTTTTTCTTCTTTAAACTGCTGGTACAGAAATACGGTTCGTAACTAATTGATTTCAGTTGATGTCCCCTACCTTTAATATCCCATAAAAATCGGCGTCAGTGATGAGGGTAGTATAGCAGCTGGGAAAAAAAGACAAATATGATTTACACTGGGATAGAGGGATTGAAGAAAATCAAACAGACGTTAATAATATATTATATTAACTAACCGTGAGTCAGCTAACGTTAGCTTTGCTAACCTCTATAAGTATCTACTTTTCAATTTGGTATAAATATGCTGATGCAATCATCGTATGCTACGTATGAGTGATAAAACCTGATATGTCGCTACAATAAACACATTTTTTAATGTCCCTTCTGTCATTCAGGAACCTTGCGGCCAGTCAACGAATCAAGCGTGGTTCTTCTTCTTCTTCTTTTTCAGCTGGGGCTCCTTGGCGGTTTGTAAACCTGGCTTCTGCCACGCTATCGCCACCGTGTGGTGTTACTAACCATTGCTCGCTCGTGAATGCGCTTACGAAATAAATATTCAGCGAATGGAGCATAATGCAGAGAATGGGGCACCAAAAGCAGCAGTTCAAGTAGGGGTAGAACTTTCAAGAAAAGTAAGAAGAATTTGAATAACGATAGAATGTTACTCAAATTATTTTGGAGATTTAAGTAGTTTAATGTAAAAATGCACATATTTGGTAAATTACTGAATTTGCAGAATTTCCTGGTTCTATAATCACGTGCACCATGAAGCTATTAAGCATGTATTTGCTAGATTTTTGCTAAAAACTTTGTCCTGTTACTTTTATAAAGAATAACAAGAGAGAAGAAGAAGAAGAAGAAGAAGAAGAAGAAGAAGAAGAAGAAGAAGAAGAAGAAGAAGAAGAAGAAGAAGAAGAAGAAGAAAAAGGTTATAGCTGCCACCTAGCGGTTTTAGTGAATTCCGGCAGCCTTCCATCAGAATTATTATTTGTCCTTTCCCCTTTCCAGAAAGAATTGGATTTTCGTGTCTGAAATGTAACACAAAGTTTACAGTAAAAGATAAAACTTCCATGTTGTGAACTTTGTTTTTTTTTGGGATTCACTTGATACACACCCGTTTTGCCTTCGCCTCTCTAGCAAAGTGTTGGAAGAGAAAGTGAAACTATCTGTGTTTTGTCCAGCGAAATGGCGGAAGCTAGGTTTTCAGAAGACCAGTTCAGTTGCTCGGTTTGTCTGGATCTGCTGAAGGATCCAGTGACCATTCCATGCGGGCACAGTTACTGCAGGGCCTGCATCGCAGACTGCTGGAATCAACAGAACCAGAGTAATGTCAGCTGCCCTCAGTGTCGACAGACCTTCAGCTCTCGACCTACTTTAGCCAAAAACACTATTCTAGCAGCACTGGTGGAGCAGTTGAAGAAGGATGATCTGAAAAGTGATGTTCAGGCTGGAGAAGGAGATGTGGAGTGTGATGTCTGTGCTGGAGGAAAACTCAAAGCTGTTAAGGCTTGTCTGGTGTGTCTGAACTCATACTGTCAAACCCATCTAGAACAACACGAGAGTTTGTTCAAAGGAAAGAGACACAACTTGATAGATGCCACTGGACGTCTCCAGGAAATGATCTGCCACCAGCATGGTAAACTTCTGGAGATCTTCTGTCGCACTGACCAGTGCTGTATTTGCATGCTGTGTTTGGTGGATGAACACAAAAATCATGACACTGTGTCCGCTGAAGCTGGGAGGACAGAGAAACAGGTATCTGGACACCCTTTGGCATGTCCGCCCACAGTTTATGTAATTAAAGGATGTCTAAACGCTCACTTTCTATTTGATCTTAAAGAAACACTTTGATGAGGTCCAGGAAAAATTCAGGGAGCAAATTCAAGTGCGGGAGAAGAAACTGGAAGAGCTGAAAGATGCTGTGCGGACCCATGGAGTGAGTTACATTATTAAGGGTCAGATTTTGTATAGTTGCTTGTGAAAGATTCATGAAATGTATTGTTTATATCGCAGCACTCTGCAGATACAGCAGTGCAGGACATTCAAAGGATTTCTTCTGAAATCGTCCACGCTGTTGAGGAGAGATGCTTGGAAGTCACTCAGATGATCAGAGAGAGGGAGAAGGTGGCGACCAGACAGGCCGGTGGAATCTTGACGCAGCTTGATCTGGAGACTGATTCGCTGAGGAGAAAAAATGCTGTGCTAGAAGAGCTTTCACAAACTTGTGATCACATCTGTTTCCTCAAGGTATCACCCGTATTTTCCTGGGGCTAATTGTGTTTTTTAAAGAGCCCCTTTTATTAGGGTCATTATTTGGATTTATGAGTCTCCAACAACAGGGTGATGCACGTGCAAAGTCAAAAAACACTTACAGGTTCTTTTACTGCGCATTTACTTTTACCAGATTTCACAACGCCTCCTAAAAGAATAGTTTAGGAGTGACTGGTACGGCGCTATGCCAAAACTTTTGGGGACCCCTGTAAAATTTCTTGATTTTAATTTATATGCTTTTAACCACAATACCACAAATTTTCAATAATATTTAGTTCTGGAGAATGAAATGGCTATTTAGGAACATTCTACTTGTTCCTCTGCATCAATCCAGCAGTGTTTGGTGTCTGTGTCCTGAAAGATCCAGCCCTAGCCAAACGTCACTGATTACTGGACATTGTTCTCCAGAATCGTCTGATATTGAGTGGAATCCATGCAACCCTCAACTTTAACAAAATTCCTAGTCCCTGCCAAACAGCTTGATGAAACCATCACCAGATTTTACTGTAGGTAGCAAGTGTTTGTAGGTGTAGATGTTGTAGGTCTTTGGAGCTGGTCTGTGGGTTGTCCGTGACTGTTCTCACCATCCTGGGCCTCTGCTTTTCTGAAGTTTTTCTTGGTCTGCCACTTCGGGCCTTAACTAGAAGTGTGCTTCTGGTCTTCCAATTCTTCCCAAAGTTCCTCAGTTTAAACAAAGAGCTTAAATCTCATAGACAGCTTCCCCCTAGGGGTGTAACGGTTCACGGTATGTATTGAACCGTTTCGGTACGGCCTGTTCGGTTCGGTACACTTGCGTACCGTTTCGGTATTCTGTATTTTTATTAAATTATATAAACTTATTATTAGCGCGCTATTCATGTTCCTAGGCGAGTTTCCGCACGGACGCTATTGAGTGAAGCACAGTAGAGGTGTACGCCGGGTAGCTGACTGGCAACAGAGAAAGAGAAGCCAGCGCTTGAAGACAACTCACTACGGTGTCCTGTTGGGAACACTTTGGCTTCTCTGTTAAAATACATAAGGGGGATAGACGAGTGGATAAATTTAAAGTTGTATGCCGACATTGTTCCACGGAGATCGGGCAGGCAACACATCTAACATTTTCTACTGCTGGAGATATTGTCACTGCAACCAGATATGTGCTCTCTTCAGAAAATGTGGATAGGTTAATCTTTTTAGCCAAAAACTTAAAACTTGAATAGTTAGTTTTGTTGATATTTAAGCTGAAGCTGTTGCTAGTGTTAAAAGTTTTCAGGTCCTAACTAGTTGCAGTATTTCATTCAAAAATGTGTTTTTCTTTATAAAGAGTGCAATTTATTTAAAATATCACCCAAAAGTGTCACTTTTATTTATTTTATGCAAGAATTCTACTGTGTATTGGCAGCTTTTCAAAATAAAGATGATGTAAGTTCTTATTGTTTTGTACCGAACTGAGCTCTCCAAGAAACTGTACCGAACCGAATACGATTTTAGTGTACCGTTACACCCCTACTTCCCCCTAAACAACGATGCTCAATAATCATTGTTTACAACTCTTCTGAGAGTTTCAGCTTTTAAATAATCAACTTTTGCAGATAGATTATTGCATAATATCTATGCATCATTAGTGGTTAAAGAGTACTGAGATATCATACTCAAGTACAAAAAAAAGTAAAGAAAGTGGATAAAAAACTGTTCTAAATACTCAAAGTACGAGTTAAAGTAGCTCTTCTAAAACTACTAAAGACTATTACACTGATAAAATATTTAGAATATAGAAATATATAGAAAAATACAGAAAAGAGACAGATAGATAGCACGAAGAGAGCATGCTGGAGGAAAAAGGAGAGAGAAAAAGGAATGGAGAGAGAAGTAGAAGAGGATAGATTGAAAACAAAAGTGAGGGAGAGAATGAGTGAGAGAACAAGGAGAATGAGATAGAGAGCAAATGTAAAGAGAGAGATAGAAAGAGAAAAATAGATATAGTGAAAGAGAGAGGAGGAAAAAAGAGTAAGGGCTTACACTTCTGTGCGTCATCACTTCGCAAACGAATTAATCCACCACAAATGTGTTGCAATAACAGATGCTTCACGCAGTTCAGTGCTTGTGTATGCTAATGTGCTCCCATTCTGCTTGCGTGAGAGTAAGTTAATAAACAAAGTTTGTATGTATTTCATGCAAATGTTGTAGGGATTTTAAATCAAGAATATTTTTATTCTTTCTAATGGTGTTTTGTTGACTTTATCAGCAATGTTCTCTGTGACGTTGGGTCTGTTATCAAATCTGGTGATTGGTTATAATCGACACATTATAATTCTGTCGATACACACTTCCTCTGATTGTTCTTCAGCTCCTCCAGGTCAGGCAGTGCATCCGATCTGCATAGAAATGAGGATGCCAATTAATCAGATTGGTCAGTGGGCGGAGATAAGGACAATGTTGCGAGGGACATTGAGCCGTTTTAAGCTCGCAAAAAAAGGAAACAGAATTACACAAACATGCACGAAAGATTCTGAATAAAACTTGAGTCATTTGAGTTACTTTAAACAATTGTGCATAAATTAAAATAAGGTGCACACCAAAATTTGTGCATGTTGGCTTTCTAGTTTTTTAGTCAAAGCAGTAAAAACCAACACAGCACAAGAAACTCTTCTACTCCTGCCACCAGTGGTGCCAACGTAGTGACCATAAGGGCAAACCAATGTTGTTATTTCCAGCCATGCGTTGGAATCTTGACTCATTTGATATTTATTAAAATAAAATACACAATAAATGACCTCCAACACAACTTCCAAAGGATAATAAAAGCATTTCCTCTCATCACACACTGAAATATTATATTCCAGTACACTATCAAATATTTATAGTGTACAACACCATGGAAAAAAATCTGTTACCACTTCCTGCTGTAATTGGTTGCGTAAATTCCTCTGATGGATAACACAGTCTCTTTAATGTCTGTGAAATATTGTAAAATACTGTGTTTGGTTTTGTTTTCTGTGTATAGAGTTTCCCATCTCTTCCAGTACCTCCTGCATCTCTAGATGTCCCCAACATTGCTGTCAGTTGTTATGGTGATGTAGCAAAGTCTGTCTCACAACTGAAACAGAAAGTGCTGGATTGCTCTTCAAAGGAGACTGATTGGATATCTGGTCAAGGTTCGGAAAGGCCTTTATTTTTCAGAATGCACTGCTAAAACAACAAGGGAATGCTTTAAGTCAGAGCTGGATAGTGGAATGCATCGAGAACAAAATAAAAAAACACAAGTGGTCAATGGAAATCCAAACCAAATTCAAAATAAAATCAAATCTGTTGTGATCCGCAAAGCGATTCGTAATGAGTGGTGGCCTCTATTTCCTATAAGATGTGGGAACCGTGTGAATCATTATACAACCCCTTGTTAATTTTTAGCAGTGCAAAATAATAATTACAAAACAGAAATATTATAAAATTGTAATGTTATATTTATTTTTTTTTACAGTGCTCTGCATGCAAATCATTCCCACCCCTGAATATGAGACCAGGGAACAGTTTCTGCAATGTAAGTTTACATTTAAACTTCATCAAAGTTGAAGCCTTTATATATATATATATATATAAAAGTAATTTGATTCATGGAAAAATCTGCAGGAATTATGTCAACAAAATGTTACTCTTGTAGTCAAGACTGCCTTGACCGAGACTCAGCTGAGATCAAAGAGTACAGAGACCAAGACCAAAACAATTACTTTTCCATATTGTAAACAATAGATGTTGCTGTAATTTTAGGTAGTGCACTATTTTCTACAATTTTGTCTATTAAGCAACCTTTACTTTTAAATAATATTACCAGCTGATCTCACCAAGGACCATTTTATAAGAGCTTGGTATGTGCCTCCTGTGGCCTCATTTGTAAAGGTTGTGTATGCACAAAACTGGCCCAAAAAGTCTGTACTCGTCTTTTTTTTAACAAAATTTTCTTATGTAGGAAACCAATGATTTATAAAGGAAATCACGACAATTTACAAACTTTTGCACATCACTTTATTTAATGCCGCCTTGCAGCTGCACCCTGCTGATTCGTTCAGCTGCACTGTTAGTTTCCCAGGGGGGAGGACTTGGTGATCAGTCAATTGAATGACTTAATGTATGTACTTGGGTCTAGCAGGTGGAGTAGGCTCCCAATTAACCATTCAAATGCTGTATAATAGTAATTTAAATTTAGGTTCAAAGCTTCTAAAGATGGTCAAATGTGAGAGTTGATCATTATTAATATTCATAAATCCTGGGTAATTAATCTTTTCTGTGATTTGTGATTTTGATGTACATTTACCTTTTTATTTCTTAGATTTCTTTAAATTCACTGGGGATCCAAACACTGTCCACCCTTGCCTCCACCTGTCTCGAAAGAACAGATGTGTTACTACAGGAACCGGGACTCAGTATCCTGATCATCCTGACAGATTTAATGAAAGCCGTCAAGTTCTGTGTAGGGAGAGTGTGTGTGGACGCAGTTATTGGGAGGTAGACTGGGAGGGGGATGATGTGTGTATTGCAGTCTCTTATAAAAGCATCAGCAGGAAGGGATTGGTTGCTGAGAACAATTTTGGATTTAATGATCAGTCTTGGAGTTTGAACTGTTCTCTCTCCAGCTGCTCCTTTTGGCACAATAAGGAAAAAACAGTTCTCCCTGTAGTGCCCAGGAAGAGAGTAGGGGTGTATGTAGATCACAGGGCAGGAATCCTCTCTTTCTACAGCATCTCTGACACAATGGAGCTCATTCACAGAGTCCACACCACATTCTCTCAGCCCCTGCATCCTGGATTTAATTTAAAGGTTCGTTTATTCAGTCTTTTACGACTTGCACTAAAACAAAGAACGGAACCGTACGTAAAGTTGTGTGATGTATATTAAAAACATTCATCACGCAGTCCATTGATGTTGAGCCTCTCTGCTCCTCCACTTCATCCTATCATTTGTTTCTCACATGCTAACATGTTCTAGGAGTTTCAGCAATAGTTTGAGCTAAATCTCACACCTCCTTTCACAAATGTTTTGATTGTACTCAACTGAACAAAAAGCAGCATCTGTGGACGAGATTTGGGTGAGGCCAATACGTTTGGGAATGATTATCTCTTGTATGTTCAACTTAAAACTCAATAATATTCGTTTGCTAACTGGGCTTGGAAGGTGAAACGAACACTTTCTTGTTTCGAGATTTTATCACCTTGTTCCTTTATGAGCTGTGCCCTTTGACCTTTTTTGGGAGTGTGTTCACATGACGGAACTAAAAAAACTGAGGGGCTTGTATTTGTCCATCTTAAGTACTTGTGGGTTCTGTTTGACAGAACTTACCATCTTTTTAGTACGAAAACCAAGTGTTTAATTTTCACTCCATCTCCATCCATGATTCATTGTAATGTGAAATGTATATTGCATGTGCTTGACTTTCCGATAGCCCAGATGTAATAAAAAGTTTAAATAAACAATTGATTATAATACTACATGTGTGTTGCTCATTTTTGACAGTTTTTGTACATTACTGTAGTCATTCCACCAGTTGCTCTTCCCATGACCTTCTAAAGATCCAAGTGATGCAACTTCCTGCTGAAGAGGTGACATGTAAATTTCCCATTTTTAAGAAGGGGGATGGGTAACAGGAATGAGTGAAAGCTGGAGACGTGACTAAAATGTATTTTTATCTAAGAAAATATAGATATTTGTGTAAATAAATGCACTTGAAACAAACATTGTTTATGGATTTACATATCAATGCAAAACAAAGGTGTTTTTTAAAAGATCTTATAGTTATATTTTTGGTGAAGTGTAGTATCAGAGGCTGGGAGCAAACAAATTCTCTTTTTCAGAGTATATATATATTGTGACTGAGGTCCATTCCAATCATCGCAGTCCTGGCGCAAATCAGGAACACCTGGCACCCGCCATCACAGGAGGATCTCTCTCTCTCTCTCTCTTTCTCTCTCTCTCTCTCTCTTCCCCCCCCCCCTATATATGTATGTATTTGTGTGTGTGAGCCAGACTCGAGGTGGAGCTCTGAAACCATTACGGTTCCATCTTTAGGGAAAGGAAAGAATGAAGTAGCGCGTGCGCATGCGCAGCCGTCAATGGCAGCCTTCTTTACGAATCAGAAATTGCCTTATATTAGCGCAATGGCGTTAGGCGGTGTCACTAAGTCCATATTGTTTAGGGTGTTTGGCGTCCGGATGAGCCACTCGTTTAAAAAAAATGTAACACTTTGACTCTCACATTTTATCAGAATGCTAACACTAGCTCGCTTGTTTCTGCTCACTTCTCAAAACCCGTCCAAACTACATCATGCTGCATCATCACATGCGGTCTGTTTCCCCCCTCTTTCCTTTATTTTTTCCATCATAAATAGACAACCAAATGGACACTTCAAATAGAGATAAAACAATTACAAAACAGTGGTAAAGTTAGATATTACACACAGTTTATTCACAGGTTTTAATTGACAGGGAAGGTCCCGGATCCAATGAAATAGGTCCCATCCAGACCGCGAGGCTGGTTATGACTCATGACAATAAGACTGCACATCAAATTTATAAATGTGACACATCAAATTTATAAATGCGACTCGTCAAATTACAGCTGTAGATTTACAGTGGTACCTTGAGATACGAAATTAATCTGTTCCAGGGTGGCGTTAGTATCTCGAGGCAAGTTTTACATGTAAAACGCCTAATCCGTGCAATGTCTCTCAGAAATAACAGTATAAATTGAGAAAAATCAAGTAACTTTTCTTCAATCCTTAAATCCACACATTGTTAATGTAATAAATGATAATAAAACAGAGTGAAACTGAATAAAATAAATGCAAAATTATACGTACACAAATGTGCAACCTTACCTTGCAAGTGAGGCAATGTGTCAGGACTCAGGAACCGATGGCAGAAAACATTACGGCACTAGGTACGAAGGTTACCTGTCTCAAGATATTTCATGAATTACCAACACGAAACCAAGCGCTAGCGTACACAGTACCGAAAGCGTGAGTGAAGGGATGGAGAGAGAGCTTCTGAGAACGGTCACAGGGTTTCTCCTGTAATTTGCGCTTACAAAACAGCCCTTTCCACTTTATTTCTTGTATGACTTTTGTTATAGCACATTATTGGTAATCTATACATAATGTTTCCCTTGATTTAAAACTGATTTAAGGCATTTTTGGTGTGGTGATCAAAGTATCAACGCAACGGCAGACTTAACAAGCAGATGCGAGAGCAGAACTGTTGGGGCTATCGTATCTTGGATTTCTAGTGACTCGTAACATTCATATCTCGAAGTACCACTGTATGTAATTGTGATAAGGACGAGTAAAAAATGAGTTGCTAACAGAGGATTAAACAGTATACCGGCTTGCCATACATCGGCGCTGATTACGCCAATCCTCTGGGTGGCGCTGCGCTTAGTCTTTAACATAAAACCATTGCAGCACAGATCCGCGAACAAACAGCTTCGCAAGCAGAAACATGATGGCGCACAACTTAAGTGAGGGCTGAGACATTCATTCATTTTCAGTGTTCTCCGTTTCACGTTGTCGCTAAAGAATGAATGAATATAATGTTGTTTCGAATTAAGCGTAAACCCCGCACGTCAGTCTCTGTAGTGCATTAAATCTTATAGCCGCTTATCAACATATCACTGACGCATTGCGATTTTAATCGGTTACTATACGCGATTGCCCGCTTATTATTTCATATAGATGGCATCTAAACATTACCTGAACAGATTGTCACTGAATGAAAGAAAGTACGAGTGGTTAAGTGATGCGTGGTTTTAATAAATAAAAAGAACTCGTCTGTTTAAAGGTTTGAACGAGACGGACAGTAAACTCCACGATGCTGAAGTTTCTCAGTCAAGCTCATCCGCAGTCAAGAGACGGCTGGAAGAGGATGATGAAGAGGTCTCTCCAAGGAAAAAACTAGTAAGCTAGCTTCCTATTACAGGACTGATGTGCATGTGTTTTCACTGTCTAGCTGCTCAATTGGGTTCATCAGATTTTTACATCCTAAAACATTATTTTTACCCATCTGATAAAAATTCTTGATATTGGGCATCTGAACCCTGATTCCCACATTTTGCTTTTGAGTAGCACAGGGGTACTCAATATAACATCTTGAGGTCAAGAAAAGCATCTGATGGAGCTTAACATCTTTTCCGTTGTCACAAAGATTGCGTTCTTACGCGAAATCCCTAAAGCACAAATTTAAAAAAAGCACTTCCTGTTTTCTTTTGTTCACAATGAACTTAAATTGATTACTTTGTTTAATTTGCACTTTAATAGAGATATTGCTCAGTGCTGTTTCTTCAGCACAGATTTAATACAGGTAAAATACACTTGAAAATGTGGTCTTCATGAAAAAGATTGCCTTTGGTGAAGTGCTCTGGGTACTACGGAACTTTTGATGGATAGACAATTAAACAAAAAGTAGAAAATCTATGAAGTCCTTGATATAATATGGATGCATGTGGGTGATTGTATAAGCCGGAAAAAGTTTATATAAAGCGGGTAATTTGGTTTATTTTTCTAATAATCATCATGCAAATAAGGGCATCACTCCTCAAATCTTTCAAAATATTTTCAATAAATTCTCTTAAACCTTATGACAATGGTAAAAAATGGATATCAATACTTATTTCCTTGTGTTTATTGACATTTACATGAATTGCCACAAAAATAAGCTGTTTTTAGATAAGCTCTTTTATCTCTATGTAACACGGAGACAGCCAGATTTATGTTATTTTTCAACCACCCATATACTGTTCCACACAAGCCTTTATAACCGCACTCTTTTAGCATCACAGAGAGGAATCATAACATTCACATAATCATGCTCGTTTTTTTTTAACCCTTAGAAGTCCCCGTATGCAACAGTGTTTTGAATTAAGTAGGAATGACACAACCCAGCTATTGTTTAATTTTGATTTCAAATATAATATGTAGGTTTCAAAAAGGTTATTTTAAACAAACATTACAAGAGTTATGGCACATATTGTGCAAGCTACTGTATTTCAAATTAAAATAAGTGATAGTCTTTCAGTTTTGTTTCACAGAACCCAAATCTGCACAATAGCACAAAAAGTGGTAGGAACAGTGTATATGGTTTAGGAAACGTTCGCCTGTTTATTTTATATACAATTTTCACATTGTTTTTACCTTTATTTCTGAATTTTAAATTTTCTCTATAAAGATTTGCTATAAAAACATAAACTTTTTTTAGATTTTGTACAGTAAAAAATTACTGTACAATTGTTGTGGAATTATTGTGTGATGTAATGAAGCAATATTTAAAAAGAAAATAATTATATAAATTACTAAATAATTATATCAAGCATTGCCACGAATAATGTTTTAAAGACAATTTATTGGAGCAAATTGTAAAGTGGTTAAAAAAATGTGACATGAGCCTTAACGTATTTCTGGAGAGAAGTCAGCTGAATCCAAACTCACTTTTTATCTTTACTATGAGTGTTATTGTGGGCTGCAGCATGAACCTAAATTCTCACGTTTGCTCTCTCCTCTCACCCAGCCATACCCCTCCCTTCTCTATACATCCGTTTTGGTTGCATTTCTTTAAAACCTGAAAAAAGTTGGTTTTCCCATCCCTAACAAAATTCACATATTTATAGGCAGTTGTAATAAGAAACATTTCTGGTCAAACCCAATTGGATTTGATTGCGTCATGTAAGTACCGGTAAGCGTTGATCTCAAATTCCCAGATTTGTTTATAGAATGTGCTTGCATCTGTTTTGCAGATCACAGAGGAATCATTACATAGTGAAAAAGTTGCCACGCATTACAACAAATTGAAGGAGTGTGGTCTGGCAGAGCGAAATAAAAGCAGGATAGTCTACATGCGCAACTTCAACAACTGGTTGAAGAGCGTTCTTATTGGTGAGAAGAACCAAAGGATCTGTCAGCTTGCATTTCATGATTTTGAGGCATTATAGGTGCTTTCACTCCATTTACCGGTAGTTTTCAGGTACTAGACTCTGTTTGTTTCTTCAGCTGAGATCCTGGATAAGGTCAGGCAAAGGAGAAGAGAGATTAATGTATTGGATCTGGGCTGTGGAAAAGGAGGAGACCTTCTCAAATGGAAGAAAGGACGGATTGATAAATTGGTGTGTGCAGGTAAATACAAAAAAAAAAAAAACTTTACAAAACTCTACTTTAAAACTTGGATATATTGCAATATTCATTCATGTCCCATGTCGTGGACATTGTTCTTACACAACTTCATCCATCGTCCCAGCACACTGTTGGGTTTTTGAGGAGAGGTTTTTACTTCTCCAAATAGGGCACATTGATTTTGATGTGAAAAGACCATATTTAAGCCTCTTTCCTGCTCTGAATCGAATTCAAGTGTTCATTGCTTTATGAGCATGGGACTTTGCAGCATCGTGTTACTAGTTATTTTCTTGGTGACAATGGTAAACTTTCTGTAAAATCATGAATTGTTTGCAGTGTAGACTATCAAATATCTTTCACTTGGGTTGTCCCATAGATGTATGTTTTTAACATCTTCTACAACTGTATTCCAGCAACTTATGCCATTGTTTTGCAACTTAAATAAGTTACATTTTGTGAGTAATGCACCATTAATATATGTATCAGATTTGCAAATCTTTGTGGTTCTAGAATAATCTGTTTAAATAAAACACTTTTTTGCTTCTTCGTTAATGTCAATACTTTGCAGTTGTTCTTTACAAACTTTAGTAAAGAGTTGCTTGTTTTACTGCATGTTAAATATTTAAATTTGTATACCACAGATATTGCTGCAGTGTCGATTGAGCAATGTCAGCAGCGCTACAACGATCTCAGGCGCAGGGGACATCCCAACGACAGGACGTTCTACGCAGAGTTCATCACATCTGACTGCAGCAGGGTACAAGCAGAAACAAACTCTTTCTTGATCAAAACAAACCTGAAGTTGTCCCCATAAACCCCAGGGTCCCTATAAACCCCATCGTCCACTCTATCTCCTTGTGTTTCTCATCTGTTCCAGGAACTGCTCTCTGAGAAGTTGCAGGACCCTGAGCTGCAGTTTGACGTGTGCAGCTGTCAGTTTGTGTATCATTACTCCTTTGAGAGCGAGGCGCAGGCTGACACCATGCTGAGGAATGCCTGTGAGAGACTCCGGCCTGGAGGATTCTTCATTGGGACAACACCTGATGCGTACGAGCTAGTGTAAGTGTGTGCAAACATGTGCATTACTTGAAAGTGCCCCTATTTTGGATATGAAAGGATTGGTTTTGGGAATCTCTGACACCAGTTTGACATTTTTTGAAAGTTGTGGATTAGGAGATTGACTGGAGATCAGAAGGTCGCTGATTCGATCACAAGGTGGCGTGAGTGTGAAAGGTCCATCTCTCCCACCAGTAACCACCATAACTTGTGCTTTTGAGCAAGTCACCAGTTTCCCACTCCACTGGGATAGACCCAGATTTTTGGAGTTGGATTACTGCTCATATTGTTCAAGAATTGAAGGGCACATCACCCTAGCACAGCACAAATTGGAGTATTACTGTACATTAGTATGTGATCATACATTAGACAAATTTCATTTCTCCTAGTCGTCTGCTAAATCACACACTTTTCTTTCTCTACTTCCATATTGAATGTTTTTCCCAAATGAGTGTCTGCTTTGAGATTAAACAGTAATTGTCAGTTTGGGGTAAAGCATAATATTTTCAATCTCCAGGAGACGCTTGGAGGCTTCAGACACGAACAGTTTTGGAAATGAAGTGTTCAGTGTGACATTCCAGAAGAAAGGAGAATACCCTCTGTTCGGTTGTCAGTATGATTTCAGCCTGGAAGGTGTTGTAAATGTTCCAGAATTTCTGGTCTACTTCCCCCTGTTTGAGGAGTAAGTCCCACACCTATAGTCGTGGCCAAAAGTTCTGAGAATTACATAAATATTGTTATGAAGAGTGATCAGATGAATTGCATAGTCCTTCTTTGCTATGAATATTAACTTAATTCTGAAAAAAAACAACTTTCCACCGCATTTCATTGCTGTCATTAAAGGACCCACTGAGATCATTTCATGCTTGGAATCATCGTTAACCGTGGTGACCTGCAAAGAAACATGTGAAGCATGTGAAGCAAAAAAAAAAAACATCAGGGACAGGTTGATCTTCTGCAACAAATATGGTGAATGTGTGGGTTTGCTTCTCATCCAACAGAGTGGGTCCACATACCATGAATAAAGAATGGCACCAAAACACCCTCCAACAGCAACTTCTTCCAACAATCCAACAACAGTTTGGTGAAGAACAATACATTTTCCAGCACCGCGCCATAAACCATCAGTCTCGGGCGTTTTTTTTCCACCCAAAGATGCGGTGTACAAACAAAAACTCCAAGAAGGGGTTGCTATAAGTCAGGATTTGTCCAGAAGTTGATTGGGAGCATGTCCACTCGAATTGAAAAGCAGTTTAGCAGCAAACTTTGTGAAAACTAATTTTTGTGTCATTCTCCATATTTTGGCCACGACTGTACACACACTTGCACTCACACACGTTCTTCATATGTTTGTGACTACAGAGGGTGCCACACTCTGATAATTGGATGCCATAATTTAACTTGAATTCTTTTAGAAACCTCTTCATTCCAAAAGTGAAATTTATGTGCTGTTATATTTTTTTCATTCATTCATTTTCCAACCCGCTTTTCCCTTTTGCCGGAGCCTATCTCCAGTGTACATTAGCCCTTAGAAGTCCAGGGCCTTTTTAAAACAGTTTTTACTACTTTAGAATTTGCTCTAATAAAAAATCTTTAAAATAGTTTTTGTGACAATGCTTTATATATTTTTTTAGTACAACCCCAGCTTCTTTTTAAACATTTAATTATTTTTTTTCATTACATTACACAGAAATTCCACAACAGTCTTGAAATTGTACTATTCCAAATAGTATATTTTGTCTTTTTTTTTTTATTGCAAAAAAAAATTGACAACCAACATTTTTGTTTTGTAAAAACAGACGACCCTCTCCTAAAACATTACATACTGTTCTAAGCATGTTTTGTTCCATTATGCTTTTTTGGTGTCAAATACAAGCCATATCTCAGTTATTGTACTTCTAATGGTTATCCCTGGTTTTGAATACTAGATGGCACTGTTTTGAGGTCTGTAAAACTAAACTGAAAGACGATCGTGCATTTTTTCACATTTTAGTTTAATTACCTTGCAAATAATGAGTCATAACTCTGGTAATGTTCCTTTAAAAGACAAAATATCAAAACTAATAACCTTTTTGAATCCTACCATTATATTAGAAATCAAAATGAAACAATAAGTGGGTCAGGTCATTCCTACATAATGCAAAACAGCGCTGTGACTGGCTCACGCACCGGTGCAGAGATTTTTAAGGGTTAATACAGGCATTCATGAATACAGTAAAATGTCAACTGTTACCACAACTGTCAAAATTACAATGTATTTTTTCTCTAGAATGGCAAAAAAATACAACATGCGGCTGGTTTACAAGAAGACGTTTAATGAGTTCTTTGAGGAGAAAGTTAAAGATGAGAAGAACAAGGTTCTAATGCAGTGGATGCAGGCGCTAGAGGTTGGTACTTTTGTTCTTACTGTGTGTGCACTTTTTTCACTACATTTACATGCACGGAATAAAAGAAAAATCTGATTATTATTCACATGCAAACTGTGTGGACTTGTGAATGTCACTGTAACAACTGACCAATATGCAACAAATCAGTTCGGGAATCAAGAAAAGGGTTACAAAAGGCGAGAGATAAAACGAATATGTGTAGAACAAATACAACAAATTCTGTTTTTTGTAATAAACATGGGACCATCAAATATTTAACCTAACTCCCGTACAACGTAAGTGTTCAAATGTAACTATTCATTGAGTTAATTAAACACAAGTTTAGAGTGAGCTCTTCTTACTCATGAGTTATTTCAACTAATTTTCATGTTAAAAATGTACCTTTTCTAGTGTATAACCCTTGAACACAATTAATTTAACACATAACTAGTGTTCAAATTATTAATAATTACATAACAACAACAACAACAACGGTTAAATGACCTGTTTGTTTACCTTTAACCTTTTATTCTGCAAGCTTTCATAAGTAACAATTTAGTGGTCAGTTTAAAAATGATTTTTCTATGTTGTTGAATACGTCAGTGACAAATATGCCACAAAACTTCAATAAAGGTTTGTCTTTTATACAACTTTGTACATTTATAATAATACCCCTTTATAAACATTTGTTGGCATGTGGTACACAAAACACAAAATAATTATTATAACACACATTAATCTGCATCATCGCCTTGGTGATAATATATGCAGTTGACATCATGGCGATCACCCAATCAGGATAACCAGTCCTCACAATATAATATTTTAGCCATTTTAACTAATTAACACACAAATATTTGGTTCCCAACAAGAAACTTTTCATCTCAAGCCATTCAAGTTAAAAGTGTATTGTACTCGATGCATTAAGAGACCGCAATACCACTGGGTGGCGCTTCTACCTCATGAATGCTACATTACAGAAACATTGCCTTAGTCTGCCGAGTGTTAAAAGTAAAAAAAAAAAAGAATAAACAAAAGCAACTGTATAAGTTTAATGGAAGTAAACATAAGTGGTTTCGACTTGTGAAGAGTTTAAGTAAAAATGTTAAACAGAATAATAGAATGTTTTCTCTCCCAAAAAACAATTTCAAACTAGTAGATAAAAAATACCAGAAAAATCAACATGTTTTCATTTATTTCCAGAAAATGCTGTAAATCCAAGAATCAGGCCCCCCCCCCCCCAAAATAACATAAATTCTTCAATCAATATTTTTTTTTTCTGAAATATAACAAGTAAAAGTGATTTAGGCTTACGGAAAATCCCAAACGTGCACATCATCAACTACGTTGGACCCAATCCTTCTTTAAAAGAAATTGTATTTATTATTATGTATAAAATATTATTTTATATTTTTATTAATTTTTTTTGTAATTATTTTACAAAAAGTAATACAGTTGAAAACAAGATTTCGTTCTATGTCAAATATTCCGAATGAACCAAATCAGCAAAAAGGTTTGAGCTGCAGTTTCTTCATCTGTTTTTTCCAGCTCCTGAATTTCTCATCTTTTCAAAATGTTTGTTATGTCCCCGATGGCTTTCACTGCCTCCCAACTGATAAAACAAGCACAGGCTCATCAGAATCATCACAAAAAACACTGAAGACCTGTTTACTTTCCCGGTGCCATCCAAAAGTGAATTGATCGGATGTATTTATTACATTTTGCTTGAAGAAAGAGTATTTGTTAACACACCCTGGGGGTTCGGCCTGACTGAATACACTAAATCTGACACAAAAGGGTTTGAGCTGCTGGTAAAGGTAACCATCCTCGCCTGTAAACTGGGAATGCCACTCAGCAGTGTTCAAACTCTAATTAAGAAACGAAAAGTGAGGAATTCTGTTGAAATCAACATAAAATTCTGATACGTCTGCCAGAAAAATGTTAAGGGCAAAAGAAACCTGAAAATAGCTGGAAAACGGGGCTCTCTGAAACTATAAGGAGACCTTGAAGAATAATGGATCGCATGGTCGAATTGGCAGAAGGATGCCATAACTACACAAATGCCACAGAGTAGTTGCTTACAATATGCTGAACAGCTCAGAGACAAGTCCCCAAACGTTCGGAACAAAGTTATGGGATCAAAATTGAAGTTTTTGGCCATAACCACGAACCCTACATTTGGAGAGGAGTCAACAAGGCCTGTGATGAATGGATCACCATCTCCACTGTGAAACGTAGAGGCGGGTCACTGATGTTTTGGGGATGTGTGAGCTCCGGGAACTTGGTCCAAATTGAATGCAGCAAGTTAAAAGATTCTGCAGTAATATTTGGGCATAGACATTCATGCAAGAGTTACCAATCTGGGTTTAAAAAAAAAAGAAGAAGCTGATTGGCTGTTGGCGCCAATGTGACACCATTGCTGTGACCAGGTGTCTCATTAAAGAGCATGGGGGTTTTGGTGTGTAAAAAGGAACCAAACAATCAAGACAAGTAGTCCTTTTTTTGTGAAGCCCTTGAAGAACTTGACAAGAGTTTACAAGAGTTGGAGGCTTTTTGTGCTGCTTTACCAATAGAGAAGATAAAGAACTTCATCGACAACTACCTCAAGAGATTTCAGACTCGTATTGATGTTAAAGGGGAGAATACGAAACATCAAGAACTTTTGATCAGGCTCATTGGGAAAGTTTCTGTTTGACAATAAATGATTTCACTCTAATACCAACTAGGAGTGGAGGAAAACGATTTTGTGCCATCATTAATTTTTTCAGAAAATGGCCAAGAAATTAATAATTTTGTAAACTTATATTTTTTAAACTTATAACTATTATTGACGTTTAGATTCAGGTTGCTCTTGTGATCGGAGCACAAGTGAAGGAGGTTTAAGACGTCTAATCAGTAGAACATTGACAATTTTAACAGAAGACTTCTAGAGGATTCTCAACTGATACAACATCTTTATCTGTAAATAAGGATTGCTGCTGAGCCGTGGTTCTTCGTCTTTAATTTGGAAGAATCAAACCGTTTTGTCTCCTTGTTGTCATAGCAATACCCTATTGATGAGAGGGGGCAACTGGCATCCGACAGTCCGGGGGAGTACGACCATGCCAAAAGAAAAGCTGCAGATCCTGCTGTTAGACGTCCGCTGGTGAGCCATAATACCATTTTCTCCCGCAGCAAGGTTTTGTCCTCTCTTTGTTTTAATTGTGTTCGTTTGCTCTTTCTCTTCAGGGAACCTTGAGCAAGTCTGAGTGGGAGGCTACAAGTATGTGGTGATGTTCCCCCAGTGCACTTTTCATTGAGCTAATTTGACGTATTCTTTTCTGAGTTCTTCAAAGAAAAAAAAACACTTTGGTTAAGGCTCATCTAATCTTACAGATGAGCCTTAAAATGGCTGAAAGGTAATTAGACGATGACTTTTGGAAAAGTCTTATTTAAGCTCTTGATCCCGTCAGTGAGTGAGTTTAGCACACACAGGGGCTCATTTGCCCTTACACAAGACAAAAAAATGAAAGAGGGCAGCCGCGAAAAGCCTCTTCTTCAGAGCAAGTAGCTGGTTTTTCCTCCTTCTGAAGTGCAGCATGTGGGCTGGCCATCAGAGGAAAGCTTTTGATGGGAAACGCTAACATGCATCTTGAATCACATGAAGATCAGTGTGATTAGCCATTAGTCGAGTGCTGTGTGCACAGTGTTTCAGGGAGGATGCAAAGATAATAAATGTAAACGAAGAGTAAAAGTGTTCTAGGATTTAAGCTTTGATCGCAATAAGTCTTTCTTGAGCGCTAGCTTAGAACTTGAAGATATTTATTATTAAATGCAATGTTTCAATTTTGCTTTCGGAAATTTAAGTGAGGAAGCAAATCTAAATCAAAGCTTATTTTGCCTTCAAACCAGCATCATCTGCTCAAAGTCAGGGTTTGTGTTGAATTACTGTCTGGTGTAGGATCCACCAAGAATGTCTAACCGGTACAACTCATCAATGTCACATGGTGATTGTAACACAGTCATGAACTGAAACAGAGACAGCTGTTTAGGAGGCTTAAAATGAGAAAGGGCTATCAAAATAAAATGTTCGTGTGTTATTCATTTGTGCATCACTTTGATCTAACTGTGCGTGTGTTAAAAGTATTGTGTGTAATTCTGTGCTATTATACGAATGGAATTCCTCAAACTACTCACAAGACTTCTTAGTGTTTGTGTTATTTTACTTGCCAGGATTTCTAAAAAGTAGCAAAAATGTATAGCTGACAACGAATACTAATGGATTTTAAAATAAACAAAAACAAGTGTTTTCAAGCTGTTTAGAAAGTAAAACTGCAGTGATCTTAAATCTCAAAACGAGGATGTTTTGTGCAAAACTAGTATTTATGCTCTTAAATCAAGTCAGTTATAGTTAGTTTTGGCTTTGAAATGAGAAATATTTGTTAATATTTTAGGAAAACGGCATTAATTCAAGAATGATCTTGCTTAATTTTAGTACCTTAAAACAGGCTCAAAATGTATTTTTATCTTTTTGACTTTTTTTGGTTTGGACATTTTTGCATTTGTTAGGACAGTAGACCGACAGGAAGTGAGTCGGAGCAAGGTATGACGTTGGGAATTGATCCACTTGTTTGGGATTCGATCTCGGGATTCGAAAGCCGAGCGCACTGTCCACCACACCAAAGGTTTAGATTATGAGAGATTATTATGAAATTATAAGAATTGTTCAATTAAAAGAACAATTGCACTTAATGCTTTGTTTAAAAGTCTTCTGCAGAAAAACAAGTTGCGTGTTAAATGCTGTTGCTTAACCTCTTAAACCCGAGAGTCCCCGGTACCGGGGACTTGTCTCCTTGTGCGTTACATTTTCAATCATAGCTCACGAACCCTGAGAATAACCCACACATATTAAATACTGTTGTGTTCAGCGGAAACTCCTCTAACAACGTATCTAATTCAATTTCATATTCGTGAACCACAGCTCGAACGCCATGCAAATAAACAACAACATGTCCGGAGTATAATTCATGACCACGTTTTTGTTTATGTGCGATATGTATCCACAATATAAACGGAAACACCAAAACCATGGCATCAAATGAAAGCTATCAACCAGCTGAATCCAGTGATATGCAACTCATTTACATTGCATGAAGTATTTCAGAGCAGGGAGCGAAAGTTCCCCGAAAAAAACTCAAGCAAAAACAAAGCAAGCGTGTAAATCTTGTCTTACCTTTGCCGTTTTTTCAACAAAAGTTATTTCCATAGCGAGAAAAGTCCGTTTGTTGTTATATCCGGTCGATACCTTTGCAAAAACTCCATTTTGCGTCTCTTCCCTTTCTTTTTCTAAGAATAACATGACCAAATATGGAAACACTCCCCGTGCGTAAAAGCAGTCCTCTTCACGCTCCGTGTCCTGTGATTCGTCGGGATCCTGTCCGTCTCAAAATGGTGGATATAATTGGATTCTACAGATTCAAAGCTTTCCAACGAGGTATAGAGCTCCCAGATTGGACAGACGGTCGAGGGGTGGGCACACGGGGAAGTTACAAGGTTGGAAGCGGTATAAATAGCAGCTTACGCATGGTGCATGGAGACAGCGTAAAGGGGCGTCAACCCCCCTTTTACAGTGTTTCTTTAGGTGTTTTTTTTTTTTTGCTGAAATCATGTCCCGTAAACAAGAAAAGAAGACTATAAACGTAGCTGAAGCTTTGGACAAGATTTTTTCCATATTTCAAATATTGTGCCAAATTGTGCCAAACTGTGCCAACATGGATTACGCCTGAACTTTGTTCAATCAAAACCTTTACAGAATATTAGTTTCTTGTAGTATAAAAACCAAACTTGCTACAGATGTCCTTCACATGTAGTGGTTAGAATTGATTGTTTATTTGCTTGTTTACAAGTAAAATAAGGAGATATTAGAGGAAACGTAGTTCAATTTTTGGCCAATTCAACATCATTTACTCTTACCCAGTGTTCTTGACTGTCAAATTAACTCATCCACACCACTCCCCAAGAACCCTTCTTCATTTTGATACCAATATTTGCAGTTTAGACCTTGTTAAAGCTGAGAAATGCCTTAAAAAGTAAAAGTATAGGATTTTTCGGAAAATAGGCCTTAGTGCTTAAGAGGTTAAACAACTTAACCCACAAGCAACTGAACAGAGAACACGTCGTAGATTGATTTATTTATTGTTCAATCAGACCAAACTCAAGACTTTCGGATTCTGCATTTCAGGATGCACTAGTTTTTTGGGACTTTTCCCGTCTATGGTTGTTTGACAGAAATCTCGTCCAATCAGTGCCAAGTTGTCGGTTCTCAAATGGTACAAGCCATTTCCTTTCTAGCCGCACACTCGTGAAACACAGCGGCACGCTCGTGATGCTTGCAATGACGCATAGTTCTTACTGTGGAACAAGCCTGCTTCCTTCAAGCGTGTTTTATCGGTGATTGTAAACGACTGATGATATTTCCATGGAGGTTTGATAGGATGTCCACAATCATGGGATAGGAAGGTCCTTTCTCAAAATTGCATTTAATTAATTCTGTTTCTGTCATCGTAAACTTATTAGTAACGAAAATATCGAAACTTCAAGACCCTGACTGCTTATCATTGATTGACAGAAGTCTTATCCAATCAGTGTCAAGTTGTCGGTTCTCAACACTTTTCCTTTTAGCTGAAATGTTGTGTTTTGAAAATTATAAATTGATTTTCGTTCTGTTTGATTTGTTTTTTTTTTTATTTGTGAATTGTTTTGCACCTCTCGGCCACCACAGAACTCACGACCTCACGCTCATTACACTGTTAGTGAGAATGAGAGGTGATCTGTGCCAGGTTTTTGTTACACGCAGTGTTGATGCATGAGGCCACCAGTATCAACCACTTGCGTAATAATGCGACATGACATGAGAAGAAAAGGAGCTGCAAAAGCTTTGCCCTTACAGCAGCATTTCTAAACTACAGAGTGTTCCCGTCTGGGGCCATCATTATCTCGGCATAAACCAATCCTTTCACTCTTTCTTAATTAACAGTTATATTTAACTCCCTGTGACACACCACAGTGTATGGAGCTTTTGTGGGATGTATTTATTACGTCTGATGTTTCATTCACTATGAGCGTTCACCCTGATGCCTCTGTCCCTTGTCTTCTATTTTTAGGCATCTACCTTGTGTTTGTGTTTGAGAAGATGTTGTGATGGTGAACGACTGACCGTGGCGGTGCGGCCTCTGGAGGAGGAATCTCATTCTTATTCATTCGTTTACCACCGAACCGGTGGAGTTCACAAACCCTGCTAATTGTCTTTCGTTGTGTGAAGTGTACAGCACTTGCACACGATGGGATCGATTCTCTGTGTGATAATGGAACTCTCGTCCTCGCTCACCTTACATCACTCGCGACTTGTTCTCTTTGTGTCCGCCAATCTGCAAAATCAATAAATCATGGAGATGCGGAGATCCATTTTTTTCGTTCCTTTCTTTTTTTTGCAGCATTTTTTTTAAAGCTGTGTTCATTTGACAGAAAAACTTCGTAGTCCTGTAAAGTGTTTTTAGTTTAATCATTTGGTGAGGAAACCTTTAGCTTTTTGTTAAATGTCTTTTTTTCTATTGTTGACCTGCTTTAGGAATATTAAAGCTTCAGTGTTCTGAAATGTCTGTGAATAATTGTCATTTATTCTGGTTTATCTTTTGGAAGTTTTTGCAAATGTAATGAAGTAAATAATTACAGTTTGGTTTATTAATTATTCATGTTAGCTGTTAAGAATTACTATGTATTAAAAACTCAATGCATGTTCTTTATTTAATACAACTTAAAAAGTCGATCATTTTAAAAAAGACTTTGCTATAATATGATTATAATGTGTTATAATGGGTTTTATATTGTGGATTATTGTGAAGATGCAGTACTCTATTCTAACTATGATTTATAATTTGGCTGAAAAAAATAAATATCAAAGTGTTCACACTTTTATGTTTGAGTAAATTCTCATAAAGAAAAAAAAAAGCTTTTTTTGAAAATATATTTAATAATAATTTAAACCTTAATAAGGTTTCTACTAATTACTAATTCCAGTGCTTCAGGAACTGGAAGATTTGCTGTGATAAATGGAACCGCGAATATAGGACGTCTGGTAATCCATGACCTCAAGAGGAAGAGAACTTGGGTTCTGGAGCCGGACAATGATCCAAAGCACACCACGAGTCCACTTCTGAATGGCTGAAGAAAAACAAAATGCTGTGGAATGACATTAAAAAGGCAGTTCATGCTCGAAAACTCTCCAATGTGGCTGAATTACAATCGTGCAAAGACAAGTGGCCATAATTCCTCCATAGCGCCGTAACAGAATAGTTGCAAATTATCGAAACTGATTTGATTGCAGTTGTTGCTGCTAACGGTGGTCCAACCAGTTAGGATTAGGGGGCAAACTCTTCACACAGAGCTACTGTAGTTTTGGATTTTGGTTTCCCTTAATAATAAAACCTTCATTTAAAAACCTTGTGATTTGTCGACTTGTCTTTCACTATTATTTACATTTCTTTGATGATTCGAAACATTAAAATGTGACAAACATGCTAAAAAAACAAATCAATAAGGGGGCAAGCATGTTTCAACACCATTGTTCCACAGCTTCATCACTCAGCTATTCTTCAAACTCCATAGTCACTACCAGAATAAGTGTCTACTATTAATGTATAGGTACAAAAAACATTTGAGTATTTTCATAAAGGCGAAAATTTTACATAATTTTATTTAATAGCTGAAATCCAATTAAAAATTTGCCACCATCTTGATCATGTGATGTAATTGATTAATAAAGAAACAGCTCTATATGATCACAATAAGTGTCTCCCATTAGATGGAGATTCTGCTAGTCAGCTCTGCTCTTTCCTCCTCCTCTGGGGGTTGGCTGCTAGAGGGTTGGTTGCAGGGTCATCAGCAAGGAACCAGTCACCACCTGCAGTGAGCAGATGTTTCTTCCTTCAGCTAATTTTAGATTTAAGTGTTTTTTTGCCCAACTCCTGTCCTTTCTCTTGAGCCAGAGCTATCATCTTCCTTTTTCATCCTCCTCTGAACATGCATTCCTGAAACTGCCCGTCATCACTGTACATCCCTTAAGAGGAAAGTCAACAGGTCTGCAACACCCCACTTCCACAGATGTCACAGAGGCCTACAAACCTGCCTTCTGGCACTCCACGACCAGCAACCTCACAGTTCTTGGCCTGAGGGAACTGCTCTTACTGCCTGGTCTACTCTCTTGGTGTTACAGTATATTGACAGCCTGGTCGACCTATGCCAGAGCGCTTCACTACCTACATGTGGGAACCTTCACATAGGTATCCCTTTATGACTGGTTGGAGCTCAACAACCAATATGGCCTTCTCATGCATGTAGCTTATACTGGTGGACTTTAGAGGAAGTTGCGGTACATTCCTCCCAAATATGTCTGCTTTGAATATACCTTGGGGGAGCCTTAACCACTTTTTGATGTAACCAAATGTCTTACAGTGTTTTCTTTGTTACAGTGGAAGAAAATGTCTCCTTTTCTTACAGTGGAAAAGGAGATTGCTTTGTTTTCAGAGGCCACTTTAACCTCCTTTATAGGAACTGATGGCACCAGACCTTGTGTTTCCTGGGACTTGGCTCTTGATGCTTTTTGCTAGGCCATCCGTGAGCTGTTTCATTGGGGTCTATTTGGACCGTTCACCAGATTATTGCCTTGCTAGACTTTTCATGGAGTTCTGTTTTTTCTGGTGGCAAAGATAGTGTTGTTTCCGACTCCCCTTTGGATTTGGAGCGTTCGGTTTTCCTTCTTGTCTATGACATCAGCTCGCCCAATCTCTGTAACATGCATGCCGCTCTTTTCTGAGAAGGCTGGGGATGTCAACCATGTCATTTCCCAATGGGGCTAGCCTTTGACTATATGATGATTTGATATCTTCAGCTATTTTTCTCGCTCTTAGGATTATCTCGAAGGCAGCTATGAACAGAGTTCGGGAAATGGCAGACCCCATGGCAATATGGAATTGTAGTTGCTGACACTTTCTGATGAATTCCTGGAGGAATCCTCGCAGTTCACTGAAAAAATGTGCTGCCAGGGTCCTGATGCAAAGGGGCATGTGGAAGAATGTGTCTGTCTTAGGCTTGACCCTCTGGATTGGGTCCCAGATCATTGTAGAGTGTTCCTTGAAGCCTGGGGAGTCATCCTTCTAGTCATCGCTCAAAAGAAAATGTTCCCTTCCTCGTTCAAAACTAGGAGATATTATTGCAGTTTTCTTCTTGGGGATGAAGTCCGCTACAATTTTTTGGTACACTTAAATGGTTGGCCTTTTCCACACAGTTTATATTAGGCTCCACAAAATCTCCTTTGTTCTCATAGAGCCTTCTGGCACCCAACTCCAAGACTGAGAAGACCCTACTGGTTCCAAACCAGAACCTGGGCATCGAGGACCAACAGCGACAAGTTTCTTTGTGGGCTTGGGGAAAAACCCTGCAGTCCTATACTCCAGGGATATGAGGTAAAGGGTAAGTAAGCAGGATTTAATCTCATGCTTCCTGGGCTAGTACTAGCTAGTGTCCTGGGTGTAGGCATTGCTCAATCAACCACCCAGACATCCGCTTTGCAGAGGTGCCTGCATTTTATGTGTCTGGGTGAGTTCACGCTTGAGTGTGTGGTGTGGTGAATGTTTTCTTTTATAGAGTTTATTGTGTTCCACCCCCTAGACGTAGTTGGGGTATGTTTTTAAGAGCCTACTCTGGGATAAGGGCTCCATTCAGTTTGTATATTCATTCTGATTAGGTGCTATTCGTAGTGAGGCCATTTCATGACTGGCCTTGCAGCTGTATATTCCATGTTCTTCCATATCTCCCTGTTCTTGGATAGCAGGCCTCCAGGTGGCACCCCCATGGGATTGACTTTTATGTGAACCCTGGTCTCTGAGCTCTTCTTTTTAAAACGAGTGAAGGCTTGCTAGTCAAAATGGTTCCTTGAGTCTAATCAGGTAGTGTCATTAGTGATAATCAAAAATCCCTTAAATAGTCAAGTTCAAACCTTTAGTCCTCTGAGCACAGCCATATTAACATACTGGATAACATATATAGGAAACGTACATTTCCTCAAATTCAACCTTAAAATAGATGTTATGCAATTCTTGATCTCAGTGCATGACCTCTAAACCTGGCATATAATCAATATTTATTGATTTCAGGTCTATCACTCATGTCGAACAGGTCAAGACCTTGGGTTTCTTTTTTAGCCCAGCCTTGTCAATCAATGGACATATTAAATCTGTCAGTCATAATGTCAGTTTTATTCAGATTTGACACAATCATTTACTCACGGCTCTCTCCACTGGTTACTGAAAAGAACTACTGAAACTCACTCAAAATTGTATATAATCATTACACATACCTAGAATTGAACACATTATGCGTCCATTGGCTAACGCATAAAATTAAGATCCATCTTCAGAACTACAAGCCACTAATTCATTCCAGCCTTTTTGTGGTCTGGTCTGCTCGAATCTTCTGCCATTTGTTCTTTGATCTCTTAATCACTAAAATGTCTCTCGGGAGGAAGGCTTTATAAGGTTGGACACAACTGCCTGTTCTGTAATCATCACTTTCAAAATTAGCCAGGAAAGTGTTATTTGTAGTCATGCTTATTCTCTTTCATTTGCATGTTTCTGTCTATTTTTAGTGTGCCTTCAAATAACAGTGTTAAATTACCATTATTAATAGTAACAAAGTGTCAAGTTTATACAATTCTGTGGGGATGGTTTATGAGGACACAAACTGTCCTTTTAAAATCCAAGTAAAATAAATATTGCAAAATGTACTTAAAACACAATTATTTTGAAGAAAATTGCATTTTGGTGGGTATTTTCTGCTCAGTTTTTCTATGTTAGATCTGAGAGAGGAGTAACCTGACCTTCGGACGAGCATTGAAGTTCCGCTATATGATCAGCCAAGATTTGCACAGTCATGTTAGTCCTTGCTGTCCTGTTGGCTGATTTACCAGTACTTGATTTTATTGTGGAAATCGGTTTCATCGGTGCACGAAACGAAAACAAAAAGTGTGAGGCCTTTACTTTGCATCGTTTTTTTCAGAGATTTTCCAGTTGCATTCATTCATCCCTTTTCTTTACTGGGCCATTCCTGATAAGGGTGAGGGTTACATCCAGCTCACAATTTTGCTAAAGTTGGGGAACAGTCCAAGATTGTCAGTCCACTGCTGGGAATGTTGATCCATTTAAACTATTTATGTAAAGAATTAGACAATTTACTCTCAGAAATATGGAGCCTTTTGATAGTTTATTACTTCTTTACAGTTTGCTCTATAAATTACCTTTAAAACAATTTGTGTGCCAATGTTTGATATCATTTTCTTTCATACAAACCCAGCTCTTTTTTATTTATATTTTTTTTATCACACAATAATTCCACACCAAACCTTAAGTTGTACAAAAAAATACAATTCATATTAAGAAAATATTGTACTGTGTTACTGCAAAAAATGAGAACTTACAGTTTTTATGTTTTATAACAAAATCAATTGTTGAGACAAAATAAAAATTCATAAATCCCCTAAAAAGGAAAAAAACAGACAAACCTTTTCTTAACCTAATACACTGCTTTTTTGTGCCAGAACTTTTAAAAACACAAGGCATATCGCAGGTATTGTACTTCCAAGGTTTATTCCTTCTTTTCACCACTAGATGGCACTGATGGCAGCGATTTGGGATTTGTAAAAACTGAAATACAATCATGCATTTAATCACATTTAAATTTACCATAACTCTTGAAAAGTTTATTTAAAATCAAAAATATAAAACTAATAACTTTTAAAAACCTACACGTTATATTTGACATCAAAATTAAACAATAGGTGGTTCGCATCATTCCTATTTCATTCAAAACCGAATTGACTTTCCGATGTGACTTTCACATGCACCGGTGCATGCACACACTTCTAAGAGACTTCTATTTGACAAAAAGATTTGTGCTCTTTAAAAAAGGAAATTAAACAGAATTCCCTGTTGCTTGTCCAGTCTCTTATCAACTCAGCACTGTTTCAATTCAACGTCTTGTATCTCCTCTCAGAGCTTTTGTAGATGATCCTTAACCTCCCGTCGTGTTTAGGCTTTAATCACCCACCACAGAATCCTGCTCCCACTGATCTCCACTAGTGCCTTTTGGGACCAGAATCAAATGACAAGTTCCGACACTGGCTTTC
This sequence comes from Danionella cerebrum, assembly GCA_007224835.1. Classification (NCBI taxonomy): domain Eukaryota; kingdom Metazoa; phylum Chordata; class Actinopteri; order Cypriniformes; family Danionidae; genus Danionella; species Danionella cerebrum. The sequence goes on from SRMA01025117.1 coordinate 381,038, forward strand.
AGTGCTAATGGAACAGCTCCTATTTAGACCGACTCGCCACTCAATGCTTCCACCTGCCAGCTATGGTAAGGTTACCGAATCAATGCCAATTTACTGTTCTTTCACAATGCCACAAAAGAAAAAAAAAGCTTTCAGTCGTTCTATTTTTGTCAGGAGGAAATGTTCTTAGTGTTCACTATAGCTGCTCAGAACCACAAACCAAACTGCTTTGAAATGAACTGCGTTGCTCTTCTTCTGCGATGGCTGGTTAATTTTTTTGGTTAAATGACATTAAATACACTTCTTTTTTGGTTGTATTTAATTAAAACATGGAATCTATAAAGATATACTTGGAAGGAACCTCTCAAAACCAATCTCCCCTGTGCATGGGATAGTTTTCCTGATCAATAGTATCTTTAGCCGCAGTCTTGGAAGGATCCAATCAGTGATATTATGATGTATAGTTGGTCATTAAAGGAAACCTGGGAGCGGCACTGTTTTCCCCTCTTTGCCTCAGAGTAGGAGCTTTAGAAGAGTTCTACAGAACCCTCAAAGGAAGCTTAATCAGGTAGATCCATCAGCCGATGGCACAAACCGTTGCATCCAGAAGTACTAGACCCATCACTTTCATGGTAGTTAAACTATCTTATGTTTTATGAACATGGAAAAGAAACAAGAAGCACTGCAGCTTCTTCAAACTGTGGCTGTAAAGAAGATTGCTCCTCTGGGCTGGCAATGCTACACTGGGTTACCGTTAATCATCAGCAAACGACTGAAATGCTCTTGCTTGTAGGGATGTAGAGTTTTTAGGTCCGAAACAAAACAGGAACAGTACCAGCTCTCACGTCTGGTGTTAAACAATGTATAATCGAAAGGGTTGGTGGTTCGATCCCTGCCAGGTCCATTATGCTGTTTTGAAGCCACTTCACCTGCATTGCCTGGTATGGATGTGTGTGACTGGTGGGGTGTATTTAGTGGTGGGCAGGAGGCCGTAGCTGTGAAATGGCAGTCACGTTCTTTCAGACTGCCCCAGGGCTGCTGTATGAAAGTACAATGCTCTGAAAAAGTGCTTTCATTGGCCCTTTGTTAGTAGTTGGGTTTAAATGGTCTGGTAGAATGATGTTCTATAATGTAAAAAAACATGTTCCAACTTCAATACATTTAGATCATCACATACTATTAATTACTCACTGGGCATTTTCTCCCTTTAGAACACTGTTCTAGCCGTGGAGAACAAACTCATAAATATCAAAGAATGATTGATGACGTTTTTAAATTGCGTATTTACCATTGAAGTTTGCAAAAACACAGGCACTTCAGTGATCAAAATAGTAACATACACATTTTATCCTGTCCCTTCTGTAAGGTGTGATTGCAGAGTAAACAGCCACCAGCTAGCCTGCCATTTACAAACAAATCAGTATCAGAGTGTCATAACAACGTCAAACTAACCCCCGAACATGAAAAAATGATGCACTGTTTACGTGTGGATAGACAGCGTAACCACATCGAAAAATGGCCATTTTCAAAAGAACTGGGTACGTGTGGACAGGACTTACAACAGTTCAAACTAAAAGAGCCACAACACCCCGGAGACTCAGCAGGGGGCTTTTAAACCTCAAAAAAATAGAGAAAAGGGTGGTGGTCAAGCAGGCTTGAGATGAGCAGGTTATACATAAAAATAGGTTGGAATAAACCACTGCCCATTTGTAATTTACAAATTGAAAGATTTCTGCTTCGGAGAGAAGCGTAGAAGTTATTTCTCAGAGGTTTCTCGACTTTGTCAAATAACAGTAGGAGCACAAATTTAACAAATTTATTGTATTTACTGTGTGATCAAACTAAGGCAGATATTTGGAAAGTCTCTGTTATCATATGTTGTCAATATATGGCTTCCCCCGACCACTAACTATGAATGAAAAAATGGTTTTGTGTTATCATTCATATTTTCTGAAAAATGGCCAATAGATAAAAAAAAGCCAGGATATATAAACTGTACATCTTCAGACATGAGAGAATATTAACGCATACTTAGGTATTGGCATGGCGACTTTCTCCTCGTGTGCGCGATATCCTTCATCTACCATTTGGACAAACACTCTTTCAAAAAGAGATCCGTGAGGGTCCCAAAGAGCTGGAAACAATATTCTCACGCACATTTGTGCCATTTTAAAACATTCACGAAACCACTCAGCGATTGGATATTTATTAACAGACCATGTGACATTGCAGCGTCTTTACAAAAACTTTTCAAAAATGAATATAAAGTATAAAGAAAATAAAGTAAATAATTCATTTACAGAGACCAATGTACTTATCTAAAAAGGTTTGTATTCTTTGCAGTGCGTCAATAATTATTATCAAGTGAGAAAAATAAAGCAAAGTGTAAAGTGCGCAGTACGTTTTACCCTTAAAATATTTATGCACAATGAAGAGAAAGGACCAAGCTCAAAGTAGAATTTTCTTTCAGGGCATCCTGTCAAACAATCTTGAACTTATTAAAGAGAGCTAATTTTTGTTTCTGTACATAAATGTAAAAACATTTATTTCATCACAAATGCTTCACCACATCTTTCACTGTACTGTCAGATGAGGACAAGCAGACTGCATTTAACAGTGAATCTGGCACTGTAGAAATCGAGTTTTTACAAGGAAAATTATACGCAGATGTATTTTGAAGCTTCCTATCTCAAGATATACTCTGAGAAAGGATTGTTATTGTGGCTTGAGAGACATCGAGTGACAGTGGTTGTTTGTAATTTGTAATTATGACGCAAACACCAGACAGACTGTATCAAAGCTCCACAGGAGTCTCGGTTCCTGCTGTAAATCAATATCCTCCACAATCGGTAATGGCCATAATTGTTTGTCGAGAGGGTGAACGAGGATGAAGTGTTTGGCCAGTGGTGGAAGTACAAAGTGATTAGTTAGCCGTTATTATTGACCAATCACACGTGGTCTACTTAACCAGAGAGAAATTGTTTTTTGTCTTCCTGGCTAAGGTAACTTACAGCAAATCAATGCAAAAGAAATTTTACTTTATATTCTTTTCTGACGAGTCCGTCTGAAGATGGTTTTCTTAAATTTGAGTAAACGTCTTGGACTGTATTTGATTTTTAAAAAATTCACACTTAAAAAAAAAATAAAGCATATATTTAAGCATACACTTTCCCCCTACTTCTCCGAAGATTAAAAAAAGACATGAAGGGTTCCAGGGAAATTGAACCCCTCTGGCTTCAAACATAGATAAGGTGTGACAGGCCATTGTTAAGAGGTAGAATTTAAGAAAGAAACAGAGAAATGGGTATACATTGGGTAAGGTGGCTAAAAAAAAAGAGCCTCCTCTGCGCTGTCCTTCGCAGAGGGCAGGAAAAATACAGGAAAAAAGATTTCAGGAGGCAGTAGGGTCAGGGAAAGTTGGTGTGACCACTGCAGTCAACAGCTGACATTTTCCTGCTGCCATGATAGGTGATGGGCTCATGGCCCGCTCAGATTACAGCAGTTGGGAGAAGCTTGGGGAGGCGTAGTGTCTTAGAGCAAAAGAGATGCTCCGGAGGATCCCCTCAGAGCTGGAAACTCTGCCATGATGCCACAAGCCAGTCGAGTTTTGTCACCCAGAGATCCAGGTGGGATGAGGGAGAAGTGGCAGTCGATTCAACCGTGCCAACATCGGACCACAGACAGGTCGCAGCACTGCTGGCACAACTAAGCCCTCCAGGCGACGATGAGAAGAGGGAGTATGTTCACCTAGCCACACCAGCCACTGGAGGGAGAACAAGTGGCATAGCCAAGGGGACGACCCCCTAAAATGGGGCTAGGGGGCAGAGAGGAAGGAGGAAGTGGGAAGCCTGCAGAAGATCGCAGCAAGCTTTCACAGTAATTGACTGAGGAGGAGCAGCCCTCCAGGTTGACCTCCCCACTGGACCCTTATAATGTAGGTCTAAGCCGTGCCAATCAAAGCGTGAGTGGAGAGGATTCTCTGTCCTGGAGAAACTCTAGGACTGATCCAGAACAGGAATTGCCAATAGAGAAACAGTCGTCATTTGAGGAGCAGGAACTGCTGGAGAAGCAGGAGCAGACTCCAAAGGAGAAGCGGGAACCGCTGGAGAATATGGCGTCGAAGCCCCAGGAGGATCAGACACTGCAGATAAACTCAGTGTGAGGAACAGGCCTGCTGGGACCTAGGGAGTTCTGGAGCATGCATACCAAAGGGTGACACCCATGGAGCATGGAAACCCATCTTCGACCAGGCCGGAGAGATCTTTCACACTACCCAGGGCACCAGGATGCTCCTTAGACATACTGTTGAGCCATTATAAAGATTCGCTTTCGGTTGGTTATTCGGTCACATTGATGCAGGATCGTGGGCGGCATTTCTCTGTCCTGAAGAAACCCTCAGAATGGCTAAGCCAAGGGATCAGGAGAATGTGCAGGAACCGATCTGGAGCCGAAGCTGAATTAGCTGTTTTACACAAGGAGGGGTGGTGAGCAGGTTGTGGAGGCTTCCCCTGTAGAAGATATGGTGATAGTGTGGTGGAAGGTTTTGCTGTTTAATAGTAAATGAGGCAAATAGACGTGGCTGTTTTATAAATGGCTGGCAGAGGTGTCACTTGTCATCAGATTGATTGCAATTGATTGGGACCCCTAAAGGGCACCCAAAGGGTAGGGAAGCACATAAGCAATGATTGCAGACTCTCTAAAACGGTCTTCACCTGTCTCATAGACACAAATGTAAAAGCGATTAGTCCATTAGTACAATGAAATAAAATGATCGTTCCGGTAGCATAAAAAGAAGCAAGGATGTGGTGTGTAAGTTGTTAATGTGTTTTAGTGAATGTGTCAGATGTGTTCGAGTATCTTAAGAATTTATAGATATATGAATATTTGGGTCAGCTTGCAATTTCACTCCTCCTCTTTTCCCCCTTTTCCTCCCATTTCCCACAGCGCAATAGGCACAGGCCAACTAAAGGAAACGTCACATGTATCAACTTGGAGAATTCTATTAAATTAATAACAAACTAAAGCTTGTGACCACCACACAGCTCTAACAGAATTAAGAACAGTACGTTATTTGACCCATTCCACAGAGATTTCTATCCCTGACACTTTTTATGTATAAATAAGTATTAAATTGCTTCGTAAATACATTTTATTACTAAGCAAAGTATACTTCATACTTTTCTTAAGCTAGAACATTTGAAATATTGATAAAAATCCACATAAAACACTGAAAAATGGCATTTATTGCTTGTCCCCAGTCTCTGATGCTACACTTCAACATATAATATAATGACTAAGATCTTTAAAAAAACAAAACTATATTTTGCATTGATACTAATTAGAAATTTATTGAAACATAACCCCCAAACCAAAGTGAATTTTATGTAGGGGTAATTGAAGAACAGTGAGGGGAAAAAACTATTTGAACCCCAGCTGATTTAGTAAGTTTTCCCGCTAACAAAGAAATGATCAATCTAATATAATTTCAATGGTAGGTTCATTTGAACAGTGAAAGACAACAATGACAAAAAAATCCAGAAAAATGTGTTTCAAATAGAGTTGTAAATTAATTGCATTTCCATGAAGGAAATGCATCAGCAAGATCCATCTACATCAGCAAGATCTCTAGCTCCCAGGTGGATCTTATACATGTTACATTGGGAGCCCTCTCAGCTCGTTACCTGTACAAGACCCTGTCCACAGACGCAATCAACCAATCCAGATGCCAAACTCTGCACCATAGCCAAGACCATGAGCTTTCCAAGGATGTCAGGGACAAGATTAAGGATCTAAATTAAAAAGTTTTTTCCTCTTACTGTAAACATATAGGTACAAAAAGTGAAGCCTCATGCGCGTGAATACAACTCAGGGAGAACATGGAATTTAATACAGCTCGCAACCGGGCGCTACATTTTTTCTGTCGTGAACTAATTTTTAATACTTTCCATAAACTAGAAACCTCGTAATCTATGAATAAATTATCATGTACATATTTTCCCACAATCCTTTGAGCGCACAAACAGGAACATGGCTGATTTAAAAATGCTTCTTAACTTAAAAAATGTCTTTTCACAACGATTACCGGTATATACAGTATCTTTTTTAAAATAAATAAATATTTAATTTAAGTCCCTTGTGATGTTTTAAACAAAATTGATTCTAGCCAGTTGATAGTACACGTCAATTTCACATGTCTTAGACGTCCAAAAACTTACAAAGTCCGACATCCAAATAAGTTCTTTGTTAGACGTCTAAATAGTTGACCTAATTTGCACTTCTGGTAGATGTGCAGAAGTTGTGGACCAACGGACACACTATAGACATAATTTGCCCATCTGTCAGACATCTAATGTTTAGTGGGACGCTCCCCCAGTTCAAGTTTTTGGTCGTTTCAGTCATTCTTTAACTCCTGTGTCTGCTCCTTTCACTTTTTTAAAGATGTGAATCTGTTTAATGGAAAACTCAGTTTTTCTAGATCTGACCCTGTGCATTATTTACTTCCGAGGTCTCAGACACCTTCATATCACAAAACCCAGACAATGGCCTGCAACATAGTTTCAAAAATTGTCAACCAGGTTTTGGAACATAATGGCTCAGCATTAGTAAGTTCCATGGGACAAATTGCTGTCATTATTCCTGAGTCATCAGCTGTGAGAAAAGATGCCACTGTACACCTTCCAGCTAAGAAAAACAGCCCAATTAACCTTTCCTCCTCTTGAGTTTGTAGCCAAGATGGCATCTTCTAGCTTCACATCTCCAGATCTGCTCTGCTGTCTCCTTAAATCTCCAGTCCAGTGCCAACAGCTCATTGGATCTCCAGCTATTTACATGTAGTCATATAGATTCAATTATTTCTTATTGTGTGACAGGGATCCCTCTAAACTCCAGCTCTGATAAAGCAGTTCCTCAAAACACCACTTCAGATACTCTACATATCCTGTTATCTAGTTTCGAGCAATCCCTCAGCACTCCTTTTTAGATTTAATAGCTCTTCTGTAAATATGTTCAGAAACATTGAATCATCAGAATTTCTGTTTAGAAATAAAAGCTCCTTTAAACTTTCTTTCAGAACCAGTAGCGTTTCAACATTCCAGTAGCTCCTCCAACCTCCTGTTCAAAATCAGTTGTTCCTCAGAAGTCCCGTTCGGAACCTGTAGCTTTTTGACTCTGGTTCAAGGTCATTAACCCTTCATGGGGTTCAAGTCAAGTTCCCAGTACTCATCAAGATCTCAGTTCTGAGGGCATTTCTCCTCAAACTTTCAGCATATTAGTTCAGAACTCCTCCTAGTTTTAGTAATAGTATCTCTTCCAAGTATAGTACCAAGCTAGTACCTCTACCAAGATAAAGTCCTAAACCAGAATTTCTTAACTCAAATCTTGAGCCAGGTTTTCCCTCAAGTTCCAGTCCCAGGCCAAAATCTTTCCTGAGCTCCAGCCTTGAGCCAGTATCTCTCTCTTGAGCTCCAGTCCAGAGCCAATGTCACACAAAAGCTACCACAAAGAGCTCCTGTTGCTCAAGTACCTTGAGTCAATACAGCTTTAAAGGTCTAGACTCAAGCCAATTTAGTTCCAAAGCTCAAGCCAAATGCAGACTTGGAGATTCAGCCATAAAATGAAGCATTTGTAAGGGGGTCCATATGCTGATCCAAATACGGGTTTCAACCATGGATGAAGATTTCAGCTGTGTTCGGTCTTTCAGAGCTTGCGGGAACTTTTATCTGACCATATTTTTATGAGAAGGTTATTGTTTACCTTTATCATCGCCTTTGATTGTATTTATAATTGTTAATATTTATAGAAATACATTAATGTGTTATCATTAACCAATAAAACCTTTGTTACATAATGTGATACTTAGTGCTTAGCATTCTACATTATTGTAGAAAGTAGTTAGAGTAACTATTGAAAAGATTGAACATCTCAATTATTAACAAATAAAAAAAAAATAGTAAGTTACAGAGTGAAAAGAGAAAAGCATGTTCTGTGAAGTCTGTGCAACTTGCTTTTTTCTTTATCTTATCTTGCCATAATCATCTTTAAAACTGAAATGACAGTAGTCTACAAACATAGACCTACCATCTATGGCATCTATCTTTGCTAGAAAATTGGAAAAGCAAAGGGCTTCAGAATGACCCAATTCAAATTAAAATATCCTCTCTAAAAATCTACAAGAGAAGGCATCAAGTTCACTCCTTTTGAAGCTCCCCAGATTTGCGAATGGCTCTTGTTTTAAAATCTTCTCACGATCGGGGAGCATCAGCTTCTTTTGCCTTTGAGACTTTATCTTCTTATGGAGATAAATGATTTTCTTCCGTTACCGTCAAGTCAGCCGTCTTCCTCATGATTAATTATCATAATTATATGATGAAATTGGGACAAGGAGCCTACGATTTTAACCAATAAAGACATATTTCACTTTGTGTGTGATAAACTAATATAACATAGAACATAGACTTTTCTGTGCCATTCAGGCTTTTAGGCACAAAGGAACAGGCAAGGCTGTCACTAAGCAAGGGCTCAGTGGTTTCGTGTATGCCTAGATTACATCAATGTTGTGTCCGATCCCCTCGTTTGTGAAGACCTTCTCCAAAAAATAGTTCAATCATGCACGTCTTGGACTTATGGACCTGAAAGTGAGAAAGTAAGCTACAGGTACCTTCATATCGGGTACACACAACCTGCATATTGAGTCTTCATTAATGCTGTTTGGTATGGTGCACCAAAACTACAGGACTGTTGCATATTTATAACCAAATTCCTCCCACCATCACCCATCTGAGGGGAGCAGCCATTGTTGCCAGTCCTGTATGGCTTCTGTTCTTTCAATGTTCTCGCCCCTCTTATTGATCTGAACCAGATTGGCTCCTGAAATAGTCATTTGACAGCTGGCTCTCTGTCAATTTGTGGATTTTTAAAATGAGTACTCAGTATTCAGTTTGCAAAAACACAGGCACCTCAGTTCAGTGATCCAAAAGAAAACATGTGATGCTGTTCAGGCTGTGAGACAACTTTCATCCAGCCATTGCTAATGATCTTTGTAAACAAAGCAGTGACAATGATGACAAAGCCCAGCTCCAAAATTCAGGAAAACAAATTTTCCTTTCTCCATCCACACAAAAACAGATCCCAGAGAGTTTTCAAAATGACACATCTTAATTGGCGTTTGCAAAAATGTGCAGTTGAATAAAATCAATGCTGCGTTTAATAGCTGTTTTCAAAATAACTGGGTATGTGTGGACAGAGCACAAGTGGCATCATGAAGAATTGAAAACATATGACCTTGATATATGACCAGTGGATCTTCAATGGCCTCCACACGTCCCTTCTTGAAAAGTTTTAATTGTACGAATGAATATTGTCATGGTAGGTCATTTGAAACAATTTCCCTATGATAAAATGGGTATAAGACCTGAGCAGGTTTGAGGGTTGAACAGAGGTTGTTATCTCCCTATGCAGCAGTTGCATTAGTGGTCTCCTAATCACTAAAAGTGTGAAAGCACCCACACTGGGATCTATACCCTCAGGTACGTGACTGAAGTATGTAGAATTCTCACTGCACAATGAAAGCTCTTACATTTAACCTTTAAATGAAGTTGGAGTTTGACTGGCCTGCTTGCAGCACATTCCCCTATTTTCAAAGTAATCATGTTGGCTTGAAAAAGTCTTTGGCTTCAGACAGAAAAGCCTAAATGCTTCTCCTGCTAAACCATTCAAGCTACAGTCCAAAAACTTTGCCAAAATATCTAAACTGGTCTGACTCAGGTTGCTATATATTTTCAGGCTGGTACCACTAAAGGATTTCTGGCAAATTGCAAAAAAATTTTTCCATTGAGTTAACACGGGGTGAAACTTTGTAAAGCTGTAACTCAAACTCAGAACCCCATCGAAACCTTTAAGTATTATAACCAGGTTATAAGTATGTGTGAGAACATACCAACCACTGTGCAAAAATATTTGAACCCTAGACTCTAGAATTGGTTAAAACTTACCATTGACCTGTATTGGCCACTAAAAATAAATAAGAAAAGGCAATGTAAATATTTTAATGAGAAAATTCATCGAGAGGCTAGTTTATGTTAATCATGGCAAGAAATTAAATTTGTATGACATCACTGATAACTCCCTAGTAACCAAACTGTTTACCCTAGCAACCAAATTTCCGAGACTCAGCTTTGTTAAATGGTAAAGACATGGGGTTGGTTTATATAATTTGTAGTGACAAATGAAACCTTATATTATGTCACTGACCACCCATAGCAACCTGACTGTTTACCATAGCAACCCATTCGGCTTATCACTATCTGAGCTGAGGATAATCACAGCGACATAGTGGTTTGTTTATATTGACATGGGGAACTTTGGATAATGTCTGAGACTCCTCCATACCGACCAAAAATGCTACCTTGGCAACCATTCCATTTTGCTTATAATTATAACAAGCAAACATTAAAATTTAGCCCCCTAGTTCTCAATAGTTTCCATTTGAAATGATGAGCTACAAGACGATATCCAACTGAAACTGAACAAAACCAGCAGTTAAGTAATCTGTATGCATCAAGTAAACACTGATGGGTATTGAAGGTACTAGATTTAGAAATAAGTGTGATATTTAATGGTGTTATACTTAAATATATCGGTATATTTTGCATCACTTGCTCCCTCCTTCCTTTGCTTAGTTCAATGAACCCAGTTTTGACAACAGAAATAGCCTGGTGTCTCCATGACAACATGACTTCCATCTACATTCTTTAAAGGTTTCGTATATGAATTCACATTGAAAATGTTTTGTGAAGTTTCAAAAAGGGCAATTGTTGACAAGCAGCTTGCCAGTTGTAAGGTTTTTTTTTGGGGGGGGGGGGGTGTTCAAGTGCATTAGACCTATGTCTAAATCACTGTCGCGGCAGAGTCTGATGATTGTGTGTTTGCCATTGATAAGTTGTCACAATGAAGCCAAGCAAAGGAGAGACTTTCTGTTTTCAATTATTTTCCTGTGAACTCTTTTTGTTTTTAATTCCCTTTTAATTAATGGCCTGCTGTTCAATTAAGCCAGCTAATAAACCTGTTGTGTTAATTAGAAACTCTTGCTTTTGCATTCATTCTTCTTAACATGTTAATTTTACTTATAAACAAATGCAAAAAAAAGCACAATAGTAGTAAGTCTAACAAATATTAAATTGATAAAAGAATTTATTCAAGAAACATTTCAGAGAACAAGTTAGTACTTGGAGCATAATCCTTCAATACAAGTTTCTTGTAACACATTTCTTGTGGTTGGCTCCAGAGTTTAAAGTCATTAAGGTTTGTACTAAGAATTATTATGATAGGTCTAATCATTTTTAAGCAATCCTAGATTCTGTGAGGTGTGCTTTTGCATAAAACAGCTATTTCTATGCCTGTAAATGCCGTTTTTAACAGAAACTTTTGCCAGTTCGCAGCAGCTGTCAATCATCAATTATTTGGTGCAAGTTTCTCTATGAAGACAGCACTGCCATTGGGAATCAAAGCAAAATTAGTTCCGTTAATTCTACCGGGCCATTAAAATGCATTGAATCTCATTGGCTACCATTTTTAAAGACGTGTAAATGTTTGGCACATGAGAGTCATAAAGATTAGTTATGGATGAAATCACTAAGAAAGTCAATCGGCGCTTGTGAATCAGCATACATTTATCAAGACACGCCCACTTTGCAACATAATTTCCAATGTAAAAAATCTTTAAAGCGGAACACACATTAAGGTTGATTTATATAAATCAAAGTTGAAAGTAGATTACAACAGACTAGTTGTTTTGCAACCAGACTGTTTACCAAAGAAAACCAATTTTCTAATCTATTTCTCAGCTCAGGAAAAACATAGTGATGTGGGGTTTGATCCATTTTACTCATATTGACACGGGGAACATTATATCATGCCATTACATTATGATATAGCAATAATCTGTTCATCGTAGCATTTTTGCATTGTTTAATCACATCACATATGCTAATTGTAATCATTTTAGCACCTTTGCAACACAAATCAGTTTCAAGGAGTGTTTGAGAATCTCAACCTCATAGTTATTTACACATTCACAAATGTATGAAATATACAAACATATATATAAATATAATTATTCACACTCTTACAGATCTTAGTGGACAGTGTTTAAAATCTTTGTGGCAGACGTTGTGGCTGTGGTTGCATTGAGGGGATTCTCTTGTTGAGATTTGGGCAGTGTTTGGGTGTTTTCATCACCATTGAATCCTCCAAATGTGAATCTAGCACGATGTCCCAGACTAAAAGAGAATGACTCTTATCTGCTTCATCCACTTTTACCAACTGTTATCACCTTCTACACTGTTCCTGCTTTGTGCAGGTCTACAGTCTTGCCCCGCCATCCCTGTATAGCTCTATGCACTATAATACATTATTAGACCCGAAAATGTAATTTAAATATAGTTTAATTATGGCCTCTGCAAAAAAAAATACCCTATATTGTCTTTATTCGAACATCGCCAGAAGGGGGTTAATTTCTTTCACTGTATATATTTCATTTGTTTTAAAACATGATAAATAGATATATTTTAAAATCTGAAGCATACAGAAACATTCTGTTCTGACAAGTTCTTTTTATGCAATCTGTCTATTATTTAGTTTCCATTCATGAGTTTTACAATTGCAGCTTTGTGTTTATGCTCTGCTACGACTGAGCTGTCCTCTGACTCTCATGTGGGGCAGCAGGCACGTCTTAACTGCGTAGGAATCTAACGAAGCCTGTATGCTAATGAGGGTCAGAAATATCAGGCAGCCAAAATCACAGGAGAACAGATTTGGCAATGCTTCTGAATTACATAATAGATGGCAATGACATCATGACAAAAGGCGGCACTAGGAGCTTAAAGCAGAAAGCAGGTTAGTTATATAAAGAGTAAGAGAATGAGGTGCTAGAATGAGGGGTGTCATTATCTCCAGCTCTTCGGGGGAAAAAATGATTGGCTCCAGTCTTCAAAAGCTTGCCAGATGGAAACAAATATCTGCTCTCAGAGTAATTCGGAAAGAAGCTTTTGTCAAGCCAGTAATATAAAGCAAATGAGCGCTCATCTCAGAAGTTCAACAGGTGCGCATCTAAAACAGAACTTCAAACAGAACCTTCGCTAATAATGTTCTGAACACAAATCTTAGACCTTACACAGAAGCAAAGTATCATGGACAACACATGGTCTGTTTAATTGGATGTGAGGAATCTTGTGATACATCTTGTGAAAGAGTTGCAAAATTGCTGTAAGTCATTCAAAGGGAATATAATTACAGTCTTGTTTATTACTGAGAGAGTGAGGTTGTGTAGTGGTTTGTTGTTCCCATCGTTGTATGGATTTATTGTAGAATTTATTCTGTAGTTCAACACCGGGAATTTCGCAGTTCTAAATATTTCACAAGAGTGAGTGTGAGGGTGATCGGGGAGCTGTGTTACAAAAAAAGCGCATCCACATGTACACTGTAAGACTCTACCAACAGTTGGCAGACAATTCATGGTATTTTAAAATGATCATTTAACACTGCGTGAAGAAAAACACACGAGCATCTGTTCGGTGATCCTGTACATGGTGTAAGCCACAATACTGGAATAAACTACAAGATAGTTCTCGCTTCGGCCGCCATTACTCTGGTTGTTGTCAACACACCAGTGACACAGTGGTAAATAATCCTGTTGTTGAGGATGAAGAAGTGTTGAAGTGTTTAAGACCCATCTCTGTCTCAAAATCTCCACATTTTCAATGGTCTTGGTCTTGATACAGTCTCTACTCTCTGTGGTCTTGGTATCGTCTCGGTTGCGACTTTCTGTGACCTCAGTATTGTACGTGTGGGCCCCATAGGTGTCCTAGGGCCTGTACTATGAAGCCGGATTAACTGGCTAGCTGGCTAAATTTAGTTTTAGTTTGCACCAATCCTGGGTTTTGAGTACTATGAAAGTATCTAGGATTTAATCAATCTTTGTCACCCTGGTCACTTATGCCACACGACACGGTGTAGAGATTGCAGGCTTATATTCTCCAATCAGCGGTTACAAAAGCAATGTTTAAGTCACGTAACACACCAACATTGGTAACACTGACTTCACCTTTTCTTCATCTTAATCTTGTGGATATTTCTGTTCAAATTGTTAGCACTTTGCAGGGAAAGACTTTTTAGGGACAGACAAAATCCCATCGCCTTTCACGACACGACAGGTCCTTCGCAGATGGAATAGATTACATTTGAAAGGTTCTTTAACCGCAGAAAAATATTTATATAGACATTAACCTTTTAAAATTAAATATACATACAGCATGTAGACATATAAGCATTTACTTTCTTTTCTAATACAACCCTAAACACATTAACATTAGATTTAAAAGTAAAACGGTTTGGAGTTAACACGCCAAAACTAATCTACTGTTATCATACACATCACGCATGATACTCTATTTTACATTATTACAGAATATGCTTCTGTAACTTACGTATTCACACAATCAGCAATTTTCTGCCAACAATCTTGTCCGGCTATGGCAGCAGCCACAGTATTACTACGAGACAACAATATGTTTAAACTCATCGTATTCCCGAACTTTAATCTCTTGCTCCTCCGCAGAAAAATAAAAGGATCTCGCTCTCTCCATGTTCATCATGATTGGTTTTCTGGTGCCTACGTCATTCTTTTATGTGCACGCGCTGTGAACTAATCATAGCTTAAGGATCCAAGCCTGACTTGACAAAGATTGTTGATGAGCTGCTTGATGGTACCAAATGAGCCAGATTCAGGAGGTTTGGTTTTGTCAAGTTGAAACCCCAAGAAGACATCTTGCGAGTGTAACAGAACCTGTGTCCGAGGAGGGCTCAGGGGCTGATGTCACTTCAAAACAAAAGCGATTGGAGCTGGATACCTCTAAGTGGTAAATAAAAAAATTTATTTGCCATACATCAATATAACCCTTATATCCTAGATTTTAATAATTTATATAGAGTTAGGTCAATCTTAACTGAAGAAAGTGTCAAAACTAAAATAGACTTTTTTTCCCTCCACATATATTTTTTTTAAATACCGGTATGTCATTTATCCCTTAAAATTGTAAATGTAAATAAAGTTGTACTTTTTGTGCTTTTGAACTTTTTTGAACCCTTTTTGATGCTATGGGACGTTTAGGAGAGATTTACCGATTGAGCGAGTCCAAGCCAAAAGTTTTTGCAGCAGTAAAAATCCTGGGAAGATGATGTCACGCCGTGGTTCGCCGGTAATATTGCGGGAATTTATCACTTTATAATTATAATGGATTAAAATGTTTATATTTTGTAGGATTTTTAGCGATTTTCAGGGATTTTTACTGGATTTCTGCACACCCACTTGTGGAAAAAAACAGCTCTATGTTTAATTTATATGTAAGTCTAAAGCTGTTTTATTTGCAAAAAGAATGATTGCTCTATCTTATGTGGTTCCAGTTTTACCGGCATTTAAAAATGTACATGCAAATAAGATCACGGCGTTCCCGTAGGTCTTAAAAGGTTAAAACTCAAAACTTATTTTCCTTCATCTTAGAGCTGTGTTACACTGATATGGGCACTTTAAAATGCAATTTCTCCATTTTGGCACAATAAAGGTTTTATTAAAAAAGCAGTTCATTATAGTCTAAAGTTTGTATAACGGTGTACAGCATACTGTTATATTATTAAAATCTTTACTGCTGTAAGGATCTTGTATCTGGCAGTCTTGCATTACAACTACATTTGAAATGTGTGCAGCACATAAGAAACATGAAAACAAAAAGTCTTCATGAGTAAACGCTTGCTCATGACGACTTTACACAGACTTGGCCAATGGGAGCAGTTAAATCCTTGAATCCATGTTGAATCCATGTACAGTTAAAATTGAATGCAGAGGGTGCTGAAAATCCGCTGGGTGTTAGAATTCTCCACGACACTGGAAAAGGATAGATTTCCGTTGACCTCTTTTTGTTGATATCTTTATTTGAAACCACCTGACTGACTGTGACCCGAATATCATTAAAATATTTCTGGATAGCTTGTAACTACATGTAACAGTGGGTCGCCTGATCCCCTTTTAAGTACCTCAATTCTTTTATGTCTGCGTGTTTGCACTCCGCACTTGTGAACAAGCTACCAGCGTCAGGTGTCCACACAAACGCACATGTGAACAAGTAATAAGCGTCAATAAAACACACGTATGCTCTTGTATCTGCAGAGTGTAAACTAATTTTTTTTAAATAGAGATTTTGTGTATCTTTTGCAGGTTTTAAGAAATGTACCTGAAATTTGTTTTGAAGGATGTTCTGTGTTTCAACAAGTTATAGTAAGCTCACACTGTTAGACTGTTAGCTGCCTGTTTGCTAATTATTAAATACATTTTGTAATCGTACATTTGAACCCAGATTATTTATATAGCAGATTTAATCTGAGCTCCATCTCTTAAATCAGATTAGAGTGGAGGAACTGAGCCATTTCGACATTTTGGATTCTCTATTTTTTATGTTGAAATGAAAGAGAGTACGGCCAGTTCCTGTTATGTACTGAATATGATCATAAACATTTGTTTTTGGTTTCCATCTTTTATAATAAAACTTTTGAACAAAGATTATGTTATTTATCGTTTAAAATCCTCCTTTTCCTGAAATCAGTAGATGCTTTGTCGACACAGTAGGAGTCGAGAAAACAGGTGCAGCTTTATTTAACCCCCTTGTTTCTCAAATCTGGCTCACTTACATCATTTCTGAGCTATTGAGCTGTTTACACTCTAATCACTTCATCCATTCTCACTCATTCAACTTGATTTGCAGGCACTTGTTTCTGGTTATCAGGCAACTCAGGCCTGGAGGAGAGGAAGACTGGTGACCATTTTTAGCTTTTCTCGGCTTAATAGAGGCTCTCATGATGTTTTGGTGGGATTTTGGTCTGTGTTACTCCTCATTTTAATGAGAAGCCTGTGACCTAGTGGAAGACAATACAGATGCTATTTCTGAAACCATCCTCTTCAAACACGGTACTGTCAGATGCTATTACTTCAAATAAATCACTGTTCGCAAATAATTCTACTTTGACCTTCAAAGATGGTGAAAAAAGTTACCAAAATTTGTATACCGCCTAAGCTTACTGTGTACAATGGGAGAGTTCGCTAAAAATACGCCCCACCCCACACTGTCTTCCAAAGGGCAGTCTGGGATTAGCACATATCAGACTTAAGACAAAAACATTGAGGGAGGGTGGGAGGAATGTGGATAATGCGGCATGAAAATAGCCACCTTCCCTGCAACCTTTTACGATGCTGGTCTAACCCGCTACCGTGGTGGGTAGCTTCCACCCAAGTCCTCAATAGCAAAGACTATTGAGGTCCTTTAGAAGAAATGAGAATTTATCTTGTTCTCACTGGGGAGTTGTTTTTTCTCTAACAAAGGCTTTGTCCAGGACCATCTAGAAGTGATATGGGAAAGCCGAATTGGTCAATTCCACATAAACCTCATTGTTGAGATTGCATTGGGAGACAAGACTATCATGACTCTTGTAATGTTTGTTTAAAACAAAAAAAAACCTTTTGAAACCTACACATTGTAATTGAAATAAAATTTAAACAAAAGGTGGGTTGCGTAAATCCTGAATGAGTGTTACTCATTCTACTTTTATTGAGTCTACTTAAATCTGAATTATGACTGCAACAAAGCTGCTGGTGTCATATATTTCAGTGATAACATGTTATTGCTTTAGGCCAACATTTTTCTGGATAAATAAACCATATTTACAGAGTAGTGTGAAGGACAGACAACAAGAGGCTTACTGTTGCTTCCCAAGAAAAATGCTTGTAAATGAAATGGACCAAATGTGCTCATGGCCAAACTGCTGCTGTTTTAATTAATAACGGGTTTTCAAATGTTTAGATGTGTCAGCATTTGGAAAATGATTAATCAGTATTAATTTCAATTTCAACATGATTACTTGTGGTAAGTGCCATGTAATGTACTTCAATGAGTGATGAGTGTCACAGTATACTGCAATGTATCAGGGAGGTACTATTTCTACAATGTTATCTTGAGAGTCTGACTGATGTGACACATCTTGAACAGACCATGTGTTACTGCCAAGTTTCAGAGAAAGCATATATCTAGAATTCAGTGTTAAAAACATCTTTGTCTGTGTCGTTCTGGAGTAGGTGCTTGGCTTTCAGTTGCACACGGGGGAGGGGGACTGCATTTATGGAACAAATATCCAATCAATGAACTCCTCCTTGTGTAAATATCCAATCAGTAAGCACTAAAGTTTGTAGAGGGCGGGACTTCTTGTGTTTCATTCTGAGTGTGGCCAGAGTTGAGATTCCTCTGTCAGATCTGTGAGGAGGCACCGTAAGCCTTTAAACCTGCGGTTTGGGGACATTTAGCTGTCGATTATGACAAAGATGGGAAAAGAACGGTGAACAAATGTCACTGTGTGCAAAGTAAAGTAACTAGTAATCTAACTAGTAATGTAACTAATTACTTGACAAATAAAGTAATTAGACGAGTTACTTGATTACTTTTTTAAAAGGAAAAATTAGTCATTTAATTACATTTCTTAAGTAACTTGCCCAACACTGGTAAAGATACAGTTCAAAAGAATTTACAGTAGTGCCGCAAGGTGCTTTACAGAAGGAGTAGAATCTGGTCCTTGCATGCACCGGTGCGTTTGCCAAGCACAGCGTCCATTTGGAATTAAGTAGGAAATTAATGATGCAACCCAGCATCATCAATGTGTAGTTTTCAAAAAGAGAGTTATGATAATTTGCAAGGTAAAGTGCGTATTTCACTTTTGTTTTACAGACCCAGATTGGTGCCATCTAGTGGTGATAAGAAGGCACATTCCTAGGAAGTGCAATACCTGTGATATGGCTTGAGTTTTTAAAAATTCTGGCATAAAACAAAGCACAATAGAACAAAAAGTGCTCAGAACAGTGTATAAAGTGTGTTTTTTGGATACATTTTCACTTTCTTTTGATCTTGTCTTTGTCTTTTAGGGGGATTTATGTTTTTTTTTTTTGCTGTGTCCTTCCATCTTGGCACAATAGTTTTTTTAAGTGATATTAACATTTTCATTGACATTGTCAAAGACCTTAGCTGCACTAGAGTTTTTGCTGTGAAGGGCCAATGCAAAAGCTTGATATGGGCCCTGTCATTGTTCTACAAGCAATGAAGATGGCAGCTTCATTCCTTTAACATTCCAATGTTGTGCTTCTACACAAGGTATTTTTGCAGATGCCTGGTAGCATGGCAGAGTAAGAGGCTTTCCAGTATTCCCAGAAAAATGCTATCAAGCTGATCCTTCCAGCTGAAAGGGATTTTAGCTAACTTCTGATTGCTGAAAAGGTGGTAAAATAGTACACTTGTGTGCCCTGTATTGAACATTTTACAAGATTTCTCTTAAGCCCTCGTTCATCCCAGTAGAACTGAATGATGCATAGTTGCATACATCCAACTTCAAATCTGCCCTAACACAACCTTCCTTTCAAAGGTTGTTTTCAATCAGTGCTATGTTGTGCCCATCAGGCTTCGTCTGAGATTTGCCCTGTAGTCAAAAGGGCCTACAGGGTACCCCCTGTGAGTTGCTTGAGTCCGTTGAAGTAAATTCCAATATGTTTAGACAGTTCCACTGGCTGGCATTAATCGAGACCTGCAGGGACTCTCTGTCACAGCAATATATAGAAGATGTTTAGCTTGTTAGTCACACTTGCAGATCTTCAGCTTTAGAAGCGTCATGTCCTTTATATATTGCTATAATGAAAATACCCTCAGGAAAAACACAAAAGTAAAGTGGCAGTAATCTCCTCAGTAATTAGCAATGAAATACATTTTTAAATTCCTCTAACTGCATTGATGTTATTCTGTTCTATTCCAGCCGACGGTAGCTGTCAATTTTGTGAGACGCTAATGCTGGTGTAATGAACTGAAGTGATTTGATTTCTTTGGCGTATTTGTGCTTTTGTCAAACCAGTTACTCTCATTTTGAGTTGTCCAAATGATAGTAAGGGTCACTTATCTTCTGACATTCTCAAATTAAACGTGTAAACTTGGAAATTAATTAAGGAACAGACAGTCTTTATCTTTCATTCACACACTCAGGAAAACCCCAGAGGCTTGTTCTTTTGCACGATTGACATTTGTTGAATTAAAGGGCAATTGCTTCTTGCTGGAACAAAACAGAGTGGTTTAAATCAGAAAATGAATCGGTTGTTTTTTTTTTTTATTTTAAATCCCAGTTCTCTTGGTGTTTTGATGTTCCATGTCAAATACTTGGCCGTTATCAACTGTAAATATTAGTTATAGTATTAAATCATAAAAAAATTTTGATCCATCCACATTCATGAACTTTAATGATGATTTTTAAAACTTTTTCTGTACCATGGAAGATTTGATCATTCTAGAATGTAACAGACCAAACAGAGATCACCTGACTAATTCATCCTTATTTCATTTGCTTTAGTTAGTACTCAGGAAAATCCCAAGAGTTAAATGAACTCTTCTCAGTGTGTATTTGGTCCCACTCTATATTAAACTGACTCTAAGGAAAAGTTATTTATTCATCTGTGTGAACAGTGCCAGTGTGTAAGTGTTTCTCTCGCCACCCGCTACCGTACATACAGATATGAACGACTTTCAGTTTGAAGGTTGGCAGTTTGACCTTCTTGGGAGATGTTTGCATATACCCCCACCTCTTGCCTGAAGTACACTAGAGATAGGCACCAGCAGACACTTGTCATACCGAAAGGGAACAAGCGTGAAAGAAAATGAATGAATGTACACATACACCCAAACAGAAAGAACCTACATAAACATAAATGTTTTGATAAAGGTTTTCACCGAATGTGGCATTATAAAATACCAGTTTTCCTATATTATATGGAGATCAGCTCTCACTCACTCATTGTCTGGACTACAGAACCCCAGAAAACATGGTCACAAACGTCAATGTTGAGAGTAAGTTGAAACCCGGTTGAAGTCTGAAGGTTCGCTTGAGAGATCATCTGACACAATGTCGCACTCACAGTCAGAAACAGTCCTGGATGGACGGTCCGAACTAAAAAACACCATCTAACGCAAAAATCAATGTTTGGAGGTGTCTGGTGTGTCATATCCTTGAAATGTTAAATTTTATGTTCATGGGTTGCCAAAGTGTGCCATAGAACATAACCCCCGCACCATTACACCACCACCACCACCACCACCAGCTTGAACCGTCGATACCAGGATGGGTCCATGGTTTTATGTTGTTGACGCCAAATTATGACCATCTTACCATCTGAAAGTAACAGCAGAAATCAAGACTCATCAGACCTGGCAACATTTTTCTAATCTTCCACTGTTTAATTTTGGTGAGCCTGTGTGAATTGTAGCCTTAGCTTCCTGTTCTTAGCTAACAGGAATGGCACATGGTGTGGTCCTCTGCTGCTGTAGCCCATCCGCCTCAAGATTCGGCGTGTTGTGCTTTCAGAGATGCTCTTCTGCATTCCTCGGTTACAACAAGTGGTTATTTGAGTTACTTTTGCCTTTTTATTAGCTCAAACCCGTCTTGCCATTCTCATTTGGGATCAACAAAGCATTTATGCCTACAGAACCCACAGATATATTCTCTTTTTAAAAATATTCTCTTTTTCTGACCGTCCTCTGTAAACCATAGAGATGGTTGTGCGTAAAATCCCAGTGTATCAGCAGTTTCTGTGATACTCAGACCAGCTCTTCTGGGACTAACAACTATATATTTACATTTACATTCATGTATTTAGCAGACGCTTTTATCCAAAGCGACCTACATTGGGAGTAAACATCAAGCAGTTTGGTAAAAAGTGGACTGATCAGAAGACATACACATAGAACACTTTCAAGCTAGTACAGAAAATGAATTCATTAAATTCGTTAAGTTAGTTGGTAAGTGCTTATGTTAAGTTAGTAAGTAAGTAGGTTAAGTTAGTAAGTGCTCTCGAAAGAGTTTTTAGCTGCTTTTTGAAGGTGTAAAGAGATTCAGCTCTTTCAAGTTCATGTTCAAAGTCACTGAAATCACCTTTCTAGCCCACCTTGGTCGAGTTAAGCTGCAGAGCTTCTCGCCTTGACCATGTCTACATTCTTAAATGCATTGAGTTGCTGTCATGGGATTGGCTGATTAGAAAATTGTGTTAATGTGCAATTGGACAGGTGTTCCTAATAAAGTGGCCAGTGAGTGTAATATGTAAAAAAAAAAACAAAAAAAAAACAATAACTGATGTTATAATGGGCCTGTCCCTTTCCATGTGTTGTCGGCCCTATTTACTGCTCCCAATCGAAGAAAAAATCTAAATAGTACGGGCAAATAATAACGTTTAAATTATTTTGTTTTCCTCAGGTCGTGCTGATCTTGTTTTCCAGTTTAGTGCATCTGTTTATGAGTATTTAGTGAACAGAAAGAAGTCGCATGTGTGTCGCGGGATATTTTTGCGGAGATTAAACGCAACCTGCCTTTATGCCCCCCCCCATGTACTTGATTAGAGCTGTTGCTTTTGATTAGGAAGCCATCACGACACATCACACATCCACTGACTATCATTATGATCATTAGGTTCGCTGTGCTGGTTTTCTTGATAAACACGGCAGAGTTTGGCTAATGAGCCATTCATGTTAATAATGACTCATTTTCAGCCAACACGGATGATCAGAGACACTGGGATGGATGGGAGCATATTTGTTTGGCCTACACATTTACATGCAAAACGTTTTACGCCTATACGAGGACAAAACAAAAAATTTTAGACAGCTCTTTGAAATATGATCAGCACATTTCCTCCGTGGTGGGGGCAAGCTTCTGTCAACTTTGTGTTCTTTCTTTAAACCGTTTTAAATCGTAGCATCTTCTGGCTCTCTTAAGGCCTGTTCGTATCTTCTAATGGCTTCTCAGCAGGGTGCCTTTTGTCTGCATCAAGGAAATTTTGATGCAATGACGCTCCCTGCTTGAAGATGGCGTATGCACTGAGAAGCATGACAGAAGAACGGCAAGAAGGAAACGACAACAGAGAAAGATTCAAAGAACACATAAAACAATCATGGATGTTGAAGGGTTTATACTGTTGGTGGGAGCTTTTTGTCAAAAACGTGGAGAAAAGAGAGAAGTTGTGGTGAGCTATTTCTTTCCTGTTTTGTGTACAAAGTAGCTATGAAAATGTGGGATGAGCACCACCTAGCCGATCTTTTACCTGCTCTTCAGTTCATGAAAAGAGCCACCTATTATTGGTCACGGTCCTGTGAAAACCCTATCTGATATGTCACTTTGAAACCCTTTTTTGTTGGAACTGTTCATTTCGGGCTGATTTTTGATGTCGAGGCGTGCCGGAACACGAAGCTTTGCAACGAAATTTCAGATCGATGTGAACAGGTCTTTAGATTGCTGCAATGCCCTCTATACGGGATTACATAAAACCAGTCTACATCATCAACAGAATGCTGCAGCCCGCTTTTTTTCTAATACCAGAAAACATGAGCACATCACAACTATTCTATACTCCCTCTTTGGCTCCCGGTTAGTTTTAGAATTCAGGATAAGGTTCTTTTATTTCGTATGGTTTTGCCCCATCTTATTTGTGCAAGATTTTTACAATTTGCTGGAAAACGCCTGCTGGAGACCCCACAGTTCTGGTTCCATTACCGTGTCGGGTCCAAAGCTCTGGAACTGTAAAATTGCTTTCAGTTCTTAGACTTTTATGTGACACATATTTTATTATTTTAGATTGTATTCTTATTGTATTTGTTCCTTTTATCCTTGTTTTTTTTTTATTTCTGTATTGTGTGTTGTACAGCGCCTTGGTCAGCCTTGGCGTTGGAAGATGCTATAGAAATAAAGTTTGTTTGATTGATTGATGCAACCACAAAGAATTTCACATAATTTTATTAACATCTACTGTGTAATAGAAAAAAAATATTAATAAACCCATTGTCTGGTTGATTTCTGAGAGAGAACAGGGAATACAACACAAGCAGAGAAGTTACAAGCTCTTTAAGTAAACATGCTAAAGAGACATTTGCCATACGCTTTGAATTTGTAAAGGCCTGTACACACAGATGCGAGTGGAGATTCTCACAAATCTTCAGATGGCTTCGCAGCAGGGTACTCTTCGTCTGAATTGAGGAATTAAAATTATGAATGTAAATTGGTTGATGATGTTGGTGGCTTAAAACCAATGTATAAGCTAAAAAAAGCCATGTTTTCTGTTAAATCTGCTTAAACCTTGCTTTCAGTCTTCTAAATTGGTTTTTATATAATATTTTGTTACTTGATATGCTTCCATCAACAAAGTCCTATGCACACCATGTCCCACCCACCTAACAGCTGTGCCCAACTCCTGATAGATGTACAGTGCATTATGATCATCTTTGAGCAAAATGGCATGGTGAAATTTAAGCGAGGTTATATGTTTGATTTGGAATTTCAAATGTTTTTTTCTATTTCTCCACTAACATGTTTCACACTTGTGAAGGTAGCGCTAAATGAAATAGAATTAAAATGTTTTATTCTGAAAAGTGTGCACTGCATATTCCCAAACTTCCAGCAAATGTGAGATTTGTTTCCTGTAAATTAACACAAGTCACTTCTGCTGTATGTGTGGACCTTTGAGCATGTTGTGGAAAGCTGCTCTAGACGCAATAGAGACAAAAACAACATAATGTTGGATAATTAACTGTGGCATAATTAACCAAGACTAGCCACCCTATTAGCACCCTGCTGCTACATTGGCTTCACCCAGGGTCCAAAAGTGGGTGGGAGCCTCACTCGACTACCTTGTCTATAAAAAATGGACAGTTGTTTGACCATGCATGACTTACTTCTTCAATGATCATCAAACCAAAACACAAGATGGGTGTAATGAAATCTTTTGTGGGTGCCATTTAAAGGCAGATTGTTTAGTTTTGGAATTACAGTGCGGTTTCTCTACATTCTCCAGATGATGGTTTCTCTCCAGCTGTCAGGCTGTTAGCTACACTGAATTATCAAATGTCTAGTAAATTCATGTTTTATTTTTGTAAAGGATACAGTTGTCAGAGTGTTTGATAGAGTTATAAGAGCGTGATGGAGGCAGGGAGAGAGAGAACACAGCAACATATATTTGATACTACTGTAAAAATGACTGTTGGTTAACAGCTTAGAACTGTCTAATTTAATAGTGCTGTAATAATTATGGTCAATTAACGAAATAAACTGTAAATTTTACAATAATATCCTAGAAGCTTTGCTTTCTAGAACTTTACCATAAAAATATACAGTATCATCGTTATTTATTTGCTGAAATTGTTGTAAAGTTTACAGCTTTTGAGGTTTATAACTGTAGAACATATTTTTGTTGCTATAAAACAGCTCATACCCGTCAAATTAAAGCATTTAAATGTGAATATGTATAGTTCATGACCATTTTTTTACAGTTCAGACCTGTCTAATTTAATGGTGTTAAAAAAAAATGTACAGTAAATTTTACACTCACAATCCAGTGGCTGTGGTTGCCAGAACTTTACCTTTAATTGATTTTACGCAAATTCACGGTAAATTTTAGTGTGATACTCAGAGAGGATTAGAGTCACTCTGGAAGACACCGCAGATGTAGAGCAAGGAAACTACAGATTGGATAGAAGCAGGGATGGGGAAAACTGAGGTATTTAACAGGATCTGTAGAACCGTCACTGAGGAAACGAGAAGTAAGAGCATATACAGGGGGAGAGCAGATGAGAACAGGAAGCTGATACGGTGAAGAGGAAACAAGGAGATTAGACACAGGTGTGGTCGATTGAGTGAGTGATAGAAAACACAAACACAGGTCTGACACTAAATGCACTTCTTACAAAAACGCTCCAAAAATACATTTTAGAACAAGTCCCATTTGTAAATTTAAATTAAACAAATATTTGTAACTGTTATGTTTAAGGTTTTAATCTGTAAAACTAATCACAGTTAAATTTACGGTTATTAATTTTTTTTCTGTAGCATTTAATGGAATTTTGCAGTTAAATGTATGGATGTTTTTACAGCGTAGTTGATGGACTTTCCCGTTACACATTGTTGGTAGAACAGTTGTTTTGTTGCTGTACAACCTGGGACAGAGCATCTCCTTTAAATCTTCACTGCCATCTAAAGAAACTGTTTTCAGCTCCTGTGTTTCTGCTGTTGCTTTCTGTTTGTTTGACTGATAACTTTAGCAAGATCGGTGTAGACCCAATTCACTTCGTTACTGGCTTTTATAAAAGGGGCGGTTTTAAAAAGCAAGAAAATTTTGAGTCACATATCATTCTCTGTAGTTTTATTGTTCCATCAGCTCTTATATGTAGAAAGGTCAAACACTCTTGGCTTCTCAGTTCATGACCATTTTAAATGAAATCAACAACTAAAAATGACTAAAACCCATGCATCCAACATGTCCTATGCTTAAGATGACTTTTATGAGCTGAGCATTTTTGAGGGCTTCAAAAGTTACAGAATTTCCCGACACACAGCAGAACTAGTGAAATTTACATCCGATTAGAGTTTGAAAAGTGGATGTAGCAAAATGGCTCTATTGCGACATCTCACATGTTTCAGCTTATGATGCGCTAACAGTTTGTCGTAGGTGAGTAAAATTTCACAAAAAAACTCTTAAAAATACTGTTGTACTTTAATGAACTACTCCCAGAGATTTTATCTGCTCCCCTCCAAACTCCATCAGTCTTATCTTAAAGCATATAGGATGTTAAATTGTGAAGCATTTATCGACTACGTTAAACAATGTGCGCACGGTGGTCGCTGAAAGTCGAAAATGTGCAATAAACCGGAAGTTGTTAATACCTCAGCCATAAAATGTGTTTTTGTGTCCAAATTTGCAATGCATTTGAAGAGTCCATGTCTAAACAAATTAACGTAGCAACCTACAGTGTCAGATATAGCGCCACTTAGTGGCAGCATGGAATATCCCATTGTCTTCTGTTTTATGCTGATATTTCAGGCTGTGTTTGAAGTTTGTGTTTGAACTTTTTTGTAAAGTTTATGTAAGTGACCAAGACATACAAAAAGTCTATTGGAGTGAGTTCCCAAAACCAGCAGGAAATTAATTATTTAAAAAAAAAAATTCTCATTTTCTCAAAATATTCTTTTTTCTCCTTTCAAACTTTTACGAAATCCTTCAAGAGAGTTAACTGTTCACCAACAAACTCCATCAGTCTTATTTTAAGGCATATGGCATGTTCATTTACGACGTTTTTTTGAGACGTCGGTCTCAAAAGTTTACAATTCGACATAAAGAGGAAGTTGTTATAACAATATCTAATGCATCCGAAAATTACTATGACTATGTTAACAGTTCATGTCTGAGCACATCTATACCACACAGTCGTGTAATAGCGCTACTAGGTGGCCAAAAGAAACACAACATTTAACAATGATCAGACTTTTTATTTATTTATTTATTTATTTATTTTTTTAACAAATTTTGACATTTGACAAGTATATTGGCTAAAACAATTACAGAAAAATATTCTGACACATGCACAGCGTTTCTCTGCTTAGTTTAGCAGAATTCTCTCAACTCTAGACTAGTAACAGATGTTTGCTATCTTTGAACACTAGAAATATCTCTGGAAGTGATCAGAAGTGTCCACACATACAGAAATGGAAGTCTTTAGACTTAACCTTCATCAGTTTGTAAGATCCCTGACTCGTGTTCACTCGCATGAACCTTCATTTTTGATTACTTCCCCACTGGACAAAGGTTGTCTGTGTCAAAAAGGCATCAAAAACCCAGAAATGGCTAGATGAGCGTAGGAATTTCCCTCACTATGTTCTGTCCCCAACTAACGAGAATGTGTGTGGCGCTTTTGACCAAAAGCCTCCAGAAGAATTACTTTTTAAGAGTGCAGTGTGTTCATGTTGCAGTTGGATCACATCTATCTTCATCAGCTGGGCTGTCCTGTGCAAGTGTGCTGTTTCATGGGAACAGGCTAAGTGCTGCTACTTCGTGATCAGATAAGACGTCTAAACTGATTGCCTGCTCATGCAGTTTGACAACATGAAAATTACTGCAAAATGTCTTACATTGAAGTCAAACATTTTTGTTTCAAAACAAAACCTTTCTTTGTAACATGATGGACCAATAGGTAAATTGCCGATTGCATGGAGGATATTTCAAAGATTCATTTAATTCATGTTTTGTAATCAGGATGTGAAACATACCAAGCATTCCATTATCTCACGGCTTTATTAGCTGACTCAACACATCTCTTATTTACCTCGGACGCATCCGACGCATAGGACAGCTAGCTTTGCACATTCGTAATACCCGGTACTTATGCTCATAAACTTACGGCAGATACAGATTTGAACTCATGAATGGAGCTTTAGAATCCGATGAAGGGAAGAGAAAGGAAGTTTATTCATTGTATACATAGCAGTTCTTTACAGAGCGATATGACAGAAAATCATAACCACAGCACTGTTCAGACATTTTTATTCTTATTTTTATAGATCAATATTTTTTTCATTACATTACACAATAAACCCACGACAAACGTGAAATTGTACAAAAAATACAAATCCAAGAATTACATTTTGACCTTTGTTCCCTGCAATATTTGGGAATGAACAGTTTTTCTGTTTGACAGAAGGGCCACAGAAGGGCCAAACCCCTTCCAAGAAATGCCAAAGATGCAAAAAAATTGAAAACATTAAACTTTTTTAACAAATTAATTATTCAGAGGCAGTGTGTTTGCATGATAGACACAACATTTTAATTTTAGATGTACAAAAATTTTGAACTACAAAGGCAATACCTTAAATTTAACAGGGAAAATTATATGAAAATATAGTTTATTGCTGTAAAATGAACAAATTACTGTACTGTTTCTAATAGAAAAGACATTCATTTTAAATGCTCTAAAATGTGGTTTTGGAGCCTTTTTGTAAGAAACCCATTGGAGAAATAAACAGTTAAAAACATGATTACACTATGGAACATGTACAGTATAATCCTGTAATTTCAATAACTGTGCTACCGTTTATTTGACTGTGAAGTTCTGGCAACCACTGCTGCAATTTTTAAACTGTAAAATGTATGTGTTTTTATTACTAACTGTAATAGAGAATTCTGGACTTTAAAAAATGGTAAATAACTGTTTTTTTTTACAACATGCACCTTTAAATTAGACAATTCTGAACTGTAAAAAAGATGGTCACGAACCTTATAACGTTTTAAATCCATCAGGCATAAATTGTTTTTATAGCCACAAAATATCTTAAGAAGATAGGTAGAAATCAAATTTATGGTACAATCCTGTAAAACCAACTACAGCTGCCGGGTTTTTACAGTTTGCTGACAACATTATATTGGGTTTCCAAAGATTTCAGTCGAAAGGTCAGGTCAATTGACTCCAAACTATTGCTCCTGAGAAGCGTTAACATGTTTGTTCTTGTGCACAGTCAAGAACTGCTTAAACATGTTCGGTTATTGTTTCTGAAATTGTCAAAAGCAATCTAGGAACACATTTTTATTCCAAAACAGAGCTGCAGAATCTTAGCTATGCATCGGAAGGGGCATGTGTGTTCTTGGAAATGAAGAGATTAATCAAATCCAAAGGAAATGGGAGTTATCGATGGAGGAAATTGTCCGTGTGCCTTAGGGAAGTCTAAAAATAACTCCAATGGTGGCTTGAACAACTCAAGGGCACTTTAATAAAACAACACAGTAATAAACTTTGCCTCCTAAATATATCAATATACTGCATCTGAAGATCTAAATAGCAGCCAATAACTGACATGGAGAGGTTCTGTGTAGCAACATATGACATTAAGAACTTATTAAGCTAGAAATTGAGGTTTAAGTGAATATTGAAGATGCAATATGTGGATTTCTGGAATAGATCGGGATATATTCTTTAAATAGTACAATGCTTTATGGTATTTATGCAACTGTATCATTAAATTCTCTGTTTTTTTTTTTTACAGACTTCTATTAAATATTTGTTTTTATTTTTTGTCAGTATTTCTCTACCACAGTGAAATTTATTTGTGTTTTTTCAAAGCATTGCAAACAGAAATTAGCCCAATGCTGCTTTTCAATGTATCCTTTGTTCTCTTTTAGAAAAAGAGTCATGGGTTCTGTTGAAGCGTTTTTCTCACATGTTGATCCTGATGCTGTTCTGTCACTAACAGGATGAATCTGGATGACTTAAAATAGACATACTCTAAAAATAACCTCCCAGCATTTAATGTAGACGTGCATCCTATAACATGGTGGAAAAGATCGTTACGTGTGATTTCATTTTCCATATGGAAAATTGAGCACGCGTCAATCTCATTTTGGAGAGTGTATGAACTGTGTACATTGTAGCCTGATTTTGTCATTGATCTATGTTTCGTGCAAAAAAATTATATTTTCATCTTCTGACCTCTACATAGTTCACCCTGATTATACGTAGGTCCCTTTTACAGTAAAATTACATTCTATAAAAAAAAAACAAAAAAAAACAGAAGCACCCAGCTCTTGATTATACACCTCTCAGGACACAATAAAGCACTGGTAATGTTAATTCAGACTCTTTGATCGTAACACTATTATGGGATACTGATGTAGGGTGTTGAAGTAGGTCAAATCAAGTTTAATCAGTAAAATACTCATGACACACTCTTGAAAATATCTGTAAATGTAACTCCAAAGTACTGTAATACATGCTACAGAAAAGCCTAAAATTCACAAAATGTACAGTTTCACAGAGTAATACCTTAAATCCATTCTTTTTTCAACTCGCTTATTCCCCTTTGAGACACGGGGATCTGCCGGTGCCTATCTCCAGCGCGCATTGGATGAGAGGCGGGGATACACCCTGGACAGGGTAATTTAGATTAATCAATTAACCTAACTGCATGTTTTTGGGATTGTGGGGGAAACGGGAATACCCGGAGGAAACCCATGCAAGCACAGGGAGAACATGCAAACTCTTTTCAGGAAGGTCACCGGTGAGCCTCAAACTAGCAAGCTTCTAACTGGAAGGACTCAGTGCTACCCATTGTGCCACCGTGCCACCCTACCTTAAACTTAACAGTTAAAATTAATTGGGTTTTATTGTCGTAAAATAAAAATAACAATTAACTCTAATAGACAAGATTTTTTTTATTTTAAATGTTCTAAAATGTATTTTTGGAGCCATTTGTAAGAAACACATTTTGTACATAAACTGTACAAACATGATTACAATATCAAAAATTTACTGTACAATCCCTCTAATTTTAATTAAAATCACATTCAATCTCTTTATTTTGTAGCCCAGGCTTATTCCAGAAATGGACTGAGATTTACATTCAGAAAACTTTGTATCTCCCTAGTTGCTAACCTATTGGTTATTGATTTGCATATTCATGCTATGTATGCAAAGTTACTGTTACACTGAGTGATCAGCGTTTTACTAAACAACACTGAAAAACACTGTAGGAAACACGTTTGGAGGAAATTTTACACAACCTTTTTTTGGTTGATTTAATGTTTCTGCACCACGCAGCGCAGCCTGGACACTAAGTCAGAGACACTGAAATGAGGCAGAAACGACAGATATTAGACATTTATTCAGCTAAAAAAATGCTTCCAGGGAACCCCCAGCAGAAACAAGCAAATTAGTAAATGAAATTTATTTTTGTTAAACGAGTTGTAACCATGTTCAGTGGTGACCCAGATATAAACGTTGGCTGATTCCACCATGTGACTCAATTCAACATAAGAAAATCCACTACTGGTGTTACTGAATCCTTATTTACCATTATTCACAATAAAATTTACACTTTACTTTTTACAGTGCCATCTTATTATGTGTATGGTCTTGTAAAACCACTGCTTTATTCTTTTTCTCAATTAATTTCTTTAAAACATACCCCCAAACCTTTCTATTGATCAATTGCTTCAGCCACAAATTAGCCTATCAATATGTTCAAATGTTTATTTTTCTTGTTGTTTTGTGCCAAAAAAATGTAAAACAGTGTGAAACTCTTTGAACAAGGCTTTAAAAGGAGTTTGTTTTATTTGTAATGTTCCAGTTCCTGTCTTTTGCTCATTCTTGCTATGACAAGAACCTCCTACAGAGCTGTTTCTACCCTACATTTGACATTAATCATAATTAGCATCTATTTGGTTTGACTGGTGGATCTGACAACTACAAAATAATCCTACAAAATCCCAAATGTTTGAAGGAAAAAGCTAGTAACAGCAAATAATGATTTGATTTTTCTTTTGTCATGCATTTAGTATATTTTCAAAATAAACAATCATTATTTATCTTTCTGAAAACTCTCATTGTTTGCAGCATTTTTTCCACACCTGTCTAAAATATTTGCATGGTAAATGCTCTCACTTGCTCTCAATTCTTCCCTTTCACTTACCTGACACATTTTACCACTTTGAGAAAATGTAGGTCTTTAAATAAGTCTATTTTATTGTGTAAAACTAATGTTATTAGATTGTCATTGTCATAGAGACGAACTCCGTAACTCCCTCCTCTGATCAACAGAGGGAACCATCGCCCCACTAACTTCTGCCCGCTACACTACATTTCCCATGATCCCTAGGTCCACCTTGATTATTTACCCAGCTGAAGAGCATTTCACCCCTCTACTTAAACGGACTGAGACTGATCACAAATTGCTTGTTAGCCTACTGCTGCAATTCTGAGCGATTCCTACCTGTGCATGCCTACCTGTTGTGACCCTGCCTACCTGTTGTGACCCTGCCTGTACGATTCTTGCTACCTGCCTGCTGTATTACTCTTTCTGCCATTGGATTCTGATTGTTTGCTGCATGCCCTGACCATTAGCCTGTTGTCTGACTACGCCTTTGTCCGTCCTGTATTGCTGCATACGCCGGTGCCTGTGTTTTGCTTGTCTGACTTCGAATCCAAAAAAGCCAGCATATGGATCCCAACTCGATTCGTTACAGTCGTGGTGTATTTATCTTGTAATTCCTGCACAATTTCATTCATTCATTTTCCAATCTGCTTATTCTTTTTCAGGGTCACAGGGATATGCTGGTGCATCATCTCCAGGTACATCAGGTACATCATCTCCATCTGTCCAGGTACAGCCTGGACAGGTCACCGGTCCATCACACGGCACCTGCACAATTTTGCAATTTAATTTACTTTTGCTGACTTAAATATTCCCAAATATAAAAATCCACCATGAAAAGGTATTTTTTAATCACAAAACTTTAAAATATGACAAAAAAAAATTCTTTGGATGCACTTGCAGGTATCTTTATGTAGGTATAAGCAACAAATTAATATCTGCCTAGGTTTCAGCTGGGAAATCCATCTTACCACTTTGTTTGAAGTGAGGGTTTGGTTCATACATAGCCCTTAGCCATTCACCTTCAAAAGAGAATTTGGACACCCCTTCACCTCACGTGAAGGTGCAAAACAGGGGAGAGGAATAAGGCTAAGAACTAAAAAATCGAACTGAGCTGTAACTAGAAACTCCACTAAGCTATGGAGTTGTTTTAAAAAAGTAAAACAATATTATCCTGCTGCATGGTGTTGGTCCTGGATGTTGTCACTGCTATAAAAACCTGATTTGTCACATGAAGGTGTTCTTGAAGTATCTCACCTGGATAAAGAGAAGAAGAACTGGACAGTTTCCCAGCTTTCATATCAGAAGAAATGAAATTTAGCATTTCATTTGGTAACCAAAGCCCCGGAGTCTTGAAAAAATGTGGACAAGGATGGAACTCATGTTGCTTGAAGTCCCTAGTGAGGTTTTCTCAGTCAAGGATGATTTGGGTTGGTTGAATATTGCTGTGGTTGGTCCACATGTTTTTTTTAAGTCTACAGTCAATCATGCCACTGTTAAAACCAAAAAGTTGTATGTCGCTTTAAAAATTGGGGATGAGCGCCACCAAGTGGCTCTTTTACGTCCTACTCATGTCATCAAAAGAGCCTGCTTTCGTTGGTCGTTCTCCTTGTTAAAAACATATTCGCAGTGCAGTGCAAAACTCTTCTTCGCTGGCACCACTCGTTCGGTCCGATGGCTGATGTCCTGTGTACGCCCATGGTTTTTGAGGGGTGTTGTTGCACATAACACAATTTGGGAGTTACTTTTCTTTGAGCTGTTTCTCAATACTTGAAGAGGTGGCTTGGGAAATGGTTCACGCACTCCTGGGAAGGAATGGGTGGGAAAAAGAAGTCGAACGATTACTGTTACACAAGTTTTTTTTCACCTTTTTCAGATTGACTGCAAATCTAAACACCTTTGTTTTCAACTCACTCAACTAATACTTGATCTCGAATTGCAAATAGAAATTCTTCTGTTTCCTCTGTCTCTGTAAAGAAAATGCTCATCTTCAAAACTGCATTGTCGATGAAGGCTGCTGGGAAAGTATTGTTCTTGGCTCAAATGACTTGAGAGGCTTATTTGTCGTCTCCTGTCACGATCTAGATTACCTTCATATCCGGTTATGAAAATTTACAGTTGTGCCTGAACGAATCAGATCAGGAGTTACACTGGAAAACCTCAACGGAAGGCCCCTAGACACTATCAAGCAACTGCAGACAGAACAGGAAAAATCAGCCACACAAGATAGAGTAAGAAACGACACGGTTGCATATTGTATACATCTTCTTTCAAACCTGAACTCTGAGGAGGAAGATTTCACAGTAGAAACATCTGTGAGGCTGATGGTACTGAGGGAGAAATCAGCAGCACGTGAAGCTAACATCACCACAAGATCGTAACAGTTTTTATGATCAGTTCATGATAAAAAAAAAAGAAAAAAAAGAAAGTGTACCATAACAAACTGTCCAAATGACATGGAGGAAGGCTCATTACCTACAACTCAACATGGCAAAGACATAACTGCAGGTTATTAGCTATAATATTTTGTTTTATACGAACATTACATGTTATGACATAATTTTCAAGGTAATTCAAATGAAAATGTGATAAACGCCTTTCGGTTTTATTTTACAAACTCCAAATCGGTGCATTCTAGTGGTGAAAGAAGAGAAAACCTTTGGAAGTACAAGACCTGTGATTTGGCTTGTGTTTTTCAAAGTTCTGGCACAAATGTAAGCACAAAAATGCTTGGAGCTGTGTATGAGGTTAAGAGAGGTTCATTTGAATAGAATTTTCTTATTGTTTTGACCTTGTCTTAGTTTTTTTGAGATGATTTATTTTGTCTTAACACTTTTGATTTTTGTTATAAAACCAAAAACTTTTCGTTGTCAATTTTTGAGACTTTTGCAGTAAAAGCATCATGAAGTATTGCCAAAAGTTATATCATGCATTGCCCACCCAAAAATATTTTAAAGGTAATTTAGAGCAAATAGTAAAGTATTAATAAATACCCCAAAAGGCCCCAGACTTCTAAGGGTTAGAAATACAATGCTTTTTTTGTATGTATTATTTATTGTTTATGTATTGTTTATATTCAAACAAAGTAATGATAACAAAATAACCATGATAATAATACAAAATAATACAACTAATAATAATATAAATACATTTTGTTTAAACTTTACTGCCACTCGGTCTCACAACAGATAAAGGACAATATAAGGACAGCAAGTGGAAACATAAGCTAATTCAC
Source organism: Danionella cerebrum (assembly GCA_007224835.1). Lineage (NCBI taxonomy): Eukaryota > Metazoa > Chordata > Actinopteri > Cypriniformes > Danionidae > Danionella > Danionella cerebrum. Next base: position 416,598 of record SRMA01025117.1, read on the forward strand.
AACTTAAAGATAAAAACATAGCAATGCTTTGTTAATATCATATAACTTAACCCTTAGAAGTCTCTGCATGCACCAATGGGAGAAAATGCACAATCATCTTTCAGTTTCGGGTTACAGACCCAAAATCAGTGCCATCTAGTCGTGAAAATCCAGAACCTTTCCTTTCAGTCAAAATCTGTAAAGAAACTGTAAAATCTCATTTAACTGTGTTTTAGTCTATTTGAAGTGAAGCTTTGTTGTCAATTTCGAATGGACTTTATTCAGAAAATACAAGAAAGAGTGAATAACAGCCACAACACAGCTGCAGTGAACAGAAATAGCGATCGGTAGCATTCTGCTAAAATGTGCAAATGAGCAATTGTCCTCTTTTGCCTGGGGATCTTTTCACTTTTTACATCCAGTTCAGACGGGTTTAAAATGTCTCGTCTTCACAATATTTCATATTTCATTTTGCACCATTGAAGCATAATAAAGCATGTTCATCAACCTCCGAGAAGCCTGTCTCAGTTTGTGTCTCGAGGCCTCGCTGGGTGTCCTTGTTCAAAATACAGTCAACCTAGTCAAAACTTGGGTTCAGCAACCCACTGGTTGAAAATAAAAAAAAAAACAAACAGGCAAAAGATGTATATTCAGCAGATCATCTGGTTCAGTAAAGCTGTAGCAGATTCACAGATTCAGGTGTTATCTTTGTTACGTAGAGGAAAAACTCTATTTCTTAAAAAGATGTCTTCCTCCACCTAAATATAAAATAAGTGCCAAATAAATTGTTGAGCATGTACGCACAGTCGACTGGTACAGAGTCGCTTGATTAAAAGGACTGTAAAAAAAATACGTTTTCACCAGAAAAAAAATAAATAATAATAATAATAAAATAAAAACATAAATAAAAAACAGAAAACAGTTAATACCTTCACTCTAAAATGGTCTCTTTTGAGCAAAATCAAGATTATTTTTATTTTGTCTTAACACTTTTGATTTTTGTTATAAACGATAAAACCGTTCGTTCTCAATTTTGCGGATTTTTGCATATTTTCAGGTTTGTTGTGGAAAAATATTTGTAAATAAGAACCTGAGGATGTACTAAAAAAATTAAATCAAGTTTTAAATGTATGTATTTACTGTTATTACAGTAAACTTTAAAGGAGTAAGTAGCCCTGCGATGGATTGGCGACCTGTCCAGGGTGCACCCCCATCTCTCGCCTACCTCTGGACATTGGCACCGGCAGACCCCTGAGACCCCAAAACGGGAATAAACAGTTTGGAAAATGAATTGCAGAATGTAAAGGAGTAAAAAAAACGCTCAAAATTCCTCAGACTTCCAAAGGGTTAATAATTTCGTAAGAGCTCGGAAGCGGTTTCCAGTGAAATTAAGCTATAGAATGAATGAGAGCATAAAGAAAACCAAACTTTTTCGCGAAACTTTAATATTGTTGTTATAAATATATGCAGAGTGGCTGGTTCCCAGAGTCTCGGAGGCTTTGGATGGTTTTCCAGTCTGATGCGGAGGTGGAGCTTGTCTGTCGCGGATCCCTCGTCGCTATATATTCCTCAGACGCAGCAGAGTCCCGCTCCTCTCTCCAAGAGAACAGCCTCCTGCTCGCCCGCACGCACGCGTCTGGATTGAAGGAAGCTCAGATTCCGCTCAGAATCTTTCTGCTGCGAACAAGTGAGTGAAACTTCGGCTCGGTGTCTTCTAACCCGCGTGCGATGCGCAGCGTCCGGACGAAACTTCTGTTGACGTCGCGGCGAGTTTTAAAATCGAACATAGCTGTTTTGAACAATCTAAAAAGAGGAAGAGTTTTCTGTTCTGCATGTTTACCTTCTTTCCATTTCAATCCATTCATTGATTCTTTTTCTGAAGGGGGGCCAGACTTCCCTCGTTCATATGGCACTGTCCACCGACCAGTGCTGAAAGATTCATTCATAAATACTATTTTTATAAAGTGCTTTTAGCTATAGAAAATCAGGGTGAGGAGTGGAAAACAAAAGCTCCATTGAAAGTAAACAAACAGAGTTTTCAGTTCGGATTGTATTAATGTGGCTACGTTTAGTATTTAACGAGCTCATAATCTGATTTTTTCATGTTAATTAACACAGTTATGTGCTTGTTTAATGCAGGCGTGTGCTGGTAATCCTGGCACGTTGCCTTGTGTAAACAGGTAGTGGTCAATGCTGGTGACTCAGTTTGATCGATCAGTGAGCAGCACCATCGTTTCCAATACCTTTATTCTGATGAGCCATTGTTGTGTTAAAGAACTGATCAATGTTTAGGGGTTAAATTGGGGACCCTACACTATAAAAATGTTCTGTATCGAACCCCAAACATTTTTTGGGCTCATAATCATAAAGGAACCTTTTTTTATTGCCTTTTATTACTTATATTCCAAGGTGCTATTTAGAACCAACCATCTGATATATTAAATAAATAATCTTTGGAATGATAGATATGATTATAGCACATTAAAAACAACAAAGAACTTTCTTTATGCTAACAAAGTGCTATTACAGTGCCGAAGAACCAGTGTAGAACCAAAAAGAGCTTAAGGGGTTCTTTAAAGGAAAAAATCCTATATAGCACCTTGAAACCTGTAAAGAACCAGTGAAGGCCATTGATCTTTAAAATAAAGATGTGCTAAAATGTCAAAAGTGTAACTAAATTGGTTTTGTTGTAGATTAAGCATAAGAATTGTGATACAGTAATTCCAGAAGGCTATTGGGCTTTAATCAAAATAATTAATACAAATTCTGCAATAATAAAATGTTAACATTGTTTAAATATTTAAAAAAAATTTAAGTGATGTTTTAATGTTTTATTTTTATTTTTTTTAGCCTTGTCCTGTCCTGCTCAAAGCCATCACATGGGATAGTACATGCCTTGCTGAGTTGGACAGTTTTGCTTTCTCCAGGGGAGTAAAACGCCTGGTGTGGTGTTTTCTCCTCTGGATTTGAACATTGAATGTATTTATTAAATATTTATTAGTTGTGGTTCCCGCGAGTCAGTTTATAATAGTTAAGTCAGGACAAGATGGTGTTGAACTGAAAGGGGGAGTGGGTAAAGGATTGGGGATGGGTGAAGGTACACGAGTGAAAATTAAAGAAAGGAAGAGGAAGAGAAGAAGAGAAGGAAAAATAATAATAATAATAATAATTTAGAAGAAAAAAAATAGCAAATGAATAAAATAAAATAAATAAATACCTACCTGAACATGACGCACAAGTCCTAGTAACAGTTCATTTAGTCCATGTCTGTTTGTTATAGTTCATGTAAAACAGTTATTGCAGTTTGTATATCCAGGCACACATACACACATGTTTAAATATACATACATACACAGCCAATATTTTAAGTGAGGTGATAATAATGTTGTACGGTTTAAAATGTAACTCAGCTACATTGGAGTAAAAATACATAACATATCAAAGATCACAAACAGCGAGCTGGACGAACCACACATATCTAACAAACAAACAATTGCAGCACACGGTGCCCAGGGACAGCAGACCCAACCCACCAGTGGCCGACCAACTTCCCACGAATCACCCTCACTCCTCTATGCCCGAGTGCGCTGCGAGGTCCCACACAGAACCGGCTCTGCAACCAGACCGATGTAACCCGGTTTTAATGTTTTTTTCTGCACCCACCCACTCCTGCAGTATTTTTGAGAAGAGTCTGGCACCCTCTGATTGGATACCACACAGCACGTGCTATTCACTCTTTATTTTTATTTTTTTTTTTATTAAAACTTCTTTTGTGGTAGCGCAAATGCATTAATAATAGAATAGGGGTACTAACAACTAATCCTAAATTGGCCAGTTTGGTTTTTGTTTAGAGGTAAAATGAATTTGACACAAGATTATTAACAGGTATCGTTGCAACTTTAAATAAAGGTAACTTTTGACACTTTGCACAAGTTAACGGTACTTTATTTCTGGGAACAACCCTTCTACGTTACACGTACGTTCTCTTCTCTTCTATAACACTTCTTCTCTATGTGTATTACCCTCAATCATCATAGCGCCCTCTACTTGTCTTCAATGAACTACAATCACAAAACACAGTATTATTCTATGCAAAAATGAATGAGTGAATATGTAACATTTATCCACGATTTAAAAAAGTTATTCAAAATAATTATTTACTCTGAACAGTTGTATATTTTAAAATTTAGGACCACAGTTTTATTTACAAGGAACACGTTTATATTATAGAAGTCAACCACATGATAGATTAAAAAGACCACAGTGCAATATTTTGAACATTTATTTTAATCTGTACATTGACAGTACACTTTCAAACTTTGGTGTCCACACTGTGCTTCAGGAACAGATTAAGTCACGTGTCGCGTGCTATCCAATAGAGAGCCAGTCGGGACTGTTCCAATAGTAGGAGAGTGCCAGTCCAAGTGAACATACTTCTATTCATGTGTAACTATAACTTATCAAGCAGGTGTTTTAGCTTTATTGAATGGTTTAAACCTTGACCTCAAAGTGGAATTGTTGAGGGAGTCAACTCTAAGTACTGAGCCACTTTATGTTTGAGGCCAAATGTCAAGATAGATCTTTAAATTAGACTTGCCACGAATCCACGGGTGTGGCTACAAGGTGGCGATGGCACAAAACGAGTTGAGCTGATATTCAAAATGACTAACATACCAAAAAAATGAAATGGAATTCTAAGACAAAAAGTACATTTTTATATTTCCTGACCACTATAAGGCAATTTGCTGAAACTTGCCAGGTAACCTCGTATCTTGGTTATTAAAATATCCACCAAGTTTGGTCTTGATGTACTCAAGCGTTACCGAGATATAGCGTTATAACAATCATGCGCCATTTATAAACATTTGTTGCAGAAACTTGAATTCCATAACTTTTATTCAACAAGGTTGAAGGATGGTCTGAAACAAATTCTGTAAAAATGGAGTAGTCTAGGAGGAGTTTGCAAATGTAGGTTTTGAAGGTAATTAAAAATGGTGGCTAATTAGCATAATGTACAATGACATCATAGAGTATTGCAGTTGGCCTGAAACAAAGATGAAGAGGAAACAGAATTTAGTTATGTATTATATATTAGCATAAACATAAGTGTATCTTTGTACTAGTGGTGGCGCTATAGAGTTTTCCTTAGAGGGTCCAAATTGGGGCTGATTACTCTTAATAGCCAAATGTATCAGTGTGCCAAATTTCATAACTTCCCTGCAAGAGGTTCATGAAGCTCCCATTGACTTCAATGGCAGAAGAAGAAACAATTACAATAGGTGCCTATTGGGTTTCACCGTTTGGCCAATAAATTATTTTAATAATTATAATAATAAAAATAATAAATCACCAACACGTTTAAAGCATTGCTCACAGTTTTGTATTAATATTTAAATATTTAAATCAGCTCTGTCACAATTACAAAGACTTGGTGGCGTATTGGTGGAGTTGTCTGGTTGTCCTAGAACCAGAAGGTTGGTGGTTCGATCCACACCAGGTCCATTCTGCCGTTGTGGCCTTGGGCCGGCAAGCCACTTCACTTCCATTGCCCAGTATGGATGTGTGTGACTGGTGGGGTGTGTTTGGTGTGCCGGAGGCCGTGGGCATGAAATTGCAGCCATGTTCTGTCAGCACCAGAGTGTGAATGTGGAGTGAATGAATAATGCTCTGAAAATTGTAAAGCATCTTTGAGCGTCTGGGAAAGCGCAATCGAAATTGAAGGCATTATTATCATTAAAAATGTTACTGTTGCTTCAAGGTGTGTAGAACACGTATTTGCTCAGAGTATTATTGTTTTGCGGATTTTGGGCCATTTTTGGGGCCCTAAACGTGTTCGAAATTTCACACACACATGTCATATACCTCTTATCGGGGTTTTAAGAGGTAGTGGCAATATAGCTCTATAGCGCAATCTGACGTGTTTCAGCTTATTATAAATAATATGAATTGTGTTTCCAAAATTAACAGGAAGTCATGTACATATGTATGTTTTTAATTTTGATGTGACAAGAATATTAGCCAAAACAAGGCCGGAAAAAGATTCAGACTAATCAGACTCACCAACTGGGGTCATAAAAGTTTATGCTTTGGTTTTAATTTATTTATTTTTGCCCGTATTTTCCTGTATTTTAAACAATTCTAGCTTGAATGCATATCCTGAATAAGGTTTGGATGTATGTACCTCATGCAATGAAATGGCCACTGAGCGGCGACAGGAAAGAGCCCTTTGATTGCTGCTTGCAGCTTTAATTGTGTTTGTTTGTTTTTAATTGAGTTTGTTTAATTGTGTTTGAGCGACTTAATTTGCAAATGTTTCAAAAAACAACATTAAAACATTTTGATTTCTGAACCTTTCAATCTAAGTTGAACTATTTGAATCCCTGTTATTTTGAAGGGTTTTAAATGAGTGGCCACTGAGACAAAGACCATTTACTCGACCACACTGGAGAGTTTTCAAGCATGAATCCATTTTTCATATGTCTTTCAGAATTAATGGTTCATTTATCACACAAAGTCTTCCATATCCAGAAGCAGCACAACAGCCTCAGACCATCACACAACCCCCACCATATTTTACTGTTAGTAAGATGAAATGCTGTGTTACTGTTAAGCCAGATTTAATGGGATGCACACCTCCCAAAAAAGTTTACCTTTGTCTCTAGAGTATTTTCCCAAAAGATCATCAAGATGTTTTCTGACTGTGATAATCCGTTATGTTGTTTTTTTCTCTCAGCAGCAGTCTTTGTCTAGAACCTCTACCATGCTGGACTTTTTTGTCTAGTCTCTTTCTTAAGGTGGAGTCATGAACACTTACTGCAGTACTTTAGATGTTGTTGTGGGGTCTTTTTGTTGCTATGGTCTGTTCCATGTTTTGCAGCATATGTGAATGGTGGCTCTCATTGGAGTACCGAAGCTTTAGCTTTACAAACTCCCCAAGAATGAAACAAACTGGATCTTGAGATCATGTGTAGCTTTTGAAGATCTCGTTGTCTATTTACGGCTGACAGGCAGATCCTGCTTAGGAAATTTCTTGATTGCGAGCAGGTTTAGCAGTTATCATGGCTAAGTGTGGCTGGAGAAACTTAACTCTGGTACAGTAAACCACAACAATGTAGTTTTGGACATTGTTTTCCTTTGATAGAAACTAGGGGTGGCACAATATATTGCGATACAAAAACGTCACAATACGTATCATGGAGCTACTGGGAGATCTTCACCATGTGGAAAAAACAAGTCAATCTATAAAAATAATGAACTAATTGTTTGGACATTTTTTTGCCATTAATCGCAATATCTACCTTATCATAGTTTATTTGTCACAAAAACAATTAATATAACCACAAACGGAAACTTCCATTTTTATCATTTTTCTGTTAGTTTTTATTTTGCTTTTCGTGCATTATTTGGACAAGTTTACATTTTGATGCAGTCACCCTAGTTTGTTATTGTGAGCTCCTTTTCTTGTACTTCATTGTATTATGGAAGATTTGTTGTACATTGCGTAAACAAAAGAAAAGAATGAGCGATCATGTGACGGAACTCTGATCACATGACCAAGGTAAAAGTAAATACACAAGGAAACTTTAGCTGTGTCCCAATCCAGATTCTAAAAGCCTCCGAAGGGTCCTTCGTATCCATCCTCCAAGGCTGGGGCTTGGCAAGATCCTCCGAAGCCTCTTACTCTTCTTCTGATGTTTTTTGGCAGTGTTTCGGTGCATCAGCACCACCAGCTGGATCAGTAGTTTGGATCTCGAATTGAATGAATGAAATGTTGATTAATATTTTTCTTTAAGTGTATCTTTTATACAAATTATTTTTTAGTGTTTTAGGGTTTATTTTTAATTGTTCTATTTCTTTCTTTATTTATTTTTGTCTTTTTTTATTTTGAATACATTGTATTAAAAAATGCTCTGTGATTTTCGGTTTTGGTTGCATTGGTCCCATTTCCCTCTGGGATTATTTTCTATTTCATGTGTGTAATTTAAACCAGTATGACGGTGTAGTTTCATTCTCCTCCGTCTGCTTCTTAAAACATAAAGACATCCACCAATACTTAGTAAACATTTAGTTGGCTGCGAATGATTTACAATGAATGTTTAAAATAAAAATATATTTTACAATTCACCCATCACTACCAGCATTTAAAGCTTGCAAATAATGTGCTTTATAAAAAAAGGTGTTACTTATATGTAAATAAAAATTCAACTGTATTTTGTGTTGATTCTAATGAAAAAAACAAAAAACAAAAAAAACAACACAATGCATTGTGGGATATCTGAGGCCACCAAGGATGGTCGCGATGCATCTTTCGAATTCAGGTTAAAGTAGGACGCATTTCAAGGGTGTATTTTGGCCAAATGAGACGGCCTTGGTGGCCTTTTGTGACGTAAGGGGCATGAAAATACGCCCTCAGGAGGATGCACACTTCTGGATTGGGACACAGGTTTTGAAACAGGCAAAATCCTCTTATCCATTTTTCTTAACACAATAAATATTCCATATGCATCGCATCTGTTAACGCAGTAATTTTGACAGCACTAAAACTATTTCTGAAAACAGCTCTTACTCAGAGCACGAGAGACCACTTGCTGTTTAATGTTTATATGACGTCATACCACTTCAAGCAAGAGCTGTGTATCTTTAGCTATTGCAGCAAAATTGAGTTTATGCAGTCTCTTCCGCATCTTCCCAAAATACGACTAAGCAATGTACAACGTTTCATTGATAAACTGCACCTCACTAAATGCTCTACGCTTGACTAGGGAAATAAATTTTTCCATGAGCAGTACCTGTTTAATTATTAAACCAAGATATTTTATTGTTAGCATAATAGTTAGCATAAAGCTAATGTTGGGTTCTCTTTGAAATACAGTTAAACAAACAATCATGGTGTTGTATCTGGAATGCTAGCTATAAATTGTGTTTTGTTAGATAAACGTATTAAAAGTTAATGATGAGCTTTAGTTTTAAACACTAAGTTAGTAATATTCGGCTTAAATGTGGATAGAAAGAATATAACTGCTGGAGGAAGTTTGCGATGTTACATTAATATAAAAGTTAACATAACTTCCTGCAATGTTATAACCATAACTTGCACAGGTTAATTCCATTTCAAAACTATACAAATATAAGAATCGTCAAATACGTAAGGATTATTATTTAAAATTTACATCCCGTTTTGTTTACGCTCCCACTCTAATCCGATAGCCGCAAAGCTAAACGGAAGTGCATTTACACAAAGGTGGTTTTGACATCACTCTGAAAAGGGTTTTTTACTGATTTCACAAACTTTGTCACTGCCCCCTAGAGGCCTGGATGATGCATATTAAACAAACCCCTGGCGTTCTTATCTTTGCCGTTTAACTTTGATTTTCCAATGACAGTCTAAACATCAAACCCTTTTTACTAAAATACGTGTGTAAAGGGGTTTGTTTCAGTTTTTTTGAACGTTTTGATAGATATCGTACCATGGACAGAATATCTGTTAGTAGTTTCTGTGTTCTGTCTAATTAGAGTCTATGTTCTGTTTAATTACTTCTTTTCCTCTCTCCTTTTCTCATTCTATGCACCTGCCGGTTTCTATTATGCGCACCGGTTTCCCGTCGCGCGCTGATTAGCACACCTTCTTAATGATCCCTCTTCAACTTCTCCCTGTCAGACGATTGTTCTTACCTGTCTTAGTTGCTACTACGTTGGAGATTCTTATCTGAACCCTTTCTCAGCAGCTTAAGCTAAGTCGAGTCCTGTCCAGAGAATAGCGTGGATCCATACCTGTCGTTTTGTGAACTTTAAGAGGACGGTGGTTGCTCGGGACCTGAGGCTCTCCGCGGCTTCCCATTTGGACAAAGCTTGTTTTTTGAGATTCATCATACCGTTCAGGCTCCTCTGCCAGTGGTTGTGTTTTGCCTTTTTCCTATTTTTATTAAAGACTCTAATTTTTGTACTTGCATTTGGGTCCGACTGTGCTTCTCATATTGCACCTAACAAATCGTCTGACCAACGATGGACCCAGCAAGAGAGAGTCTTCTCCAGAACGCGTTGGAGAGACAAGGGACACTCCTGGGCCGACACGAGGAAGAGCTGACCGTTTCGAGACGTACTATGGAGAGCCTCATTGCCCAGGTAGCGGATCTCTCAGCGCAACTGTCGCTACTCCAGCGTGGCGATTCCTTTCCCCCGAGTCACGCGGAGCCTCGCATTAACAATCCTCCGTGTTACAGTGGAGAGCCGGCTCAGTGCCGAGGATTTTTGGCACAATGCCAGGTAGTTTTTTCGTTGCAACCCCTGACTTACGCTGAGGAGAGTACCAGGGTAGCTTTTGTTTTGTCCCTGCTCAACGGCAAGGCCAGGGCTTGGGCTACAGCATTGTGGGAGGCTGAAGCGCCATGCTGTAAGTCTTTTCTTGCGTTCCGCGATGAGATGATCAAGGTGTTTGACCGATCCCTGCACGGTCATGAGGCGTCCAGAGCCTTGGTGTCACTCTGCCAGGGATCCAGCTCGGTTGTTGATTTTGCTGTGGAATTCCGCACTCTCGCCGCGTCGTCGGGCTGGAACGAGGAGGCCCTCTGCGCGCGCTTTTTGGAGGGACTTCGGCGCGAGATCAAGGAGGACATGTACACCCAGGATCTTCCTCACTCCTTTGACAAGTTGGTGGAGTTGGCGCTGCGCTTGGAGAAGCGCCGCGCTCTTCGAGTCCGTACTGCTACATCGGAGTCTCCGGGCCAACGATTGACTTCAAGGGGCCACAATCCGCCGTCCGTGGGTCCTTCCTCTGCGCAGGAGCCGATGCAGCTAGGTGGAATCAGGCTGTCCCAGGAGGAGAGACACAGGCGCATATCCTTTCGTCTGTGCCTCTACTGTGGTGGTTCCGGTCACTTTGCTGAGAGCTGTCCAGTAAAATCCAACGCTTGCCAGTAATCCGGGGTTGGCTGGCAAGCGCTTCCTCACTCTCCGCAACCCCGCCTACTTCCTGCTCCTCTCTTCAGGTGACTCTTCGCTTCGAGGGTCGTGTGCTTTCCTGCGCAGCCCTCCTGGACACCGGCGCTGAGGGGAACTTCGTGGACAGTGAATTTGCCAGGGCCAACGGGATTCCTCTGGTGGAGTCACCTGAGCTCCGCACTGTTTATGCCCTTGATGGGAAGGTTCTGTCTCGCAGCCGCCTAGCTACTAGTTCGGTGAGTCTCACGGTCTCCGGCAACCACCACGAATTTATCAGTTTCTTTGTTATTAATTCTCCCCTTTGTCCCGTTATTTTAGGCCACCCGTGGTTCAAATTGCATAATCCCCACGTAAACTGGGAATCTAATATTATTACTTCTTGGAGCTTGCGTTGTTACTCATCTTGTCTCTTTTCCGCTGTTTCTTCTGTCTCCCCTATTCCAGCATCCTCTAGTGAGAATTCTGATCTGTCTAGCGTGCCCAAGGAATACCATGATCTGGCTGCTGTCTTCTGTAAGGACAGTGCTGCTTCCTTACCACCGCACCGCCCTTATGATTGTCAGATAGATCTCCTTCCTGGTAGCTCTCCGCCTAAGGGGCGCTTGTACCCCCTTTCTCAGCCCGAAATGAGGGCCTTAGAGGAATATCTCTCGCTTGCATTACAGGCTGGAACTATTGTTCAGTCCTCGTCGCCGGCGGGAGCCGGTTTCTTCTTTGTTAAAAAGAAGGACGGCTCTCTCCGTCCGTGCGTTGATTACCGAGGCTTGAATGAGATCACTATCAAGAACCGCTACCCGCTCCCGCTTATGAACTCAGCGTTCGATGTACTTCACGGGGCTAAAATATTTTCCAAACTTGATTTGCGTAACGCTTATCATTTGATCCGTATTCGGGAGGGGGATGAATGGAAGACCGCCTTTAATACACCCCTTGGCCACTTTGAATACCGGGTTTTGCCGTTCGGTTTATGCAACGCCCCGGCTACTTTCCAGGCTCTGATCAACGATGTGCTCTGAGATATGCTCAATATTTTCGTCTTCGTCTATCTAGATGATATTTTAATTTTTTCTCCGGATCTTGTCTCTCATGTACAGCACGTTCGCGCGGTACTATTGCGCCTTCTTGAGAACCGCTTGTTCGTCAAGGCGGAGAAATGCCTGTTCCATTCTGTTTCGGTTCCTTTCCTCGGGCACATAATCGGTTCTGGGGGTGTGGCTGTCGATCCTGAAAAGGTTCGTGCCGTTTCTGAATGGCCCGTCCCCGAGAGTCGCTCTGCGCTCAAGCGTTTTTTGGGGTTCGCCAATTTTTACCGTCGCTTTATTCGGAATTTCGGACGCATTGCGCTTCCGTTAACCTCTCTAACTTCCATAAAGCGCCGGTATTCATGGTCTGATGAGGCTCAGAATGCCTTCGTACAGCTCAAACACCTCTTCACGACGGCTCCCATCCTAGTTTCTCCAGATCCCTCCTTGCAATTTATCGTGGAGGTCGATGCCTCCGCCACTGGGATTGGAGCCGTACTTTCTCAGCGCGCTAAGGAGGATGGGAAGGTTCATCCGTGCGCCTTCTACTCTCACCGTCTTTCACCTTCTGAGCGCAACTATGACGTGGGTGATCGTGAATTACTCGCTATTCGATTAGCTTTGGAGGAGTGGCGCCATTGGCTTGAGGGCTCGTCTGTTCCTTTTTTGGTCTGGACCGATCACCAAAATTTAAGCCATATTCGTTCCACACGCACCCTGAGTCCCACACGCCAGGCCCGTTGGTCACTCTTCTTTAACCGTTTTAATTTTACTGTTTCTTATAGACCGGGGTCCAGAAACATTAAACCAGACGCTCTCTCTCGTCTGTTCGAGGTCCAACCTGGGTCTGATCCACCTGACTTCGTGCTTCCTCCAGATCGTGTAATCGGACGAATCTCTTGGGGAATCGAACGTGAGGTCGAAGACGCCGTTCGTTCCGTGGACCCTCCATTGGACTGTCCTGAGGGGAAATTATTTGTGGTCGAGGAGATGAGGGAGAAAGTGTTACGCTGGGGTCATTCGTCTAAATTGTTTGCACACCCCGGTGCCCGCGCTACTGAGGCTGTAGTGCGCCAGCGCTTCTGGTGGCCATCGATCCGCAGGGATGTCCGCGCCTTCGTCCGGTCTTGTTCCGTTTGCGCACGCAACAAGACGGAGACTGCCCCTCCACACGGGCTTCTTTACCCACTGGAGGTTCCCTCCCGTCCGTGGTCGCATATCTCTCTCGATTTCATCGTAGGTTTGCCTTCTTCTCGTGGCCACACAGTAATTATGACGGTGGTAGATCGCTTCTCGAAGGCGGCACATTTCGTTCCATTGATTAAATTGCCATCCGCTTTGGAGACCGCCAAGCTCCTTCTAGATCATGTCATCAGACTCCATGGCATCCCCACTAATATTGTTTCGGATCGTGGTACCCAATTTACCTCCCAGGTCTGGAGAGAGTTTTGTAGAGCGCTCGGAGCTTCGGCTTCCCTTTCGTCCGGGTTTCACCCGCAGAGTAACGGTCAATCCGAGAGGGCCAACCAGGACCTGGCTCGCATCTTGCGCTGCCTTTCTTCTAAATTCCCAGCTTCCTGGATCGATTATTTATCTTGGGCCGAGTATTCTCATAACTCCCTCCCGTCCTCCGCCACAGGTGTCTCTCCTTTTGCCGCTTCCATTGGTTACCAGCCGCCCCTCTTTCCTTCTCAGGAGAGCGAGGCGGCAATACCCAGCATTCGTGGGTTTATGTCTCGCGCTCGCTGTTCCTGGAGGCTCACCAGAGCCACGCTACTTGGGTCTCAGGAACGCATGTGTCGTTATAGTAACCGCAATCGCCGCCAAGCACCCAATTATATTTGCGGTCAGAGGGTATGGCTGGCCACACGCAATCTTCCTAATCAGCATCCTTGTCGTAAACTGGCACCTCGATTTATTGGACCGTTCTCTATCACTAAGGTTATCAGTCCTGTCGCGGTGCGCTTGCGCCTCCCTAGTTCTATGTCACGCATTCACCCGGTATTCCATGTTTCCTGTATTAAACCACTCATCCCACCTGCCGCTAACGCATCTCGCTCTGCCAAGACTCCCCTGATCGTAGATGGGGAACCTGCCTATCGAGTTAAGAGTCTTTTGGAGGCTCGTCGTAGGGGTCGGGGATATCAGTTTCTGGTTGACTGGGAGGGTTTTGGTCCCGAGGAGCGCTCCTGGGTTCCCGCACGTAATATTCTTGACAGGTCTCTCATTGACCAGTTTTTTCGCTCGCGCTCTCTCGAAGTACCTGGAGGTACTCCTTAGGGGGGGGGCAGTGTTAGTAGTTTCTGTGTTCTGTCTAATTAGATTCTATGTTCTGTTTAATTACTTCTTTTCCTCTCTCCTTTTCTCATTCTATGCACCTGCCGGTTTCTATTATGCGCACCGGTTTCCCGTCGCGCGCTGATTAGCACACCTTCTTAATGATCCCTCTTCAACTTCTCCCTGTCAGACGATTGTTCTTACCTGTCTTAGTTGCTACTACGTTGGAGATTCTTATCTGAACCCTTTCTCAGCAGCTTAAGCTAAGTCGAGTCCTGTCCAGAGAATAGCGTGGATCCATACCTGTCGTTTTGTGAACTTTAAGAGGACGGTGGTTGCTCGGGACCTGAGGCTCTCCGCGGCTTCCCATTTGGACAAAGCTTGTTTTTTGAGATTCATCATACCGTTCAGGCTCCTCTGCCAGTGGTTGTGTTTTTGCCTTTTTCCTATTTTTATTAAAGACTCTAATTTTTGTACTTGCATTTGGGTCCGACTGTGCTTCTCATATTGCACCTAACAATATCATGATCTTTTTCTTTTAAAAACGCTATGTTGTCTTTGAAAATACTTAATCATCAAAGTGTGATTTAAACATGCAAAAAATATTAAATAAGAAAGGGACCAAGGCTTTTCCTACACAACCGTGTATTTTGTGGCACTATGATATTACATTTTGATATAACAAATGCAGATTATACATAAACTTTCCCCCAATTATTTACACATGAAAATTTGGTTATAATATATACAGAACCACATTTTACAGAGTTATTGCATCATATTAGATGTAGAAATTGACTTAGTGACTGTGACATCCGCCGTATGGATAGAATTGTTTGTGATGATATCCTGGTGGGCAGATTAGTAGGTTTGGAGACACATTTCGCCCTATGCATTACAGAGCCTGGTCTGGGGATTGAGTCAGAGCTGTGTAGGCGTGTACGTGTGTGTGTATGTGTGGCAGAGGTATCATCCCACGTCTCGATGCAAGTGTGTGAGCTCACTGCAGTGCTGCATGAACAGCACAGCAGCAATGTGCATCTTCACAGAAGGTCAAGATGATCCACGGAGCTTAGTTTTAAGGAAATGTAATAACCATGCACAAATCTCTGGATAAAAGTTGTTTATTCGAAGAGGGGTTCAAATCCACATTGCTGGTTCAGATGCTCCATGCTTGTTTAGCCCTGGGGAGCACACAAATGTCTTGCAGGGGTTTGGTGAGAAATGCATCCTAGCATGAAAAATTGTGCAAACTCTTAGAGTACTTATGTACCCACATAAATATTTTGTAGGAAGTCAATTTTCTTGGTTTTTCACATTTTGTGCTCAAACCTTGACACAGATTTTTGCCATAATCCCTTTCAAAAACCAAGTGGTGTGCCATGTTACTCGCTTCATTTATCATGGCAGGCCGCGATTGAACTTGGAGTAGTTTATAATACGAACATCGTTTGATAAAGGGTCAAAAACAAGCAGCAAAGTCTACCATCTTCAGACATCCTGTCCTCTGTTGTTTACTTTCGTGTGGGCATTCGTGATAAAAAATTGAAAAGCAGTGGAGGAAACGCTTTTAAAAGTCCTAGCCATTATTGAGAGTTTTTTTCTACTTTACAATTGCTCTAATGAAGGTTTTTTTTTTGTGGCAATAATTTAATATATATTTTTGTACATCCCCATCATTTTTCTTTGAACGGTTTTGTTATAAAACTCATTCATTAAATCCCCCCAAAATAAAAGGTCAAAACAATGTGAAAATTGTATCAATAAACCTCTCGTAAACCTTATAGACTATTCCCAGCACATTTTGTGAACTTTGAAAAACACAAGCCATATCACAGGTCTTGTACTTCCAAGTGTTATCCCTTCTTTTCACCACTAGATGGCACCTATTGAGGGTTTGTAAAATTAAACTGAAAGACGATTGTGTATTTTCTCACATTTTTATTTGAAAAACCTTGAAAATTGTGTGTCATAACTCTTGTAATGTTCATTTTAAACCACAAATATCTAAACTAATGAACATTTTGAAACCTACACATGATATTCGAATTCAAAATTAAACAATAGCTTGATCATTCCTCCTTAATTCAAACAGCTGCTGTGATTGCCGGGAGTACTAAGGGTTTATAGACAATATATTTTATTGGCCCTTTTGAAAAGTGTGTGGGTTCCTCTCTAAGTCTCATAGTGGATCATTGAACCCTACATCTTCTATGGCCTTCTTACATGAGTAACCAAGATTATCTATTTTGCAATAGTTTATACATCAGATTTATTCGAAACACTGTGAACAAACACCATACTTCAAAATAAAATGGTTTGAAATAACAAACGTGTCCGTTCATGCAACAAAAAGAGTAGATACTCAGATCTGAAGCATTAACTGATGCACTTTCCACTAGAAGCACAAAGTGAGATCGCTAAGAAGTGTTTGAAATGTCTTTCAATCACACCTTTTCCAAGAACACCCATTCTATTACATGCCTTTTGTTGTTTCTTGCTTTTTGTCTGGGCACAACCGCAAGCACAGAGGTTAAGCTTTGTTACAGTAAACAAGACATCAGTTCATTATCCAGAACTCAGAAGGCCACTGTAGTCAGCCATTAGTCTGAAAGAGCACAAGGTGTCCCTGTCTTTTATTCATGAGGTGTCTCAGCAGGACATTCTGAAGCTTGGCTCCAAGAGCTGCGCTTCTTATCTTTATCATCAAAAGATAAATGCATTCGCTTCGGGGCATCGTCTAAAAATCCCAGTGATCTGTGAAAGAAGTCAGTGTTTGTGATGTCAGCACACTGGAAGAATGAAACTGCAAATGTTAAGACCTCGGCACTTTTAAAACACTGTGGCCATGAGGATCCAAGACAAATGACGCACACAGTGGTTATTATAGCTTCTCATATGATGCCGTTTTTGTGTGTTTGACTGCTCTAAGCGCAATGAAGTTACTTTAAGGTGAAATCATTGGAGTCAAATCATCAGTTTGGTTCCAAAACGATATATATATGTAGATCCATACGCGTTCCTTTTAGAAAAATTGTTTGCATTAAAACTAGTTGGCTGTCTGGCTCAGATGTGTCCGAGATGAGATGGGGGTGAAGGGAAGGAAGGTGGGTGTTGACTCAAAATTAGTTAATGGTAGAATGAGCTGTTTTGCTTATATGTACATGCAGTAGCGCCGCTCCCTATACGCAGAGTACGCAGTCTGCCTAGGGTACCAGAGAGATGCACCATTATCATGTTTGCTCACAAGAAAAAAATGTTAATAATAAAAAAGTGTAATAGTTATGTATTAATATTTAAATTACTATCATTATATGCATATATCAGCGTGTATTTTATACTTTAAAAATATAATATCTGAGCTGCTATAAATACAAGCTGAATCCACTGACGCTTCCTGGTCCACCTTATAAAGAGAACATGCTTCCGGCATAATCTTACTCTGTCTTGTTCACGCTATTGAAGGAGATCTGTGTAGTTTCTTGTTCACGCTTAATATTCATGCATTTGGAGTTTATCTGTGTGTTTTATTATTCACAGCAGGTTTAAAGTTTCATTTTTCAAACAGTGTGCGCACTCAAGTCAAATATTCTGCAATGCTCTCTATTGTCGCTTTTAGTAAAACAGCTATTTTGTAAACATTGTTTCATTATGCGTGTTTTGTACCCAGTTTGCTCATATCTGTTAATAAACATGAAATATTTATTGTTGTTTCAATTATGGAATCAATTTAGATTGCAGGTTTATTTTGCTTTAAGTTTACATTTCTCATTTTCAGTTCAAAAACTCTAGAGTATTATAGTGAGTATTATTGACTCAGAATCCAAAATGTAAGAATATTTTACTGTAGCGATTTTAAGTTATTCTTTCCCAAACTTAGATTTTTTTGGGGGGTGTGTTGGGCACACTTTGTGGTTCCATTTCTTATTTTTTCTAATGGATGCATAAAAAACTAATTTAGAGCATTATAATAAGTTTTATTGACTGTCAGAAAAAAGACGTTTTTTACAGTAGGGTTTTGAATTATTTAGCTTTTCTTGGCAAAAAAAAAAAAAAAACACACACACACACACTTAGTGAAATTGTATGTTTGGGCACATTTTGGGGGGCTTCATAGAACATTTCCACTTATGGCACCCATTTGGTCAACATCGGCCCTGTGTATGTGATTTATCAGGATTATTGGCCGCAGCTGCACGTCTTGATCATTCTTTCAGAACACATCATAAAAAAGATCCAAATTTATGAGACTTTAAAAAAAATAAATAAATAAAAATTTCCAAAAAATGTAAAACTCTTTCCTCTGTTGTGGTCTGGATCAAAGAAAAAAAAAACACTAGTTTGAACAGCACAAAAATAATTTTTTACTTGTTTTATTTTGTGGCAATGCCTGATATCATTAATTTTATTCATTAATTACTAATATTTTTAGTTACATTACACAAACATTCCACAACAATCCTGAATATTTACAACGAACAGTTTTTATATCTTATTGCAAAAATTCTGAAATCCCCCAAGACAAGGTCAAAACAATGTGAAAATAATATCACAACAACCAGGCAATCCTCTCCTAAACCTTATACATGGTTCCAATCACTTTTTGTTCCATTGTGCTTTTTTTGTGCCAAAACTTTGAAAAATACAAGCCATATCACAAGTCTTGTACTTTAATGGTAATCTCTTCTTTTCACAACAAGATGGCACTGATTTGGCATCTGTAAAACGAAACACGGCTTGTGAATTTTCTCACATTTTTGTTTGAATTACCTTGCAAATTATGTGTCATAACCTTTGTAATGTTTTTATTAAACACAAAGAACTAGCAAAAGCAACCTTTTTGAAACCTACACATTATATTTGAAATCAAAATTAAACAATTGCTGAGTTGTGTCATTCCTACTTAATTCACTACAGCCTGTGTGCAAAGACAAAGCGCTAAACAAATCATGACACATTTATTCCACCAATATAAAGTTTTTTTTTTGTAAACTCAGCTTGCTTTAAAAGAAGGCTGCATTGTGTTTGCATCTGTTTAAAAACAATATTTCGTGCAGAGTTAAATATTATAAATGAAATAAAGATTAATCACCTAGTGCTGTACAGAAATCCAAAAGTTTTTCACCTAAGAGAGCAGCAGGAGATCATTGG
This sequence comes from Danionella cerebrum, assembly GCA_007224835.1. NCBI lineage: Eukaryota > Metazoa > Chordata > Actinopteri > Cypriniformes > Danionidae > Danionella > Danionella cerebrum. The sequence goes on from SRMA01025117.1 coordinate 435,965, forward strand.
CATCTTTGCACATGAGTTGTGCAAATATGTTATTTTTTATACAATATGAGTCGTATACTATAAGAAATGTGAACTAGGCCATTAAAAAAATCAAAAAAGGGCGGACCTGCAGTGTGAACACAGCCTAATTTGGTTAGTTCTTGCTTTTCCTGGGGCTGGAGAAGCCACAATCTTCACATTGCAAGCGTAATGCTCTACTGACTGAGCCATAGAAAAGCATGAAAGGATAATCCTCATAATCAATGGATGGGTGGATGCAAAAATCCTTTGCTTGTAAAGGTTTCTACAGACACGGCTCGCAGCAGGCTGATATCCCTTGTTACTGTGTGCTATCCTGTAATGAACCCTGGTGGCTCTTCTCCAGTGTGAGGCCATATTCACCCCGAAGCATAGAGCCCATTGGCATGCAGAGCACATGCTGACAACAGATATAAGGGCTCCTGGACTGGTCAAGGTACTTAATTTCTCAATAAAAATCTTGTTAAGATGCTGTTTATGCAGTTATTGTTGCATCTATGGGAAAAGGGGCTCTCCAGAAAAAGAGGGATTAAACGATTTGCGCTGGGAATTAACAGTTTTGCAGCAGTGGAGCACCCCCTAACATTTTTCACCCTAAAATAATTTAAGTTCAGATTTTTCACACAAATGTTTGCATAATTATTCAAAAGAAAAAAAAAACTGAAATATCATATGGTTCTAAGTATTTGATCCTATGCTGTGGCACTCATATCTTTAATTCACCTTCTGTCCATTTCTCCTTATCATTGTTGAGATTGTTCCACATCTTTATTTGAGTCCAGCTGATTTTGATTATACTGATTGGACTTGATTAGGAAAGCCACACACCTATTTATATAAGACCTTACACCTGAAGGACTCCTAAGATGGTGAGAAATAAGTCAGGACCCAGGGTAGAACTTTTTGGCCTTAATTCTAAACCAGCCACCGCTCATTACTAGTCCAATAGAGTCCCGACAGTGAATCATGGGGGTGACAGCATCATGCTGTGGGGGTCAGGGACAGGTCGACTGGTTGCAATCGAGGAAAAGATGAATGTGACCAAGTACAAGGATATCCTGGATGAAAACTCTGGGTTTACCGAAAGTTTACCAGCAAATGAATGACTAAGCACACAGCTAAAATATTGAAGGAGTGGCTTCACAGCATCTCTGCGAGATCTCGGCTTAAACCTAATTAACGTTCCCAATCCAACCTGACAGAAGAGGGGAGGATCTGCAGGAGGAATGGTGGTATTCAACATAAATCCCATTTAATTTTTATACTAGTACTTCCTGTGGTGCCTGGTGGAGAGAGAGCATGGGTGATTTGAGTCTGTTCTCTGGCCTTGAAGATTTGTAGAAATGTGTCTTGCCAGTTTTCCATTTAAGACGTTAAACCCCAATCTGCCAGAAATGTTGAAACCCTTTGGAAAATTCCATCAGATTTTAGAAGGAGTCTGTGTGTAAATTCCACTTGTTTCATTTAGAGGTACAGAATGGCTGCTGGCCATTTGACCCTTTGTGTGGGTCCAAAGCCTTCATGAGTCATAATCATAACACAGAGAATAAAAGACCAGACTGTCTGAACTTATGAATTAAATACATTCTTTGTGGGCAGAGAATAAATTCATGATGAGTTCAAATTGAAATGATGGTGTGCGATAAGCAGGGATTGCCCACACTATGGGTCAGATTCAAATGGAGAAAGAGAGACAGATTGGTGTGAAAGGAAAACAAGATTGCTTTCAAAGAATCGTTTTCTGAATGACAAGGAGGCTATTTATAAATTCTCCCTTGAATGCAGGGCAACATTCAGGGCACAGCATGTTCTAGTCACACTCACAAATTGCATTTAAATTATGTCAATAGATGCTACACGCACACATTCCTTTTTGTTGCCTTTCTGTGTGAAATGGATCAAGATCTTGTTCCATCCTCTTCAAAATTTCCACAGGGCCAAAAACCATTTACTTTGATACATAAAAGATGGGAATTAGACAAAAATGATAAAGAAATATAATCATTCACTCGAGGATACTGAGGACAGAGTCGGGTGGAAACAGATGATTTGCTGTGGCGACCCCTGAACTGGGAACAGCCGTCAAAGAAGAATCATTCAGTCACTGTTTGATATGTCTTCTGGAACCATCAGCATTTAATGTTCTACAACCATTTTCTACATTTTCAATTTCTTCTCATTTCTCAGCTTTGAGAACACCAGTTTACCACCGAATTATGACTATTTGGAGAAATGTAGCACTAAAGCGTGAAGGAACCCCAAGAACTTAGACGAATCAGTCTAGAACACCCGCTACAGCCCCCCCCCCCCCCAAGTTCCTATTTTTTCGTATATGTTTGAGTCGCTTGGCCTTGTTTCCTCATCAGAGTTATTACTTTTGGCTGCAACTCTTGCACAAAGACCCCTTCCAGGCCTGGCTAGTCCAGACAATAGATGGGTTCCATAGGTTTCTGCCATTTTTGAGCTACTGGTACTCCTGGACATCTTCTGATTTCGAAGGATAATCTGCAAAAACTGCTGGGTTAGTCGCAATAACCCTCCCACTTTGCACACAATAAGCAGACTACCAAGATCAGCCCTTTGCTTCATTTTTATAGTTATGGCAATCATTTAATGAGGTTCCTCTTCAGCTGATCCGTATGACCTCCTTTCTTTGGTCTTGGTGCAAGTCTGGTATATTGGCTGTTAAGTTTAGGATTAGTTGTAACTATTAGCAGGAATCAAAAACACACAGAAAGAATACGTCGAGCAGTTTATTCTGTTGGTGGCTGATTACAGGGAGCTATTTGACAAACACCATAAAGGTTTCAAAAATGTGGAGAAAAGAAAGGATTTGTGGTGCACTGTTGGATTGGATTTGGGAGTTTAATGCTAACTTTTTAATGCTAACTTCTGGTAGGGAGCGTCATTGCGTCAAAATGTCCTCAACCAAGAGTAATAGCAGTCAGACTTGGAGTTTGAGAAAACAAGTCAGACTTGGAGTTTCCTGAATCAACCAGAATTTTCAGGTTAAAAACATCAATTTTGCAAATTCTTGAGAAAAATAAATCTAAATCCTGTGAACGGTGGCTTCATTTTGGTAATTTTGGAGCGTTTTCTGGACAACCCTTATTTTGGGTTTTGCACTTTGCAGACAGTCCCTAAGCGCTTCTGTCTCAAGTCCTGGTCACACTACTCCTGAACAAACCTGCATTTCATTACATGCGATTATGTGCGGTTTGAGGTCGCCCATAAAACAGTATCATTACAATTCACAGTATAACTTGCCTAAATTACAACAAGATGCTCTTTAATCTACTTTAAAGGAATACTGACGTCCAAAAATTTTTTTTACGTCACCTGATATTGCAGGTCAGGAGCTTACAGTCTTTGCATACAATCCCATTCCAGTCAATGGATTTGTTTTGGTAATGGCTCCTTGGCTCCAGTTTGCTGCACATACATAGCAATTAGGGGTGTAACGGTACGCTAAAATCGTATTCGGTTCGGTACAGTGTCTTGGAGAGCTCGGTTCGGTTCATTTTCGGTACAAAACAATAAGAACTTACATAATCTTTATTTTGAAAAGCTGCCAATACACAATAGAATTCTTGCATAAAATAAATAAAAGTGACACATTTGGGTGATATTTTAAATAAATTGCACTCTTTATAAAGAAATACACATTTTTTTTAAATAAAAAAATGAAATACTGCAAATAGTTAGGACCTGAAAACTTTTAACACTAGCAACAGCTTCGGCTTGTATATCAACAAAACTAACTTTTTAAGTTTTTGGCTAAAAAGATTAACCTATCCACATTTTCTGAAGAGAGCACAGATCTGGTTGCAGTGACAATATCTCCAGCAGTAGAAAATGTTAGATGTGTTGCCTGCCCGATCTCCGTGGAACAATGTCGGCATACAACTTTAAATTTATCCACTCGTCTATCCCCGTTACGTATTTTAACAGAGAAGCCAAAGGCGATTTTCCGCACGGACGCTATTGAGTGTCGCACAGTACAGCTGCACGTCCCTCAATAGCGTCCGTGCGGAAACTCGCCTAGGAACATGGTTCCGCTGCGCTTAATATCGCGCTAATAATACATTTATATTATTTAATACAAATACCGAATACCGAAACGGTACGCAAGTGTCCCGAACCGAACAGGCCGTACCGAAACGGTTCAATACATACCGTGAACCGTTACACCCCTAATAGCAATGTATTTTAGAAAGGTGGAGGAAAACATATTTTGACAAAAGTTGTATTGTAGCTTGCACTCTACGTAACAAAGATTAGAAGGAGGAATCGTTTGTCACTTAAGAGCATTTGGCTCTCGTGCTATTGAGCAGAGAATCCCTATGAATCAGCAGGCAACCAAACTGATGATCTGCCGAATCTATAACTTTTCCTGTTAAGCATATCATTTTCCCACTGGTTAATAAACACAGTTTGACTGTCTTTGCGTTTCACCAGAATGCTAATGCAAGCTAGCTTGTTCAGTTTGTTTCTTGAATGCCACCAGCGAGGTACTTGTGCAATCTCCAATGCCCTCCAGCACAAATTAAGCACTAGATAGCCCTAGTCTCGAAATATGGCAACTTTCTTTAGCAAAGACGCACACATGAGGCTGTTTGACCGATATGTGAAATGTACAGCTGCACTTTATTCAAAGTTGTTAGACTTTTTCATTTTTATTACTTGAGTTATAATTATTTGTACAACTTGACTGCCAGCTACAATCTCTATAATAAGACAGTGTAATGTTTTGATTTCAGAAACTTAATTAAAACATTCTCACATATTTCACCTTCTTAAAAGAATACAGTGTTTGTTCAGGAACCTGAATTTGTACTTGAATGGTAACTTCTCCGTAACCTCTTTATCAAAACAGCATCATCAGATTTCTTATCTGTTTTACTTTCTAAAGGAAATATGTATTATATAACACCAAGCTCTAAGAGTTCAGAAATTTTCTAAAGTGGTGTTATCTTTATTTTTCAGCCAGCTACTTTTAGAAACAAACACAAATCATGTTTATTATCAGATTTGGGGTTTGTTTTGCCATGATTGTGGGAGGTGAGCAGTTTTAACGACTTTTATGTACAAATACAACAGAAGAAAAGGCTAAACATTAAAAATATTTTTGAATGCGGCATGAGAAATAGTTGCAGTGTATGATTAATTGCATAATATTATCATCTTAATTTTTTAAATGTCTAGGAAGTACTTTTGAAATTCAAGTACTGGTCAAAATCTAATTGGGGTTTGGCACTTTACAGACGGTCCCTAAGCCATTCTGGCTCAGTTTGCTGAACATACACAGCAATGTATTTTGGTGAAGGTGGAGGAAAACATGTTTTGACAAAAGTAGTATTGTAGGTACAAAGCACAGATCAGAAAGACGTATCATTTGTCTATTAAGAGCACTTGGCTCTTGTGCTATTGAGAAGAGAAATAACCTTTGAGGAATAGTTGCAGTGTAAGATTAATTGCAGTTTTTTTTTCGTTTTAATTTTAAGAATGTCTAGGAAGTACTTTATAAAAATCAAAAAGCAGATTTTTTTTTCATATTCTCAAAAAAAAAATATTCAAGACTGCATTACCTTTTTAATTTTTAAACAGGACCATCAATTACTCAATTATTTTTCAATACTTGCTTAAAACTTCATTTTGGGTCACAGGGACCTCAACATTTCTGCTACCGCTTTATTTGCAAAAGCACTTAACAGTAAAAGGACCCCGTATTTTATGTTGCATATGTACCTTCACAGACGTGGTCTGTTTGAAGTTTTTATGAGATTCCCAGAATTCTTTTAATGGTACCAGTCTGAAAAGAGTTTGGATATCTTGGCAAAGTTTGGTGGTTGTAGCTCGAACAGTCTAGGAGGAGATGCGTTAACAATATGTTGGCGTTGACAAGCCAAAATAATGAGGTACAAAAGTGGATCTGGGATCGAAGCTGTGAAACCTACGTTTTTTCCCTGCAAAGCTGGCTCACTGAGTATTTGTAACAAACCCATTTGTTTCCAGTAATAGGCTATATGTGCTACTTACTTATGCCTTACGGGAACCATTTCCTGATTTGAACATGGTACTGACAATCCTCCAAAGACTCCGTCCTTCAAAATGGACAAGCTCTATTAATTTCTCTGGAGATTTGTATCTAATGACAGGTTCACTGGCGGCATCAGAATTAGGGTTGTGCCTCTAATTTTTCACAAGCCATGTCCAAAGCTGAAGGTTCAGGTTTGAACAACCAAAGCTAGTGTTCATTGAATTACCCAGGGGATTGATGGATTCGGGAGATGGGGTTCTTTTCAACACCTTGTCCAGAGACCTCAAAACAGCTTGCTGTATCTCAGCAAGAGCACCCCAGATTAGAAAAGATTCTTCTCTCAAGGGTGACATATCAAATGTTCAAAGGTGTTCATACGGTGTGGGGAAAAACAATATGATTTTTTCAAGGATTTACATGCGTTGAACATTATTTATGATAAATTCATGGTCTCTCACCTTCAATTGTCGGTAAAACTGTGCCATTTCTAAATTTTGTTTGCAATTTCTGACTTCCTGTTTGAAAAAAAAAATTCCACAGGAAGTGACACGGCTTTGTTGTAGTTATTAATTTTATTTTTCATCAGTCTGACCTCTATTATCCTATGAGAAGTGTAAAGATTGTAAAGATTGTAAAAGAGTGTAAAACTGTTGACACGTCCTGTGTAGATATAAGACCGCGCAGTATTTTGAAGATCAGAATGGGTCGCAAATGTTTGTTTCTGTGGTGCAATTGTGCTGAGGTGACAAACTCTGGTAAACTCTGACAACTAACAAGACGAAACTATGGATTTGTAGCAAGCAGTTCCATGAGAAAGCTACAAGAACTGGAGAATCTTGGAACTAGACATTGCACATCAACATGGTTTTGCGATGCGGTTACAATTGGGGTTATAGTGCCGGCATGTGTGGGCTTTATTGGCTCTCCTGAAGCACTGTATTTGTTTTTGAAAGCCAATCCAAGCCATTTTCACATCTCAACCCACTTTGCGCAGCTATACATGCCCATTTTTTTTTAATTATCAGGTGAGTCCTGAAACAGGCGGTGCTCATGGCCCTGTAAAAACTTTGAGCAGGTGATACAATAAATTGTAAAGCTACATTGTATAGCTGTATATTTAAACAGATTGTCTTTTTTAATAAGCACTAAATAATCTTTTTAACAAAAAACAACAATAAAACTAGGACATTTGTGCTTAAAACTGTTGTTGAAAATTGTCTTAAAGCAAGATAAACCTGCTTAAAATGGATTTATTTCTCTTCTCTTCCTTTCATTAAACAAATTTAATGAAAAACTTATTTGAAAGAGAATGTTTTGCTTAATAACACGGACACACAGAGGAACTTAAAAAATTGGAACAGAAATAACAGATTTTTTTTCACGAGCACCTTATTCTTTTTTTAAGAAACTTTGCCAAGTCAAATTTGTTTCCCCCATTATCAGATTTTTTTGCTTGATCAAAGATTTAAATTAAATTTAAGCATTTCTTTCTTGTTCTTATTTCTTGAAGTAAGAATATATTGAGTCAAATGTCTTGTTTTTTAATTTTTTAATTCAAGCAAATAAATGATCAGAATTTTTTTTTTCTTCTCAAGGAAATTAATGGCTGAATAATATATACTCTAAAAGTCTAAACTAGATAAATTTTCTTATTAAGAAAATTAAGATTTTTAGAATTCCATTTTTGCAGTAACGGTGAACTCGATGGGACCACGCACATTGATTTGGCTTAGTATCTACCGCACACCTCCTGGACCTTTTTGTGAAGCATCAACATTCCTGAGACAAAACTTAGAGGAATTATTGATTAAAAAACTCTTAACTTAGGAAACCCGGAAACTCTAGATCATAACATTCTTTACATCAAAGAGAGAAGAATCCAAAAATGTAATCATCACATATAAGATTAAAACGAATAGTTGAGCTTTGGATCAGTGGAAGTCCTTTCATAAATGGGAGTGGGTGGATTTCTTTCATGTAGTGACACATTTTGTGGAAAAAAAGTCTAAATAATTAAATCCTTTGAAATGTCAGTTCCCTATTTTAAAGTATTTGTGCTGCGTTACATTCTTTCCTGGATTTCCTTTTTATCTGCCACCTGAGACCTTGCAGGTTTTTATTTGAATTATTCCACCTGACAGTTTACACTGGAAGAGTTTCACAAACGTTTCTTGTTTAACATTTATTGACCATGGCCTTGTTGCTCCTGCAGTTGAGAAAATGTGTGAGATTAGGGTTTTTTAATGCTGCATTTGTTGAAAAAGTGTAAACCTTTCAATGGATTAAAAGCTTTTCCCTGTCTTTTGCAAGGGATGCAGTACTTTAATTCTTTGAAGTTGACTTGTGACATATCTAAGCACTGCAGGGTGTAATTGTAGGTTTGGGGATTGTTTGAAAAATGGGGGTTAATTCACACTTTAGACAGATTGATCTCCACATAACTCCACTAACTGTTACTTATTCTGAATCGATCAAGTTGAGCTCCTTGTTTTTAAAGTCCCAATAGGTGCTAAACTATTTTTGTGTTGCTGCATTTAAAGGTTTTCAATACAATTACTGATAAATGGATCTTGAGTAAACTCATAATTCATTCTCATTTTTACTTAAGAAACTCTACTTCGACTTCAGGATTCATCACTGAAAATTCTAAAAAGGGTCTGTTACATTTCAAATTAGTAATAAAAAAATGGATTCATCTAATGAATCAAATATAAAAAACAATGGTTGGGAAATGGCAGAAAATTGCAACAAATTCAGCAGCTAGTTAAAAAAAGAAAGCACTTGCTTTTAAGTTAAAGGTAGATGTAAATAAATGTAAATTGGGTAAGTCTAATCTGCAAAACAAGTGAGTATGCCGAGGTTTATTGATCACTCTTTTACTCAATTATTAATCATTATCAATTCCCAAACAACGCAAGGAAAAAAGTAGGCATACGGAGAGTATATGTTCATATAGCCCCGACTACACCACTGCTGAGAACACAATACAGTACATTAAAAAACGTATCCATATGTGTTTAAGATTTACCGGTATTTATTGGTCATAGAAGATTCTAAGATTGTAAAATAAAGTATTTTTTAATCTCTAATCCATATAGTATTTCACTTTGCATTTAGCTAACTAAATAAAAAATATGAAAAAGTGGACTTTTTAAAAAAAATCTAATGCCTAGAAACAAAAAAAATCTAGCAACAAATCTTTCATCTTTTTTAAAAACAGTGACTAGCAATAAATCTACAGTCTTTTTAAAAAATCTAGCAACTGCCAACAAATCTAGCGACAAACGTAACAACTTTTTAGAAAATCTAACAACTAATGACAAGTCCAGTTGACTAGAAACTAGAATCAAAAATCCAGCGACTTTTAAAAACAATCTAGCAACAAACCTAGTTGAGTTTTAAAAAAAATCTAGCAACTTTAAAAAAAATCTAGAAACTAGCAACATAAAAAAAACTAGCAATTAGAACAAATTTAGCAACTTTAAAAAAATGTAGAGACTAGCAGCAAAACTAGCAGCAAAAAAAAATTAAATGATGTTTGATTAGCAAAACATCTAGCAGCTTAATAAAAATAAAAAAAAATCTAGTGACTAGTTACAAATCTAGAGACTTTTAAAAAAAAAAGTATGACTAGCGACAAACCTAATGATTTAAAAACAAAAATCTACAAAAAAAATCAAATGACCAACAACTTAAAAAAAATTTTGTGACGAAACAAATCCAAATGCTTTAACAAAAATCTAGCGACCAGTGAAAAACAATCTAGCAACAAACCTAGTTGAGTTTTAAAAAAAATCTAGCAACTTGCGACATATCTAGCAACTTTAAAAAAAATCTAGAAACTAGCGACTTAAAAAAAAACTAGCAATTAGAAACAAATCTAGCAACTTTAAAAAATGTAGAGACTAGCAGCAAAACTTTTTTAAAAATCTTTTGATTAGCAAAACAACTAGCAGCTTTATAAAAAGAAAAAAAAATCTACTGACTATTTACAAATCTAGAGACTTTTAAAAAAAAATTTATGACTAGTGACAAACCTAACGATTTAAAAACAAAAATCTACAAAAAAATCAAATGACTAACAACTTATAAAAAAAAAATAGTGACGAAACAAATCCAAATGCTTTAACAAAATACTAGCGACCCGTGACAAATCTAGCGACTTTTTAAAAAAAATCCAGTGACTAGCAACAAATCCAGCAACTTAAACAAAAAATCTAGCAACCAGTGAAAAATCTAGCAACTTTAAAAAAAAATCCAGTATCTAGTGACTAGCAACAAATCCAGCAACATTTAAAAAAATCTAGCATCCAGTGACAAATCTAATGACTTTAAAAAAAAAATCTAGCAATATTTTCAGGTGTCCATGGTAACTTTTAATGACTTTGTTTGTTATGGCTGACTGGTTCTTCTGATGGAAACACAGTGGTTCTGGGAGCTGTGTCTTGCTATAGAACGCTGTCTGCCTCGTCTCCCACGCTGCGGCCCGTTCATTAACGTAATAAGCCTTGAATGCAAGAATCAAAACAAATCGCTGAAATGAGACACGGCTATCTTCAGAGCTCTGAGCAGAAGCCTGGTGTCATGACTCATGTCTTCACCCGCCAAACATGATGCACTGTTTTCTGTTCTCAGGACGCAGAGCAAAGGTTTCGAGATTGTGGCTCTTTATAACTAAAAGAAAAAAACACGGGAACATGTTAATGTAACATAAAAATACTCTTATCTCAACTATTTCATATGATACAAATGAATCCAGCGTGTAAACACTTTATTTACATTTCTTGACACATAATGATTAAGTCTAAGTAAAAAAAAGCAATATTTTGTTTTCTGGCATTGAAAAAAAGCTGTGTGGGTGATGGTGAAGGCCGTTAAATTCACATGGGCTTTATGCAAATGAGGTGATGAAGATTTCTAATGACTATTAGCAACTTGTGGGCCAGCCAATAGCAGCCTTTCTTACTAAGGAGTTGGCTTCCATAGTCAAATACATTTACAAAAAGCTTACAACAGCATACTATGAACTGAAAATGACTTTTATTTAATGAAAAAATAAATAAATGACGGTGCTTATTTTTAGGAAGGTGACAGTGCTCATTTTTAGCATCTTCTGTTATTTGTTTTAGACAATGTTAAGCACATGTTTAATAAAAAGTACCGTATTTTTCGGCTCATAAGACGCACTTTTTCTTCCCCAAAACTGAGGGGGGGAAGTTGGTGCGTCTTATCGAGCGAATGCAGAGCGCCGCGAAGTCCGGTCACGGCCGTATGAGAGACGTAAGAGCTCCGGAGCTAGGCCGAAGCCGCGGCCATATTTGTTTACCCAGCGCTGCGCGCTGACGTCATCGCCCATCTCTGTCATAGCGCGGTCGTAATGAAAACGAGGGAAAAAAACTACATTTCCCACAATGCCTTTGGCTTCCGCATCCATACTCACGAGCAAAACTACAGAGCTCAGCTGCCGTTTCTCACACATTGAACTCTCGCTCTCGCATTTGAGTGATCTCTCACGCTACAAACCCGAATACATTTCAAGATGTGAAATGGGCACAGCTAATAGTTTATCTGCGATGTTTTTTGAGCCTGACGATAAGATGATGATCGATCTGCATCGTCTTCAGTCTGTGAGGTTTTTTTTTCTGCTAAACATTTACTTGGACAGTTTCACAAACTTGGACAGTTTGATCCTTCATTAATGGAGTTATGTGGGTTTTCATAAGCTGACAAAAATCAAAGGATTTATATTAGCAAGCATTGTTTCCATGTGTTGACGTCAGGTGCACAGATGCACAGCGTGCACAACGCGCTCTCTCGCTCGCGTGAGGAAAACAAAACGCTCTCAATGACTGAAACTCTTCTTTAATAAACTCAAATCATCTCTCAACGGTACATCTCACACATCTCAACCGAATTGTCACTTAAATAAGGTATAAATAATGAGTTATTTAACATTAAGGAGTAGTTACATTTATTTTACATTTAAATAATTATTATTTTACATCTGGGGGTGCCCAGATTCTGTTAAAGGTTTAAAAGGGGGCTCAACTAAAAAAGTTTGAGAACCACTGTATTATTAGTAATGTGGGGGCAATCTTAC